>OU015497.1:166595071-167067571 GCA_907164885.2 Dolomedes plantarius | reverse complement strand
GTTCTGTGCTCATTATTCGTTTCATACATGCATACATTTACCAGAGATCAGGCAAGACTGCCCAAACAAATCTATGCACACAAAGTATTGAAATTCATTTTAGAATTCGAGAAGTTCAGAAATGGAACTTAGTTATGAAAAACAGTAATTAAATTATTTGAAATGTTTACCAATAACGTTTTATTTTAAAACAATGAAAATTCATTCGGAAAAAAATGCCTCTAAATTTTTTCATAGCTTTAACAAAATTCAAAAATGTCAACTTTAATATAATATATAATGTTATATTAAATTCATCACGTCAAAAATGCGTGGCTTGTTATGCAAAGTATTTATTCAATAGAATACTGATACAGGATGTTTTTATGACCATTAGACTTAAAAAAAGTAATGGGTAAGATAATCATGACTGTGAAAGTGGATCATTCCAGATATACTGGCAAACGTTCCAGATATATTGGCAAAATACCGGTTCGATAACTGATCACGATTTGAGGTTTTGAAATACTGAATGACTTTGAATATTGTCAAAACGGTTACTTAGATGAATTGTTAAAGCTGCTGTATACTAACCCTATTGGATACGCTCACCGCAGTGTTAACCTACCTGTATGGAGAAAAATTGTCTACTATTTACAGCTACATGAGTGCTAATAATCCAATAAAAATGGTATTTTCAGATAGCCCTAACTTTTTTGCCCCTTGCAACAGGATTCGTTTTATAAATTTCGTACACCAAAGGAATTTATGGGCATTAAAAACATACAACTCCGAATAACTTAAATTTTAAAATGTATTTTGAAAAAACGAAAAATGCCTCAATGTGTAAAATTTCTTTTTCTATTATGGAGTACAATTTTTTTTAAATCTTTCAATCCAAGTCGGCAATCATTGGACACGTTTTCTCCACAGGTTAACATTGAGGTGAGCGAATAATAGTAGGGTTAGTACATAGCAGCCTTAATTGCAACAGTACACCCGGACAATACTAGCATACAAGAAAAACGATCTTCAGAACAAAGTCTGTGGCCACAAATAGGTACGTAAAGGGAAAAGAGAAAGTACTGATAGAGAAGTACACCTCATATTACATAGCATATTTTGCAGAACTATACGGCTATGACTTACTATTACTTACTAGAAAACAAAGTTCTCCAATATGCACAGGTACCCAAGGATTGGTCAGAAAATACTAGAAATGTATCATGAGCCACACTATTTAATCCCTTTAGCTACACCATGGAAGAGCGATAAAACAGCACAAATGTATCATTACTTCTAGCACCGTCATGACTCCTTAGAATATAGGAAGCAATGTTATATGATGGGGAACGATCTAAATAACAGAACCAGCGAGATGTTAACTTCCCATGAAATAAATTCTGACAATTTCCAAGATTATATATGCAGCTGGTGCAGACCAAAGCCACATGAATTGCTATCCAGTGATGTCGATAGTTTATCCTGACATGGATATTACAACTATCAGAGCTAAAAGTCCAAAACTAATATTGTAAACCAGTCAGCTGAGGCGAATCATGAAGATCTTTACGCTGATTTCAATACCAGTGAGAATCAGCGGGAGTTCGTTCGGAAGCATAATCCAGCAAACGGATCCACGGGTATCAAACATTAGGATAAAACAGAGACAGCAGCTCATCAGATGCGCTCAAGATTTCCCACGAAATACGCCTACAGACGTCAGATTACCGGTAAGGATTGTATAGAAGTGGTACAGAAAATATTTTTCTAAGAAAGATTCACATTTTTTAGAATTCCCGGATTGTTGAAGTACGTTTTGTCTCTTTTTCTTAACTTTTTTCCACTTCAAACAAGAGCACTGGTTCACACAGTAACGCAATTGTTTGCTTACCTATCTAAAAAAAAAGTGTGCATTGAAATGCCATTGGTAATTCCTTAATAATAGGAAATTCTTTTCCCATAAATCCTTAAACAGACTTCGAGAACTGACATTTTACAAAGATACCAGGCACTCTGGAAACTCCTCAGTTGTTTTAGACTTTTGAGTCAAAATTACGTAAAGGTACTATGGAAATGATCAGTATATAAGACGAAATATGCTATATTTTAAACAGAGGGTGAAACCGTTTGCGTCATATCGGCGGCAGTGCAAATTCAAGTGGACACCAAACTGAATTTTCGATACCCGAATGTGTCCCCGTGTTTCTTGAAATCCGTCCTCTTAAAACTTGTAGTTCAGTTGAACATGGACTGACGGTATCAAAAAAGATTGACTGAATCAAACATGATCTTTAACCAGTCTCCATGCACCCTGAAAGTTAATATCATTCATTTAAAGCATCACGATCGAAATAAATAAATAAATAAATAAAAATATCTTTTAGGAAGTAGATTCAGAGAAGTGATTATAACGGTCTCGCGTGCAATATTTTTCTTAAAAGACTACAATGAGCCAGTTGTTCAGTGCAAGGAAACTAGAAATATTCTTTCATAAACGCCAGACACACCAAAATTTATCTTTTAAAATTGTGAAATTAGCTGCATATTAACCCGATGTAGCCGTAATACCCTATGATACATTTATATGCTCAAACATATGTTTATATACATTTCGTTTTATGGTGTAGATATGGGAAAAAACAGGATATGTTTGTATTCTTGAAAAAACTCTCACCTTGTGTGAGTTCACCTCTCTCCAACGTTTACCTCTCGCCGTAATCAATTAAGGTTACATCCTTGTCGACTAACGACGAGGATAGTTTTATACTTCCGTTCTTTTGTGTTTGTAGAAAACTGCTTGTAATCGCCGATTCCCATACCATGAAGATGGAACTCACTTTATTCAGTTCGTGCTGGAGTAAATCGTGACATCTGATTGCTAGGGTCGCGTAATAACTTTAAAAACACTCTTCTCATCTCGCTGTTCAAGGAATGAATACCCCTTAGCACTTCAACTGTAACATTCCATTAAAAGTGATTTGGCTCTCTCTTTTAAGATTTGATGCAGTATTTTCAAGGACGCACGTGTGAGGCGTTGCAGTAGCTAACTTCTTTTAGCCTATTTCTAGTATCCCGTAATAATAGTCTCTCTCTAATCAAAAGGTCATTGTGGATCTGAATATTGTAGACTGCTGTCCGACTGTTCACCACGATGAAAAAACAAGTAAGAATCATGTGGTATTTGTCACTGTCTGTTATCGTCAGATTAAATTTATTTGGCTAGAAGGGATGTAAAATAACCACTCTATCAATCTTTTCATAAGACAGTGCATTAAGCTGCAGAATAAATTTTTTAAATGCTGATTGAAACATTGCCACCACGATCGTGTTTCCTCTTAAAAAATACTCATTAAAAGATCGTGGAATGCAAGTTATGCTCGTTTAAAGATCTTAGTCTTGTAAAAGTAAGCATGAATTTGGCAGTTTCCTAAAACCAACAACAGTGTTTGGTGTGTTTATCAATATCAGTTCGATACGTGGATAACAATATGGCAAGCGAAATACCAGTCTGGTGGAAACTGTGCGTTAATGATTCTCTTAGAAATGAATGCATACCATAGTTACAAGATATGCTAATCGCACATAACTATGCCCTGACTGCACTTGAAAAAAATGGAAGTTTATATTCAAGCGGAATTACTCTTTTCCCTCTTTGAAATAATTACCGTAAAATCTCGAGTATAATACGCACTTTTTTCACATTTTAGTCCGCAAAAATAAGGGTGCGTATTATACTCGCGTACAAAAAAAAGTAGTTTTAAACATTGGATAAACGAACGTACAGCAGCTGTAAGACATTGTAGCAACACGGGTGCGTGGGCATCTGCTCTCCGTGATTCCTCCACCCGTTTACTAAGCAGGTATTCCTTTTAAACAAATGGAACTACCAGTTCGTATCTTCAAATGAGGATGATGATGGCGATATATATTACGACGGCAACAAAAATCATGACATGGACGCAACAACAATAGATGATCTGTATTCCTGTGAAAGTGATTAAGACTGATAATTTGGCAGTAATGTTTGTTTTGAATTAACAATTTCAGTTTTTTTCTACCAAATTTGACGTTTTCGTTTCTTTTTATTACAAATTTTATTAATGTTAATAAATATTTGTGCAATTTTTAAATAAAATATTGAAAAGTTATGGGTGCGTATTAAAGTCGAATTTAAATTTTTCCCGAAAATTCAGCGCAAAATCAAACATGCGTATTATACTCAGTGCGAATAGTCGAGATTTTACGGTACTTAATTTGCCATATCACCATTTTTATGACATGCAAGAATGAAGAGAAACAAGTAAATAAGACGAACTCAAAAATAAATTACTCCAATTTACCGGGGTAAACTGATAATTTACATACTGAAACAATAGGTTTAAACCTTGATTCAACTAATAACCTGCCAAGTTTATTAAAGTAAAGTCTTCCATTGATTACCAAATGTTCTATCGCATCCTCTGGAACGCAAAAAAAAAACAAAAAAAACCGCGGCATTACGCTATTTTTACATACTTCAAATTTTTTGATTCTGTAACGACTTAAGTGAAACAAATTAGAAAAGAAGGAATGAGCCCGACTGCCACTTCTGAATCCATTAAAAAGGATTGTAGCACTTGTAAGGGTCCCCTTCCAGTCGGCAATCTATACGGCTTCTTCGCGTGTCAAAGACACAGGGCACGCGAATCAGCTAATAACCTCAATCTGGTATCTTGGTTGTATTTGCATACTATTTCGCAAGCATATACACGTACACTTTTCAAAACACCAGTCTATTAAGAATATAGGACAGATAGGGTAACAGAGAATTTTATTTTATTTATTTATTTATATTTTTTTTTACATACGCACGTTTAAATATTTGTGACAGGGAATATCTTCGGAAAATGTCAATCAATCATGAAGATTATGAAGTTAAATGAAAATACCTTGATCTTCAGTAGGAAAAGCAAACAATAAGTTAACAAACAACTTTTTAATATACACTCAAGAGCCAAAACATTATGACCACCCCTACATTTTGCAATGAATTCGCCTGGATGACGTGGAAGGCACGTGATCAGGTGGAAGTGGTATTTAACTGCTGCTGGAGAGTCTGAAGAATCATTCTTTCACTTACTTCTGTGTGTGATGGAAAAGGCTGCGGATCTAAGCGACTTTGATAGAGGGCAGATTGTAATGGCTCGAAGGCTCGGAACAAGTATTTCCGAAACTGCACGACTCGTGGGTTGTTCGCGACCTACAGTTGTTAGTACTTATGCAAAGTGGACGAATGACGGTGAAACCAGCAGTAGACGACATGGTGTTGGACGTCCTCACGCTATCAAAGAAAAAGGTCGTCGTAGACTGTCTCGCATGGTGAAGCAAAACCGGAGCCAGACAGTGGCTCAGCTGACAGCCCAATACAATACAGGGCCAAGTAGAATAGTACCACAGCACACTGTTCAGCGGACACTGTTGGATATGGGGCTACGCAGCAAACGTCCCACTCGTGTGCCTTTGCTGACCAAGCGTCATCGCCAACTGCGCCTGCGCTGGGCCCGGGAACATCGCGACTGGTCCATGGATCAGTGGGAGAGAGTTGCCTGGTCAGATGAATCACGACTTATCATTCATCACGCCGATGGCCGTGTCAGGATACGCCGACTTCCAGGCGAACTGTTACTCCCTCAATGTACAGTAGGTCATACACAGGCCGGTGGTGGCGGTATTGTGCTTTGGGGGACGTTCTCTTGGGCGTCTCTGGGACCCGTGGTTGTGGTAGAGCAGACCATGAATGCTACAGGGTATCTGAACATCATTGCGGACCAGTTGCACCCTTACATGGCCTCTGTTTTTCTAGCTGGAAATGGAATGTTCCAACAGGACAACGCCCCGTGTCACAAGGTTAAAATTGTGTTGGAGTGGTTCCAGGAACACGATGCTGAATTCCAGTTAATGTGCTGGCCGCCTAACTCACCGGATCTCAATCCGATAGAACACATTTGGGATGTCATGGGACGGCAGCTCTGAGTTCAAAGACCACCAATTCGCAATATCTGGGATTTGCGTGACCGTTGCTTAAACATCTGGTACAATCTGTCTCCGGCCATCTACCAAGGACTTGTGGCATCCATGCCAAGGCGGGTTGAAGCTGTGTTGCGTGCCAAAGGTTGGCCAACTCGTTATTGACAGGTGGTCATAATGTTTTGTCTCTTGAGTGTATATAACTTAAATTTCATAAAATTTTTCTTCATGAGATCATTGACAGAGAATGCAAAAATATATAAAAATATATCATGATAAGCATACTAAAAATTTCAGCATAACACAAAATCATAATAAGTCCCGGTCTGAAGCCCCTCTTTTATGTTTATGCCAGTACGATGGTATGTGAAGTTATATATCACTTCTCCTATCTTGAAGCTTTTTCTATAAATGTTGTTAAATTAATATTGATGATAAAGACTGCGACGATTTTGTTTGGATCTATGAATAATATAAACTAAACTTAAATATTATTTTTTTATCTTAAAAAAATATTTTGATCTTTTTGAACTGAATTCAGAAAGTCTTTCAGCATATTTTGGTCCCAATGTGAACATATCTGAAGAAAAATGTTCATCATTACCCCCATTCTAACACAAACGGATCCAATGGACAGTAAAGAATGTAGTTGGGCAGAAATAACCCCGAACTTACAAAGCTTACAGTATAAAAGACAACGAGTAATATTTTATTGAATCAATTTGTGCTTCTCCATTCTCTAATTTGTTTGGTTTGACGATGCTATTTCTCTTTTAACCCACACTAATGATACATACTAAGTTACTAAAACAGTTCGCAAAATAAAAAATAATAAAGAAACAAATTGATAAAAGCAAAATAGAACTGCTAAACGCGAAAGAACTATTCTGTCAAAAGACAGAAAATATGCCAAAAATATCTCTCTTTTAGCCACCGTTTAAAGTACACTTTTTACCAAAGAGATAAAAGGAGTTTCACAACGTAAGTATGTGGTGCGGTTACTTACCGGTACAAAAAAGAAATGTAAAAAAGTGAAACTCTTTTAAAGGAACAAATGAAGAATATATATATAGAGAAAATAAATCGATAAAAAATTTTTATTCAACCTATAGGGGTAAACACCAAGTAAATGCGATAAAGTCCATCTATTCCAAAAACTTTCCTTTAACAGCCGTGAAATGGGGGGGAAAATCCTTTCGACTCTCATGCAGAGCGGAATGAAGCGTCAACCGGAAAATCGGAAGGAAATAAAATGCGAAAGCCCCTCTGGCTATTCATTTACATAAAATTCTCTCAAGAGATTGGAAAAACGACATATTGCTTTTATAAAAATAACATTGCAATAACACAATGTTCCAGATTTATGTCATTAAATTTACAGTAAAAAAAAAACTGCAGTTTTTTGGTTTGACCGCACACGTGTTAATATTAATAAGCAGTTTTAAGGCTGCTGTGTACTAACCCTACTGGATTTGCAAACCTCAATGTTAACCTATGGAGAAAATGTGTCTCCTATTGACAACTACAAAAATGCTGATAATCCAATAAAAATGGTATTTTCAGATAGCCTGAACTTTTCTGCACATTGCAACAGGATTCATTTTATAAAGTTCATCCACCAAAGAAATAGATCAGCGTTTAAAACCCACTATACCAGATTTTATCCTCGAATAATTAAAAATTTAAAACATTATTTGCATTTTTTTTCAAAAAAAAAAAAAAAGACAAATGTCTCAAGGTGTAATTTTTTTCTATTACGGACTAAACTTGGATTATTTTTTTAAAAATCCAAGTCGGCAATCCTTGGAAAAATTTTCCCCATAGTTAAATATTGAGGTGATCGAATCGAATAGGGTTATTATACAGCCTTAAAACTACTTATTAATATTAACACGTATGCAGCCTTAAATATTATTGAGATGCATGCAAAAGAAAAGCTTACCGAAATACACTGCTGGCCACCCAAATTGCAACACCAAGAAAGACAAGAGATATCACAACAAAATTTATTTTGTAGATAACATGTTGACCAAGTATCAAATGATTAAATTTATAGACTTCTGTGAAGTGTGGTTCCTGCCAAAATCAGTAGCCAGAGTAGCTGCCATTGTTGGAGATCACCGCTGCCACACGCCTCGGCATTGATTCAAAGAGACTTTGGATGAGTTCTTGGGGTACAGCAGACCAAGCAGCTTCCACACGTTGCCAAAGTTGATCTGCTGTGGCAGCTGGGGATGGAATCTGGGTCAATCGTAGAGAAACCATGGGCCACATGTTTTCTATCGGCGAAAGATCCGGAGAGCGAGGCGGCCAGGGAAGCAATTCAATCTGGCGATTGACGAAGAACCGTTGGACAATGCGTGCCACGTGTGGTCGCGCATTATCCTGTTGAAATATGACTGTGGGCAAGCCCTGAAGGTAAGGAAGGACAACTGGCTCTAACACCTCGGAGATGTAGCGCTGGCTGTTTAAAGTACCGGCAATGTGTACTAGAGGTGTGTGAGAGTGATATCCAATACCGCCCCATACCATAATACCCGGTGCAGGACCAGTGTGGCGGTGGATAACGCAGCTGTTCAGCATCCTCTCTTCACGGTGTCTCCAGACTCGAATGCGACCATCGTGGTGTTGCAGACAGAAGCGTGACTCGTCAGTAAAGACAATTTCATTCCATTCTGCCGTCCACATCTTTCTGTCATCGCACCATTGGCGGCGGAGACGTCTGTGGTTCTGCGTCAAGGGTAGACAAAGCAATGGACGTCTTGCGGACAGACCACTCTGCTGTAAACGGCGTTGAATGGTACGCGCAGACACTGGATGATGCGTTACAGACTGCATGTGCTGTGCTATGGTTCGTGATGTGACTGAGCGATCCGTCACTGCCATGCGCACAATTTGCCTGTCATCACGTGAAGTGGTGCGCTGAGGTGGATGTGATCGAACACGCCGGTCCGTCGTACCCTCCTGCATCCAACGATCACATATCCGCATTACAGTTGTTTGGTTTCATCCAACACGACTACCGATTTCCCTGAAAGATAATCCACAATCTCGGTAGGCCACTATCCTTCCTCTGTCGAACTCGGATACTTGATAAAAAGATGATCACTGTTTTCGACGAGGCATAATTGATCGTTTTCTTGAAAAAACCACAAGAAAAACACAATTGCCGAACTTGAAATCGTCGAAATCTCCAAGCCTTAAATAGCGCTTTGAAGTGGCGCCACAGGCGCGCGTGATGTGCGTCTGCGCTGAAATTCTAATCATTTGCATATCTCACCTCCGCTAATGCATGTTGTAAATTTCATGTTATTTGCATGTTTCCTTCAGGGTGTTGCATTTGCAGTGGTCAGCAGTGTACTATATAAATTTATATGTTTTGTATTTAGTATTCGAATTATGGCGAGGTTATATTTATAAATACATAACTTTACAACATTCATAACAGCAATTTATAATCAAATCCGACAGTCATAATGGCCCCAAGGATAATGGATGATTAGAAGTTCTTGGTTTTGAGGATTAGATGCAAAATGATAAAAATCCTCAACTTTTGAATATTGTTAATTAAATCTAGAACACTCAACATTTTCCCGTTTCGATAACTAAATTATGCTAGACAATTTTCATTGTTCATTGAATGAAATAACATATATATATATATATATATATAAAGTGATAAAAATGAAAAAACTCAAGAGAAGGGTATTGAGAAAGCTATTGGTCTCAGTTTTCGTACACATCCACCGGGAGTTTGAAGCCCAGTAGAATACATAAAAATGAATCGCTGGCCATTAAACACAGTAAATGCCCATGAAGAATAAATTAAAAGAATTTAATTTACTCATTTATCAGTAATCACAACTAAATGATACCAAAAGTTTGCCTTTGAAGAGATATCAATTTAATTCATTTCAAAACATACAAGTCTTATGTAATCGTAGAACGTTAAAAAAAATTGAATTTATGTTTCATTTTCGTGGTGAGAATAATTTTTAATTACTCAAAATAGTATTTTAGAATTTTTATTTTAAAAACATAAAAAGTATTTTTACATATGATATTACAATACTTTTCATGGTTTGAAACAATTTGGTTCTTATTGACACAGCCATTACTCTTTTTTTAAATCGGTGTTGCACGAATACTTTCTACTCTTATCATATCTACCTATATATGAGGTATACTGCTAATATGCAATTTAGTTTGAGACACAACTTCCCAGTTTGGGGCTAAGGTGGTAGCGAGTCGGCTTTGGAGCTGAGGGTGCTCGGATCGAATCCCGACAAGTGCCTGTGACACTGTCTCAATTACTACATGAAATTAGTATTTATATAAGTATGTGATGCCCCGTTCCTACCCCTCAACATGTCATCTATCGGCGAATTGTTGATCTGGGCGGTTTCATAAACTCTAGGATAATAGGCCATAAAGTTCTTGTAATGTGCGTCTCTAACGTTATAGAACGCATAAATCCCAGAGTGGTTCGAGGGCTTTTGAGATTTTTGACACTATAGTGACATTTAGAATCCCATAAACTTCGAACACTTACCAGCACTTCAAACGCCAGAGAAATCCCTTTGAATTCGCCGACAGTATAAAAGAAGACCCCAATAGTCCACGGAGAAGAGATGTGCTTTTGAGTGACAGAGAGACGGAGCTCTCCTGGTCAGAGAGGCCTATAGGCCAGCGCTGTCGTTGAACCCGATGCCATCCTGACTATCTAACTGTATATATTCTAACTCGCTGTACATACTTTCTTTAACTGTGTAGTTGTAGTATGTTTAACGTATCGTAGTAAAGTAATTGAAGCGAAAGGCTGGTCGTATTATTGACTACGGTACACGCCATTTATTACCTCCAAGTCTAGGCCGGATAGAGGCACGTTAAATCCGTAGATCGGAAAGTCCCTCTCTGAGGTCAGAGAGGGAGGGTGAGGGTACGAACCTCCCAGATTTCGCTCCTAGGTGTACTCGGTCAAAATTGAGGCGTGACCTGGCTCAATCGGACTCCGACCCTTGTGGTGCCATTATAAACCAGAGCCGCATCCCTCAGCCCGCTAGCCTATATAGACCTGGTCTAGAATACTTCCGGCCAGGGGTCATTAGAAACAACAACAACACTGACGTCGTGTGTGTCCTGTTGTTGTATGTGTTCTGGAGCACAAAAAAATCCGTCGTGGCTGTAATGTCCTCCAAGTTCTCAAATTTACCTGTGGAGGTGTGGGGTCAAGTGTACAGGTTTCGTCACTTGATTCGGTTCTAAATTACGGGACCGGCCCTTTAGCCAAGTCGGACTCCGACCCTTGTGCTGCTATTAGAAACCAGAGCCGCACCACCCTGCCCAATAGCCTCGATAGACTTGACCTGATATACTGTCGGTCAAGGGGCATAAGCCACAACAACAACACACACACACACACACAACAGACACACAACACACACACACACACAACAGAGCACTGACGAATTTTTTAAAAAAAGTATGCCACACATGAAAAAAAATATGAACCACGAAAGAACACCAATAAAAAAAAGTGAGGGGAATAAAGAAGGTGATTATGACAAAGCTACATAAAAAAATGTTTTATTTTACGGCATAATCTTTTGAACAGTAATATCCAGTAATCAGTATATTGAATTCCCATTGCTATTTTGAGCAATTTAAATATTTCATACAAATAGTTCCATAAATCTCTGTATCATATTTACAAAACAAATAACTCAATAGCTCAATACTTCTTTCTTTAAATGAAAAATTCTCCGAATTCGATGCGATATTCTATATCTTAATCGGAAATAGCCCATAAAAACAACATCCTGGAACAGCGGGAATAAAAACATGCCCATATATATTCAGCCTATTCAGGTAAGTACGTGACAAATACGCCTAAAAAATATTCAGCCAACAAAATATTCAACAAATGGCGTAGGGAAAAAAACTACCTACTTCCAAATCTATGCAGACATGAATAAACTGGAGAAATAAGAACTCTCAGCCACTCTGTCACACAAGCCATTCTCAGCGCTTTATTTACATGCAAGAGTTACAGAGAGGGTGGACTATTTTTCTTTATCTCACACAAAGAGGTGATACTTATTTAAGCGTGTAGCGAGAAGAAATTATATTAAAATGAATTCTGTGACGACGGAGAAAAAGAAATGTGATTGCTATGAATAAAAATAACAAAATACAAAAGGCATTATTCATATTTTTGCAACATCTATTTTCAGTATTTTTATACCGTTAAATACTCCCGTCAAAAAAGAACTAACTCTCAGTTTTCAAGAAAACTGAAAACCAAACGAAATTAAAACTAATTAGAGCACAACTGCGGTGAACAAGATTGTATGGCAGCCATAGCGGAAATTGAGGTGTTGTGTCAATCAGTTTGGACAAAGGCTCCAGACCATAGACCTAGAGTCTGGAGGAGATGAAGCCTTTCTTTAATGAGAATATTTTAAAAGCTGAATCTGTGATCTTTTTAAAGTATTCCAAAAAGTAATCACGAAATAAAAATCTTTACCATGTCAACACGGGATATATTTGCAAAGCTATTGCCTGGAGCATTTTAATAACTTTCGAACAAAATAGTTTTCACTGATTATTGATTTTTAAGAAATACTAACCTAGAATAGCCAGAAAAAGCATGACAGGATTTACTTCTCTTTGACCTTCTCTAGACCTTTGAGAATGCGTTCTCTCTATGTTGTAATATCAAATTAAACAGAACTAAAGGGAAACTTGACTAGATAATCAACACTAGATAATCAACTTGACTAGATAATCAGTTATTCAGCCTGATTTTGCTTGATATTCTGTGAAAGGTTGAAAGAACTTAACACAGCCAGTTGTAAATATGAATTCAGCTTTATAAAATTAGATGCATATAGAGAGCCGAAATTCTCTCTGTCAGCCAATTTGACCAATCTTTTCCAAATTTTGCTGAGATACTTCCAGGTTAAACAAAGGCTGCTTTACAACACTTAAAACGAGCTGACTACACCCCTTCCTTCTAACTTCCTATCCTTGGTATTTTGAGGTCAGCGTATCAAATCCTCATATTGACTTAAAGTTGCTTTCTAAGCAATATTTTATACATACACACACATTGTATATATATATATATATATATATATATATATATATATATTACTTGAGTAAATTTAAATGAATATGACTATAGTTATTATACTATATAGTCATAAATAAAAGAACAGGACACACAAGGACCCAACGTTATGTTTACCGGAGAGATCATAGGCAAAAAATGATTCTATAATGTTCTCCTAACACACAACACTTAATTTATATGAACATTTTCCGGCTCATCACAGCTCTAAAGCCCATGTACTTGTATACATAGTACATATATAGATAAAATATTACACGTAGACATATCAAGCAATAGAATGTTTAAGAACAGAATGGTTTATCTTTAAACCCAGCAATATTTCAAGGCAGCTTCAATTATATATATATATATATATATATATATATATATATATATATTGATAGAGAGATAGAGAGAGAGAGAGACAGAGATCACTGCCTATAATAATGAGAGGAATATTTATCCACTTAAAAGAGTCAAGAATGATTTTGAAATATATCAACGGGCATTTTAAACTAAATAATTTGCTGTTAAGCTAGATTACATTAAATGCTACCGTGATAGATCACCATTAAAATATGACAATGTTATATCAATAAATCTGTAACTATAAACCACGCCTTCAAAAATATGTATGTGTATTTTTAAACGTTTACTTTAAATTTAACAATAGCTATATGAAAAAAACTCTGAATCCGATGGTAAGTCCTGTCATTAGAAAACTTTATTTCAACATGTTCCCTAAAAATATTTATATTAAAAAGTATATTACTCGTTACTGCGGTCATATTATACAAATTTTTTATTCTTTATATATCTCATTGCAAGTGGTAATTTCCTCGTAAAATATATAAAAGTAAAATGAAAAGAAAGCTGTATGAACACATATTGAAATAAATAAATCATAAGTTCAAAAATAGATAAATATAGTTACTGAAACATATAAGTTTCAAATACAATAATACTCGTGTCAAAAAAGGGGAA
The DNA here is from genome assembly GCA_907164885.2 of Dolomedes plantarius. Lineage (NCBI taxonomy): Eukaryota > Metazoa > Arthropoda > Arachnida > Araneae > Dolomedidae > Dolomedes > Dolomedes plantarius. Next base: position 167,053,485 of record OU015497.1, on the reverse strand, counting down.
ATATTCAAACAGAACTTGGTGAAAAAAAATAAACTCACGGATTTCAAGTACATAGGTAAAAAGCGTGACAAATATTCTGAACAACACCCGAATAAAAATCTCTACTCACTCTAAAACCTATGCAGAAACATGAATAAATCAGACAGAAAATAAAACACCAAGTGACTCCGTTTGAAGAACATAGCCAGTGGTTTATTTACATGGAGTTTCCGCAGAGTCGGTTTCGTGCGGGGAGAAAAAAAAGAAAGTGAATATTTCTTTTCAAGTAAAACTGTGGTTGTACTGAATAACTTAGGAATGGAGAAAAGTAAAAAGGCGAATAGTTTTATTTATTCAAAGTGTAAGAGACAGTTGATAAAAAAAGTAACTGAAATATTTTGTCACTGTCTTTTAACAGTAAGATTTTACCTTGTAACTTACTAGCTTTTGCAATTCACTTATTTATTTGAATATATTCCTTTTGTTAAGGATGTTTACAGCTGTAGAAAAATTTATCAATTTGAAAAATTTATTCGAAAAATTTATAGAATAATTTATCGTATTAAACCACTAAAAATAGCTTCTCTGCAAATTGAATTTTTTTTCCGAAGGAAAAATTGAAACTTTGGATCCACCAGAAAAACATTTTAAAAGTATCTAGTTTCAAATTATATAAGAATACACCTTAGCAATTCGTCAAACGGGGAAAAAATGTCCAAATTGTGGGGATTTAGAGGGTAGCTTCAAACCCAAATAAATTGATCCCAAATAAATTATTTATTACTATTTTGGTCAGGCCCTGATTTTCCATTAGGCCCTAAATGTTGCCCCCCCCCCCCAATTTTTTATTTTAAAAGAAAAAATTCCCAATTCAAAATTTTTTTAAATCTTACCTTTTTAATAGCAATATTTTTTATATAACCTTTCAAATTTGATTGATTGGTTCATCATATCACTAGTTATTCTTATAGTTCATCATATGTATGTTACATTGTATATAAGGGATTAATAAGTTTTTCTGGTTGCATTGTATTGGTGATTTAATGATGAAGTTAATATGTTGTATTCCTTTTTGTTATTTGATAATTTTCTACGCTTCTACGCTTCAAATTGCCAATTCTTGTAAAATGATACTTTCACAATGATTCATGATTATTTTTTTGTATGTGTCAATTTTGGAAATTTTACGCCTACATCAGTGTTAGGGGGTCCCCCATCCCGAGTTGTGCCTATAGTCAAGAATTTTCTAAATCGGGCCCTGATCTTGAATTATTTTGAAGGCTTCTATACAGTTTTTCTATATTTAGATAACAGAGAAAAAAATGAGCTCACGTGAATAGAAACTAGTGTATTTTTCTCAAAACTACAGAAGTTTCAAAGAAGAAAATACAATATCTGTCCAGGACTTAAATTAGAATATGCTTTGTTTGAATTAATTTAAATCAAAAAATAAAAGTACCTGAACATGACACGTGAATGAATTTTAAAAAGTTCACTTAATTTAAAACGAGAATGCGGATTCCTGCCGCCATAATTTTAAAAAGTTGAAAACCTGCCAGAGAAAATTTTATGATTATTAATTATCAAACTTTATTCTTCGATCTCTTATTTAGTTATTACTGCAAATTTCTTAAGGAAAAAGGCCCTTGGTCTTAGAGAAACAGATTCAGCATATAATAGACCTTATATATATATATATATATATATATATATATATATATATATATATATGCAATAAATTAAATATTATGCCCTCCATTTTAGCATTTAAATTCCCTTTCCTAAATCCAATCCGAAGTAATCTTAATTTATCGCTACAAACCCTTAGCGACAGAACTTCCCATACATCGCATGCCTATGCATTTCTACACGCGTAAATGTTCGGATTCAGGAGAGTGGGTTCGCATCGCGAGCCCCAATATTCTGCTGACCCTTCAAAATATAGTCACATGTACCTCGCCTCTCGCGCGTAAGGTTGAAAGGTGATATTCGCTTCCGAGCCATCTTCTGTAATGGACGGATGTACTTTTGTCGCTATAATAAACGATTCGGCCAGACTGCATCAAAATTTTATTCCTTTCGGGCTGAGTCTAGCTCCAGCCATGTAAGCATGAGCTAGTTCTCCCTTAAAGATAATAATTTAAGAACGTGATATATATATATATATATATATATATATATATATATATATATATATATATATATATATATATATATATATATATATATATATATATATATATATCCCCACAACTAATGATTCCCTATATTTCTTCTTTGCATCCAAATTCCCCACTTTCAAAAATACACCTCGAAAGAGCCAAACCCAAAGACTCGTAGATATTCTCACGTACACTTTAAAAGACCATCTGCCAAAACCACAGTTGAAACAGGGTATTTTATCCCGAGAGACAATCTCCTACCATGTCATCTAACCTAGTGATGTGTGACGAGCCTTCATTTGTCGAATACCTTTCCTCACACTCTTTTCACTTCCTGAAAGACGATTTTACACTGTCACACTTTTTTAAATTAATTTATTTTCCAACGATGCTGTCTTTTTTTCCCCTCCATTACGGATATCTATTACATAATTCCTAACGGTACGCTGAGTCCATTCAAACAATCAAGCGACCACTTATCTACCTGGGAATTTTACCCAGGCTTCTTAGCCTTGATGGCACCGTTTCGCGAACTAAACCATTGCGATTATCAGAGAAACTCAACTTCTTCACATTTCAATCCTCACAACACTTTCAGATACGCACACAAAAAAGCATTTAATTATAAAAGATTCATAGTCACAGAATTTACATGTAAAATTTCACCGAAAAATTCATCGCCAAGGAAAATATATGAACTCGCATCGTATTTTTGTTTCAAATTATTACGAAATTTCATCCGAAATAATGTATTATTATGTTTCGACTTCAGCGATACTTTCAGTTATTCCGCTTTTTAGTTTATTAAGTCAAACCTAATATTCTTGAAGTTTCCATTTTAATCGACAATATAAAGGCCAATTTTTTTTTTATGTGGGAGAGTTAAAAAAAATTTGAGTTTAAAGATCATTGAGTTTAAAGATCGAATCTGGAATGTTAAAAAATCATACAACAAATGGCAATCGCAAATATAACACAATCATGTAAACCTTATTCCCACATACATGCATAAACACACACACATTTTATATATACGAGGGTAGGCTGAAAAGTAATGCACACATGCTTGTAGAGCGCGAACAAAAAGAAATAGCGAGATCGGGCAAAAAGAACATTAAAGTACAATTCTTAAGCTTCAAAATCATATATTTATTTTTCAACATAGTCACTGTTAAGGCTAACACATTTCTCCCAACGTGTAACAAGTTTTTTCATTCCGTCACTGAAAAATTCTTCCGACTTTTCTCGAATCCACGACTTGACAGCTGCCTTCATCACATCGTCCGAGGTGTAATGATTACCCTTTAGGTCTCTCTTGAGTAGAGAAAAAAAAATAAAAATTGCAAGGCGCAAGATCGGGGGAATAAGGAGGGTGTGGAATCGGTTCAAACTTCAGGTTTCGCAGAGCCTCTCCAGTCCGACGCTGTTCTCGCCTGTGAGACGGCGTGGTACCCATCGAGCACAGATTTTACGGTATCCCAATCGTTCTATAATGAAGCAGACACATTATGGTTTGCGATACGCTTTTGAGTGATTTGCCGGTCATTTTGAATCAAATCGTCGACGAGTTTGCGATGTTCATCGTCTGTGGCAGTGATCGGACGTCCGTTGCGTGTTTCATCAACAATTATGGCTTTTCCAGGCTCGAAACCACGAAATTTTACTACCCATCGATTTACAGTACCCCTATAAACAGCATCGTCACTTTAAACAGCCTTTAAACGACGATGAATCTCAGTAGGACTCACTTTTTCAGGTGTTAAAAATTCGATAACAGCGCACTGTATAACTCGCCGTTGACATAGCACTAGAACACGTCTCCATACTACCGCTTTTCAAAATACACAGGATGAACACAACGATTTCAAACCTGCGCATGCGTATTGAGGAGGGATGGAACTTCCAAATGCCACTTGGCGCTGTTTTGAAGGTCATTCCGTTTGCGCTCTACAAGCATGTGTGCATTACTTTTCAGCCTACCTACGTATATATATATATATATTGTAGGGTTCGCGTGTTGCTCAGATGCAAATTTCTGGTAGCTGCGCAGTGCAGGTCAGTCGAAGTGAGTTCGGAGCAAGTGTCTGGTCTATTTAAGTGACACACGCTGAGTTGGCAAGAGCCCAAGAAGGGAGTGGAGATTTGTACGGTAGTGCGTTACGCTATTAGTAGAGATACGAAAGAGTCGAGAAAAGTTAGATTGAAGGTGATAGCGGTATTTAACTGATAGAGCACGTATTAGTATTTAGCCTAGGTGGCTGCAGCATGTTCCATAGTTAGTTCAGAGCCCGATGGTTACGGGTCTTGCTAGTGAACGTATACTCTGCCTGAAAGGGTTCATTACGACTTTAAAGTTCAGTTTCTTAGTACCGCAAGTTGCGGTACTGTTGTGTTATTATTTGAAGCCCCAAATCGGTCTATGTTAGTCTACCTCTACGTAGAAAATAAAGGAATTATTTATATTTAAGCCTATTACTTTATAGTTCGCCTGGACCGTTAGAGGATTCACAGGATAAATAAGAAATAGAACCATATAACACACACACACACATTTATATATAAAAGAGCTCGTCTGTTTGTTTGTCCGCTATAGAATCATAGACTGTTTCACCCACAGGGACCAAATTAGGCACAGTTGATGTTTAGGACCGAGAAACTTAAATCAGGAAAAACAAAATTTGGGGCTCAATTAGCTTTTTTTAAATTAATTTTTTAAGGATTTTTGTGCCTCTAAGAGGTGCGCGACCAATTGTGGAGCCCCTTCACCACAACCAGCTGCGTTAAGAGAGATGGTTTGGGGGGTGACGGGGGGGTCAAATTCCAATGCGCGGGAGGAAGAGGGTTGGGAATGACCTTTGGCTCTGGCTCCCCAAATAAACACAACTGGCCAGATGAACATGAAGAGCGGGAGTGCAGCTCAGTATTTTCTTGATGGAATGCATGAAACATTTTATATCTATATATCTACCCGGGCAACGCCGGGCAATAATGCTAGTATATATATATACATATAATTTACACTGAGACATATTATACTGACCTTGTGTTCTGGTTTTGGCAACACGGGAATAGATAAACATGTGCGATGAGTGTGCACGCTTCAGTGTGTCTTTGATTACTGCAATCTTATTGGTTGCTGCCATGGAATTAATTAGTTACTATGCGAAAAAGAGCAGTTAGCTCTCGGATGTAAAACGACTAGGACCTGATTTCTCTCTGCTAAGAGACTATATTTATTGTATAACTCTTCATGTCAGTTTAATTGTTTTACATGTTATAATAAATCGTTAATCCAGAGAAGTATTCTTCTCACTGAGTGAAGTGTCTGATTTTTATGCCGTGACTCACACACACACACACACACACATATATATATATATATATATTAATATTAGTAAGGAAAAATAGGAAGTCTCTTGCAGAAACAATACATATTAAGTTATAAAATCAATCGTGTTTTCCTTTAGATTACATAAAATACTTTTCCATTTCAAGTGCTAAAAATAGTGCGATTTCAAATAAAATGTAACATTTATTAAAAAAAGCACAAATTAAAAAAAGCATAAAAAATATAAGTTTACAAAAATGTGCACTAATGTATAAATATAGGAAAGGATAAAAAAATGCATATAGAAGAGATAAATATTCTAAAAGCATTGTCGAAAACAAATAATCTATCTTATTTTTTCTCGCTTTACTTGATAGTGTTGCATATGCTACATTCTTTCAGCTTTCTTTCTAAACACAAACAGTCTTCGCAAAATGTTTTTTAAGTTGTGGGTGGTCAAATATTTGTCTACATTTTCTTGTCTTTTTTATCGTATTATTTTTTTCCTTCTAGTGCATACTCTAGTCTGAATTTTCCTCTCTTTGTTTCTATTGCAAATACATATTTTAGAAAATAGCAACAAAATGTAAAGAGTGCACGAAGTTCAAGATTTAAAAGTTAGATTTTAAAATATTGTTACCTAAAAATTATAAAGTCACAAAAAATACCAAAAGGCTGAAAAATTAAGCTTTTTTTGCATAATTTTGTACCATCTTCAAATTTTACATTTTCTCTAAAGTGGACAATTTTTCAAAGCTTCATGTGAATTTTGAGCCAGGAAAATAAAAGCATTCTAAAAAAGGGGGGAAATTTAAAATGAGAAAGAAACGCAAAAGGGAATACAATTAAATTTTACTACATTTACAGGGTACAGCAGAAAAAGACGTTCCAGGGGTATAAATAAATAAATAAATAAAATAAATAATAATAATAAAATAATAATTAATAGTAAATAAATAAATATTTTATTTATTTTTCTCAGGTATAAAAGATTTCTTTCTCTATCTTGCTTTGTATTTTTGTTTTTGACGTTCCAAATTAGAACTTTCTTTCTGCCGCACCCTGTATTATATATATATATATATATATATATATATATATATATATATATATATATATATATATATATCTGTGTGTGTGTGTGTGGTTAGACAACAATACAGAATTCCCCTATTAAATTCTCTTTTAATCCTCTTTTGCTTAACGCATCATGCTTCAATTTAACTTTATTTATTTATTTTTTATTATTATTCTTTCTCTCCTTTTTTTCGCTGCATTACTTTAACGTGCTAGACATTCCTTAGATTAACGTTGTTTCTTATTATTCTCTGAATTTAAGGCTTATCAGATGGAAATCTCGATAGACTTAGCTTATACTAATTCCAGTTCTCCCATACTGTGAATTGGAATAGAGAAAGATGGCTGACTGTCCACGTGTTTGACTCACGAAAGCTCTTTCGAAGAGAGTTGCATGCAAAAGCATTTGCTTCGCTGGAAACAACTCCCTCTATTTAAAATACCCGAGAATAATTTTATGTTCATAAATACATTTTTTTTACTTTCTAACATTTCTTTCAATTTAAAAAAAAATTAATCTCGGGTACTTTAAGCAGAAGTGCAGTTTTAACATCCAGGATTATTGAAATTACATGTAAGTAGATACTGTACATTTTGCTTGGTAGAAATTATTGTTAAACACTTTATCACAGATAAATATTAATCAAAACATTAAATTCAAGAAATTTGTTCAGTGATAGATTTGTTAAATGAATTTTTAGACTGACGTTGTCGAAACATTTATAAATTTATAAATAGACGAAATTTAACTGGAATAATATTAGCAAATCAAAATCTAGAAATATTTATGGACATTTTCTCAACCTCGTAAAATATGTAAAATATTTTATACAAATAAAAATATTTATCCTTAATCAACGTGCATTATTTTAGTATTTACCTGTTTGACACAACTCTAATCCGAAGAAGGTATACAAATATTTTTAAAGCTTTGATTTTTTTAAGTATGGTAAAATAAGCTCATAGAATAAACTGAACAAGGTAATCCTTAGCCAAAGACTCTTAACAGAGCCATGTAGATGCACGTAAATATAAATATTCTGAAAAAAAAAACAGTAAAATTTCATTAAAAAACAAAATGTATTGCTAACAAATGCAATCCTTTAAAATCATCATTTTAAACAAAAACTGTTAGATATGAAATAACCCTACACAGATATACACTGCTAAAAAAATTAGGGGAGCAAGCAAAGAAGTTAAGAAAACCGTGCGAAACAGCCACGTATTAGCATAAAATGGATAGTACACGCGTATCAATGCGCAATACAGAAAAAAAGACGTAAAAAAATTTGTAATTAAGCTTTAATTCTTTGAAAATATGGAAAAAACATGAAAAGATGATTTAGGGCAACAATTTGGTTACATGTAAACGATAAAAAAAGTATTGTTTAGAAATAATGCAGGATTTTTAATATGGCGTGTGGTCTTCTCGAACAGATAAGACTGCTGCACACCTGTTTTCCATGGATGCGATTATGTTATCGATAAGACTTTGGGGAATACTGTTCCACTCCTCAAGAAGTGCAATCTTTAAGTCTCGGAGAGTAAAAGGAGGCCTTGGTCTCGCAGCAATGCGTCGTCCGAGCATGTCCCAAACATGCTCGATTTGATTCAGGTCAGGAAAGCACGCTGAACATTCCATACGCTGTATTGTTGCAGCTTTAAGCATGTTTTCCACAAGACGAGCTATATGTGGTCTGGAATTATCATGCTGGAAAACAAAGGAATCTCCAATGGCTGCAGCGTAAGGTATGACATGAGGTCTCAGTATCTCGTCTGCATACCTTCGGGCCGTCAAAGTACCATTCCGAATGAAATGCAGGTCCGTACGTCCACCTATGCTGATTCCACCCCATACCATAAAACTAGCTAGTCTGTATTGTGACCTTTCACGAACGAATGTGGGGTTAATTCGAGTGCCCCTTTCCCTCCATACCAAAACACGTCGGGTGTCACACTCCAGACTGAATCGGGACTCGTAGGTAAACAGAACTTGGCTCCAATCATGTTGCTCCCAATCTCGATGTTCAGCAGCCCATCTTCTTCGGACCGCACGGTGGCGTGAGGTCAACGGAATGCAGTCCATTGGCCTACGTGCATAGAGACCTCCCTGATGAAGCCTATTACGTACTGTTTGGCTGGACACCCTTCGTTCTGTTGCCAAGAGCAACTGTCTTTGCAGCTGAGTAGCATTATCTGTTCTGTTTCAACGAACTGTTAACAGTATATACAAGTCATCAGTTGCTGTAGTGGCGCGTGGCCGACCTTTCCCTGGTCGACGTCTAACATTCCATGTTTCTTGGAATCGATTCCACATCCTTGCAATGACACTTCTGGCGACTCCAACAGCGTCCGCGACACTTCGTTGTGTTTGCCCGGATTCAAGTCTGCCTATAATACGCCATGCCAAGGATTCCGGTAAATCACGTTGTTGAGACATTTTCAAGTCCCCTTTTCTCAAAAAGAATAACTGAGCAATCGAATTTCACAGTTAAGGCAGTGAAACAGCAACATCCCGATATCCGATCCCGATTTCTGCAACATCCCGATATCCGCCCTTATGTTCTTTTTCTGGTTTTTGACGTCATGAACTTTGATTTGCATATGAAGTTTTATTCTTCTGTTTCCTGCTAGGCTTTAAATTATGGATGATTTATTTTATGTTACTTATCGGTGTAAGTATTTGCGTAATTTCGTTAAAACCATGTGCTCCCCTAATTGTTTTGAGCAGTGTACTTTGCAACAAGTGTAAAAAAAATACATATTTCTGTTCTTCAAAGAAAAAAAAATAACATGGCGAAATTGAAATACGTACATTAGATATGTTAACTCTTCTGTACCTGAGCAAAGAAAAGCACTTTATAATTCTCCTAAACCAATATTAAATTATTCCCCAAAATCTCATAAAAATGTCATTTTAAAATTAAAACACAAACAAATACCAGATATAGATTAAATAGGGCATTAAATGTCATTCTGTAGTGTAAAAATATATTTTGTCATCTTATATAAAAGCAAAAACAAAATTCTTATCCAAATGCATCTTTTAAAAACGTAACACAGTAACAAGAACGTTAAAAAATACATAAGCTTCTATTTGATATGCATTAAATTTGGCAATATATACACCGACATAAAGGCTGATATTTTTGATATTTTTCGCATTAAAGAAACGCACATGACACAAAATGCATTAACTAAATTCCAACCATTTATAAACGTTTTCCGTAACATAAATCTCAGCAAATCCGCCATATCTTTTTTGACAAATTCAAACAAATACATTCCTATCCCTTCAGCACGTCCTGTATGACTCTGTTGCATATCCATCTCGCTGCCCGCCCCCTCTTTTCTTCGCTTTTATATTCTTTTTTCTGCCAGAAAATGATCCGAGATAGCACTTCAGGGCTGTCACCGGGTCAATTTTTTCCTCTTTTGCAATGGTAACTCGGATTTTTGAATTTCTCTTTGCATTCGATATTTTTTTTTCGTAAAATATATGTTGGGGAATAGAGCTTGAAACAGAATGCACAGAGGTGTCTGCTGACTCCGATTTATTTATTTTGTTTATTTAATCTCAAATCTAAAGCCCCGAAGGCAGGAAGGAAATGTAAAGAAGATTCCTTTTCGAAAAAAAAAAAGATGGTTTTAGGAGTCGGCCATTTTAATTGAAATGTCTTTAAAATATATAATAATGGAGCTGTTTATTTGTATCGCGAAATGTCGGTTTTTAACTTATCTAAGAGAAATGATTCACGAATTTCATTTACGTGCAGTCCCGAATACTGCTTAAAATAATAACTACAATAATGATAATTACTTCAAATAGCTTTTCTCCTTAATCAGTAATGTAAGGAAAACTTGAAATCTGTGAAGTCTAAAAAGATGTCATTTACATGAGGGTGAAAAACAGCGGAGGTTGAAAAACAAGGTGTAATTTATAAAACAGAGAGAACGGGTTTAAAGTTCAATAATTACTTTTCAGCGCTATTTTCAACTCAATGTAGTAAAGTGTTTTGTTCCCGATTTTTTTATAAAAATTTATGATGCGCGAAGCTTACAATTTATCAATATTTAAATAAATATAAAACGTTTCTGTAGAAGATTTTAAAAAAGGGTAATTTATAAAACAGAGAGAACAGGTTAAAATTCAATAATTACTTTTCAATGCTATTTTCTAGTTCATTGTAGTGAGGTGTATTTTTGCCGATTTGTTTATACAAATTTATGATGCGTTACGCTTACAATTTATCGATATTTAAATAAATATAAAACGTTTCTGTAGATGATTAAAAAAAGGCATAATTTATAAAACAGAGAAAACAGGTTATAATTCAATAATTACTTTTCAGCGCTCTTTTCCAGCTCATTGAAGTGAGGTGTTTTGTTTCCGATTTGTATATACAAATTCATGATGCATGACTCTTACATTTATCGATATTTAAATAAATATTAAATGTTTCTGTAGAAGATTTTACTTATACGTTTTTAGAGTTGATTTTATAAATATCGAAATGTTAGACTCAAAGGGCATAAGTAAGTATTTCAAAATTAATAAATATAAGTTTAGTATAGTAATAAAACTAATCTCTTATATTGCCTTTAAAAATTTATTCATCCTTTTGAATTTAGTTCCAAAGAAAAGGAAAAAGTATGCATGAAATTTTTCATATAAATGGTCTTTTTGCCCGACTTCGCTCATTTAATCTGTTTTTAGACTCACAGAATCCCAAGCTATGGTAACACATTCTATGGAATTTAGCGCTGTCTCACAAAATAACAATATATCTTGTTTATTAAACCACAAAAAGATATTTAAAATTTTTACATTTATATATTACACACACACACACAAACAAACAAAAAACGATGATGGTATCCCAACATCAAAAATTTCGAGTGCATCAGTACACGGAATGATATAAGCAATAACTTTTTCTTACAAAGTAGGCAAAATAAAAATTTACGATATTTTAAGAATTCAACTTTCAACAGATTGTCCATAATTATTTCTCTTCCATACTGATAGCATCATAAAGCTACTTAAAAAAATTAAGCAATTATTTTATCATATGACTTTGGTTGACAACAAAAATCTAATGGAGAGATATTTTTCTACATATGTTTACTCCGAATATACTTAAATACCGTAAAACCGATTAAATAAACTCTTTAAATTATATCTTCACTTTCGAAATAGATTAGACGGATCCAAATGGATAAATGAAACCATTTCATACTTTACATTCACTCCAAAGAGTTGCATAAACCAAAAACCAAATGCCTCCATAAACCAAGTGAAGTACTTGAAAGTTTTATACTACGTTCCAAACATAGAGTAACTCCTCCATCATTTAATTATTTAATGTTCAAGTATTACATATATAAACACACAAAAAAAAGTTTGCTAAAAAAACTGATGTAAGGATTTCAGCAACTGTAATAAATATTACAATATTGTTTGAAATATAATTTTTCAATATATCCTTTAGAAATACATAATATTGTAAGGATATTGTAAGGACTTTGCCTCAGATGAAGACTGCTAGTCTTTTGTATTTTACGCTTTAATTGCATTTTTCAATTAAATACAGGCTATTTACAAATTTACAATGTAATACAAATTAAATTCGTGGGTTCACGTATTCGACGCGGAAGGTCAGACGATTCTGTAGCATCTCGGTTTCAGCTCTACTCCATCGCTGAATACTGTGACTAACTAACTCTCTTCATCTCCCAATCACTGAATCAGTAACTAACTCCACTGGCGTTCGGTGACTATATATACCTCCGTGGAGCGTTCGGGGAAGGTCTGAGTAACGCGTTCTTGCTTTATGCAATTACATTTCCAGCTAGCGAGGCACCTCTGGTCGGTAACTTTCCTTTGTATTTAGCCCACTGCCCCGTGCGCCATCGTTAGCACTTTTGGCCTATTATGTTGACAGGAGACAGTCTGTCTCCTCTCGCCAAATGTAGCTTGAATCCATTATGTGCACAAGCCGCGCGCTGGGTGCTCTTTCTAGGAATTTCCACGTGCGAAGATAAACGGGAATCGTTAGCGCGTCTGGACTTTTATGTTGACAGGCGACAGTCTATCTGCTCTCAGCAAAGGTAGCTTGAATCAATTATATGCACAAGCCACGTGTTAGGTAGTCTTCCTGGATTTTTCACGCACAAAACATTCGCTATTGTACGGGAGGCGTTACAATATATATGATTCTAGATAGTTTCTTAATCATTACTTTTCGAACATTTATTGGAATGTAAATTTATAAATAAACACAATATTAGCACTTTAGAAACTTATGATACTTCATATAACTTATGATAAACCAACAGCATACAGATAAAATTTCTCAACAATTAATATAATGCTGCTTAAACTTAAACGTTAAAACCTACATGAAACTTAAACATTATTAAAAAGGTTGCGCGGAAAAAAATTGACTCAGATGATATTCGTACAAAAATTTAGATTTCTGACAGAAGAAATTTTAACTCTAGGGGAATATATGTTATTAGATTTTTTTTAACCTTCCTCACACATTCCCCACAAAAAGAGAGCGAGGAGAAGAAAATTTGGAGAATCCTGGAGTGAATAAGGATCTATTCGAAAATATTCACTTTTGACTGCCACGTATTTTTGCAACAAATCACGCGTGTGATGTAAAGAGAAATATTAAAAAAGATAAAATAAAATTGCTGCAGACTGAAAGGTGTATTTTCATAAAATGTATATTACACCAGAGATTTGCACCTCCAAGCTATTCGTAGACTTTTTACATCGCAACTCAACACGAGAAATATATGCACTCAATTTTTGACCATCTCGTTTGCTGCCGCGTTCATCGATATTATTTTATTTTGTTTAGTCTCCTATTTCGTTAAAGCTTACAAAACACAATTTGTATAAACATCAGAAGATGCATGCCTCTTCAACAAATTATATATATATATATATATATATATATATATATATATATATATATATATATAATATAAAAAACCCTATATTCAATTAAAATTCTAAATTGCCTTGGCCGTTGTCGCGTTTGAGCTATTTTCGTTTCTGATTTAAAGAACAAAGCATCTGCGTAGCGTCCCCCGAAAATTCTAATTTCTCACGCATCTTTACATAATATAATACGTCACCTTTGACACCAGAGTCAGAGCTAACCAATTATTATTCCTTTTCATGATCACATGATGAATTAATAATTAATAATTCAGAAATTATTAATATTTCATCTTTAAATTTTAATCACTTTTACATATCTATGGTACTAATCACATATCCAAATTTCAAGCAAATCCATTCAAAACAAAAAAGTTAGGTTTGAAGGTCCACTGTCCCCTTAAATCCTCAAAATATAACGCGTGCATTTCATAATGTGGATATCATACGGGGGAATTAGAATGGCATGGTTTTATACTTAAATTATTTAGTTACATGAAAAATATGGAAAATTAATCGAATTCTGTCACTAAACATACATTATAAAATATATTCCAGAAAAAGAAAGCCATATCTGCAATTCAAGAGACAGAAAATATACAAAAGAAACGCATATTTCGCAGATCTGGATGTAGTGAGCGACGATTTACGTACAAGCACATACATCAAAACGAACGGTCACTATATCGGATTTTTTTACTTATTTTTTTATCTAGAAACATAAATTTTTGCGTAACATAAAAAAAAGTAAGTGGACAAAAAATTCAAAACTGGAGTTTACATCTCAAAAAGGGGAAAGAAATTGACCCAGCGGTAGCTTTAGAAGGCTATCTTTGAATAAAAAAAAATACACGAGAAGAAATGCTAAAGCGGACGAGATATATGTAAAAGTGTCACTCAAGATATAGTAGAAGGAGAAAACGCATTTGTTTTTCTAGAATATTTGTAAAATGCTGTTTACTAAAAAATTTTTTGCATCAAGGGGGGATTTAAGAAAACGCAGATGGAAAAATCAGATGGAAAATACTTGGCATATTTTTCTCGAGTTGTTTGAAAAGAATAAGCTCAAAATACATTCGAATACATAAAAGGTATATACATTATAGGAAAGTGTCAAAAGAGTACACAGTAATGCAAACAATATTTTTTAGATTTGTGTGTACACGTTTCGGAATCATGGGGAAATAACAATGTTTCACAAATGTATATATCTGCCGAAAATTAATAACATAATTTACAAAGATTTTTCACTTTGTAATACTAAGGATATATTTCTGTGGCATTATAACAGATGCTGATATGTCCGAAAAATTCAATTTTATGTTTTAAGTTAATATGTCACAAAATTGGTTCTTTAAAGTGGCAAAAGATGGTTAGGGGAATTATGAAATAATACTAAGTTATTCGTATTGGCAAATGCTGTTATGAATAAAAGAGGTAATACTTGGTCCCTAATTGAATATTTTAGTCCCTATTTGAAAAGTTTCATTGAATACCAGCCATACGCTTGAGTATGAATATGAATATTTACTAAAGAATATTTGGATTGAAAAACTTAATTGAGCGATTTTTTATTTCACAACAAAAGTTGCATTTTTAATTTGCCGTAAACATTAAAAAAAATGACATATCAACATCTGCCATAATGCCGCAGATTTAAAGACATTGTTTCTCTGAACTTGTATTATTATGCGTTTAAGGTATTAATTTAAAACGCTATGTATATTTAAAGATTTATTTTTGTTTGCTTGATCATCGTCGTTCATTTAAAATTAATAACAATATTTAAAATTAATAACAATAAGCAATCTTTAACATTTTTCTGTATAAAGAATCATAATAGAACCTTGGTCACTGGGTGATCAATTGTAAAATTACATGAAACAACACTTAGCCCTTTCCAACGAATCAGATATCAGCTTATTATTATTCTAAAGAAACTTGCAAAATTAAGTACTGTAAATCTACGAACCATAAAAAATATTCACTGCTTACAATCACATATTGTGGAAGTGAAGTATTCACTCAGATTGATAAATGCAGATTCTCAAAAAGCGGCAAATTTAATATAAGGTAAATTTGACGTATTTTATTCATATCATAAGAAATTAATAAAATTTTCATTTTTGTCAATTCATCTCCATTTTCAAGCATGAATATTTCTCAATAGACAATGTAGTATAAAAACTCATTAGATGCTAACTTCAAAGCATTTCGTGAAAAATTAGACTGCGAGACAGCATGATGACAATAAAAAATGCAATAATGATAAATTGTAATTCCAAACAGCATAACACACGGCAAAAAAAAACCTTGCTTACTATAGTACAGAAAAATTCCCGAAATAGATTACAGTAACTCATGAACAAAGAGCAATGACAACTCGCATTTAAGTACCTTTACCGAAAACAAGCCCATTACAAACAAATCGTTAAACAGTTCACCTCCCTTTACTCATAGGCCTCTTTATTTGTATTCTCAACCAGCGTCTTAAGATGTCTATTCACAACAGCTTAAACGCATCAAACATTATTTCGCCATCGTTTATTTACAACTAAGTCCAAGATAATAGAGAAGATATAACAAATTATTCAGCTATAAATTAGGAAAGAAGTATAGGGTTAGATTCACTAATAGCGTGATATTACCATATTATCTTATCCTCCGATCCTCCGCGAATTTAGCCATTACGTCAAAAGCGGGAAATCAACTATCAATAACAAAGCAACACACATCTCTTTTATTATTAGATGTGCTCATTGTTTTTCTATTTGGCTCTCTTGGAAAGGCATCGGTGCCCGAGGGGCAATAATTTTTCGATTAACGAAAACACATTTGTTTAAATCGACATTGACGGTTGCTTCTAACGGAAACGTGACTTTCAAAAATATTTTAAATGCTTATGTATTTTTTCGCCGATCAAGGTTGTAGAAATAAGATTAAAAAACTGAAAATTTTAAAAAATAAGATATTTCAGTACAAAAACATCTTATTTCCATTTTTTATAAGGATTTTTCTTATTCTCATTTTGAATAAGATGAGGAAAATACAGAAATGAAAGGAAATTAATCTAAATATTTAAAACACTTTATAAAAATTGTTTTGGACTTAACTAAATTCATAAAAATAAATAAAGAGGAGAAATTTTAATCCCCAAAAATCTGAAAATATCTATGCAAATATGGAGAATAAATATGGGAGAGCTAAATAATCTAAAATAATATTATAAGTCCACAACAGTTGTTGTTGTTGCATATGCCACTTGACAGCAACATCAGATCAAGTCCCGAAGGCTATGGGCGATGAAGGTGTGGTTCCTGTTTTGAATTAGCACCACAAGGGTCAAGTCTGACTTGGCTAAAAGAAAGGTCCCGTAATTTTTAACCGCGTCAATCGACGGGACCGGAACACTTGACCCTCCAGAGGTAAATTTGAGAACTTGGAGGAAATTGCAGCCACGCCCTATTTTACATGCCCCGGCCACCATTAGTGAACACGGCGGTGGATTTGCAGCGACCAGTATCGAACCAGGGACGTTTCAGATCACTGGCCCGTTGCTCAACAGAAAAGTGCTAAATAATTGTCCATGCAATGAGATACTCGCAGATATATTGATAAATTCCTTATAATGTACAAAAGAACACCTATTTTTCAATATCCATATTAAGTTTTGATATAATTAAATCATTATTTTACACGGAAAGAAAAAGAAGATTTCCTAAGCAAAGTACCTTCAAATACATAAAAAGAACTAATACTCCGAGACCCCTGCAAAACAAGTTGCCCACAAGATACGCAACAGTTATTTACGCTTCTAGAGAGCAACTGCTTACATGACATTTAATCTCCACAGGCCAATGTAGAAGAAAAATGGACGCAAGGGTATTATGAGTTATCACAATGGTAAAAGTATTTGGTAACAGCAGCAGTTAAGGAAAATTAATAATAATTATGTGTTCTTTAATGTCACTAAAATCTGAATCCATATTATGAATATTTCAAACCGAAAAAAAAAAACATTATGGGGTTATAGATGAATAAAATTTAATTAACCTCTCAACAAAACAAAGATCTGACCAACCCACTCACAAGCAAGATATTATTCCCTCTATCATAGCCTTTCCTATCACCTGTAAATCAGAAACAATGAATTATAAGAGAAACAAGTGAGCATAAATCTTCCTTTTATCAGGTGGATCAATTCATCCGCCAGTCGGAGGGATCATAAGGGAGTCTTGTCTAAAGCCAATAATTTGGCTATCAACAAGAGGCCATTTAATATGCGTTGTAAATGATGATTAATGTTTATTTTTTAGATGCGCTCGTCTATATTCTTAAAACGAAATCCGCGAAAATCCTTCCGACAGAATGCCCGGAAAGAGATTTGCAAATGGGAAATATATCAATAGCACATAAAAAAGCGCTTTTCATATCAGCAGGTATTGTATGGTAATTCAATTGACTTGGTAACATTATCGCAGCAAATTTCCGTTGTGCGCACGATACTCAATAAAAAAAGAGAAATGATATCGGGATAAGCTGGAAATTGTGCTTGTTCTGTTCCTGGGTGCAACTAGACTACGGAAAGAGGTACAAGAGATGACGAAACAGTATATCATGCAATCAAATCCATGTGAATAACCTAAGATTGACACTAGTCTTTAGGCCTTCGTATCAGATGGTACAAGCATGTGGGTTTCATGTATTGATATATTCAAATGGTTGGGAGCACACAAAGATTCATTATATGTAAGTAACAGCTGAATTCTTTATAAAATATTTAGCGTGAACAGTCCTTGTATCTCAATATATTTATATGAACAGGAGCTTGGGAAATACAAAACAATGTTGTAGCAATAAATCGCAGTTACAGTAAATGTCATATCATTAAAATAATTAAGAGTTGCTAATTTTTTTAACGCCGAAATATTTCTACGCCTCTTTTGTATTTCTGTTTTTAGTGGCATTTCCTTTTTTACCTCATTTTTCCCGTAGCAATGTAGTAAGGATTCTAAGACACCACGGCTCCCCACGCTTTCCGCGTATCAGCCCAAATAGCTGCTACTAATGACGGTCGCCACGACGGCAACCTGCTCTCTGTCAGTTCAGCCGGTCCAGACTTCAGCTTCGTGTCCTAAGCACACTTCGCTACCTCCTATGTCTAATCACAATGCCTTCTAACACCGCTCGCTCTCGGCCCACAAACCCAGACATCCAGGAGCCAATAGTATAGCAATGGAGTAAAACTTTTAAATCCTAGAGTGAAATGTAATGGATTCCTCGGAAAGCATATAACTACAACAGTCAAAGTCAAAGACATTACCTCTCCATAATCATACTACGTATATCTATATAATTCATAATCTCCATAATGTATGTCATAGTCAAATGTCCCTTTACAAACACAAGTAGTGATAGCGCGGTATTTAGGCAGATAATGACCAACACAGCTAACTTAATAACTCTAATACAGGGATACTGAAACTGCGGCCCGTGGGTCGTACGCGGCACACCAAGCTTCAACGTGCGGCCCGAAACATTCACACTCATTATCAGGCAAGTGCTTTTGTAAACAGCATTTTGGAAATAAGTGTCTGAAAATTAAAAAAAAAACTGTACAAAAATGTGCCACCTAATGCTCTTGTTGTTCGCATCAACGTATTTTTGGGGAATCATCCAATTCCAAAAGGAAATATGCGAAGAACGTATACAGAAATCGGCTTACTCGTTCTTACCTTCATGACGTATTAAGAGCAACATATAGCAAGTATAAACCTGATATGTCTAAAATTATCAGAAGTTTGTTTCAACATGAAAAATCACACTCATTTTTAAATAAACGTTTGAATATACACTCTGTCACAAAAAAATATATGCACCCAGAAGGAAACGAACTACTATCACGAAACTTAACATGTATGTAGTGTATGAGGAGATAAGCAAATGATTACAAATTCAGAAGAACAGGCCGTTTTATTAAGAAGATATGGCATGAAAAAGGTTGCAAATCAGTAAGTAGTAAATCCACTTCTGGCAGCCATACAAGCCGAAACACGGTGTGGCATCGAATCAATGAGGTCACCTATGACCTCCTGAGGAAGATCATGCCATAATCTTTGCAACTGGGCAGTTAATTCCCCAGTATTCCGGGACGGGTGCAGTTGCCTTCCAAGCACGTCCCAGACGTGCTCTATTGGCGAGAGGTCTGGTGACCTGGCAGGCCATGGGAGTACGTCATATCTTTGAAGATATTGTTGGGAGAGCCGCGCAGTATGTGGACGAACGTTGTCTTGTTGATAAATGGCACCTGGGCGACTTGATAGCATAGGCAGTACAACTGGCGTTAAAATCTCGTCCACGTAACTGCTTACCATCAAAGTGCGTGGAAGGACGACTAGAGGTGATCGTGTGTTCCAACAAATCGCTCCCCACACTGTCACACCTTGTGTAATCACTGTATTCCTCTCGACAACAAATGCCGGATCGGACCGGTGGCCTGGCCGCCTCCACGCGCGTATGCGCTGGTCATCAGATTTGAGACTGAATCGGGATTCATCGCTGAAGATCACACGCCTCCAGTCGGTCACACACCAGGTTGCCCGAGGTCGGCAAAAATCCAATCGACACTGCCTATGATGTGGGGTCAGTGGTAAGCGTCTTAATGGACGTCGGCTCCTTATACCTGCGTCGGTCAGTTGTCTCCGAATGGTTTTCCTTGATACCACCGGATGTCAGGAAGGTGGTAAATGGCGTCAAACCGATTCTAGCGACGTTGTTGATGCGGACGTGGCCACTCTTATGATTGCGCGATCCTCGCGCGCATTTGTGTTCCTGTGACGCCCTGATCCTCCGCGACGGTAGACTATCTTTTCCGTGATCCATTGTTGCCAACACCGAGCACCTACCATATCGCTCCGACAGAGGAGGCGGCGGATACGCCTGTTCGACCAACCTGCTTCTCTGAGGCCTACTATACGCCCCCTCTCAAAGTCCGACAATTGTTTGTACTGTCACCGGTTACGTCTCAGAGGCATCTCTAGTCACAATACCGTCCATCCAAGTCAACAGATTTGTTTGAATAACTCTATGGCACGAGCAATCATGCTTTTAAACTCTCCCAGCTGCGCATCTCATATGCGCATAGCGCGCTTACCCTTGTCACATTGGCGTTGAAATTTTAATCATTTGCATATCTCTTACCAGACTACATTCCTGCCAAGTTTCGTGATAGTAGCTCGATTTCTTCTGGGTGCATATATTTTTTTGTGACAGAGTGTATTTTAGTTTTGAGGAATTTCTTTTAGTTATTATATTATGAGGTATAGTGTACTATGTTGCGGCCCAGGTAACGTAGAAAACGTATGCACGTGGCCCGAGAGAAAACAAAGTTGAGCATATGACTACTCTAACACATTTAATCTTGCTTAAGAACAACATCAAGTAAATCCAAAATATTAAAGTTATTAATAAAATAGAAAGCCCTTTTACGAGCTACAAATGATTACTCAAGAAATGCTACTACTCGTGCACAGAATATTTGATACAAACAATAATAAAACTATTTCTATTAACGTGAATAGTAGAAGAAATAATTCCTACTCTGTTCTCCAACCTAAAATCCTATTTGGGGCATGAAGATGGAAAATTTAAATCTTCCTTTACGATAAAACTGTGTTATAACAATGATAGCTTTAAATAAAGCATATGACTTTCTCTTCATATTCCTATAAAGTAATTTTTTCTATCATGCAAAAAGTATGAAATGATATATAGGTATGATACATGTCTGCGTGAAAGCTCGCTGACAAAGCTAAAACAAAGTAGGCAACAGCTTGTACAAATAAAATTTCACACTTCCTGCAAAAGAATCCTAATTTCTGCACTCAGAATACAGATATATGCTCAATTGGAAAAATTATTTTTCCTTTTTAAAGAAATAACTACAAATTTAGCTATTTGAGGGAAAACAAAACGAATTTTCTATCATAACCAGCAGAGAGTAACACGTTATCAACAGACACTGCCATTCCTTTATTGAGTTCCCTTATAAGAGATAATACAAAGGCATAAGAGATAATGTAAAGAGCATAAGAGATATTATAAAGGGGGCTTTGGCCGTTTGCTTTCCTGTGCCAGAATACTACTTGAATTTTCATGTAAATGTCAACAATACTCTCATCATTTCAGCTACCAGCCTTTCCAGTTTCACTTGTAGGTAATGTCTTGCTTTCAATTTCTAGAGCATTTTATTTTTCGGTCTCATAAATGAAAAACAATTTTAGAGGAATCAAGAGAAAAGTCAACACCTTATTAAAAACACGGGAAGTCTACCGAGAGCCTTGGACGGGCCGCTTCCCCATGGTCACTAACGGTCTCATCACGTGACCACGGGACATTATTACGTGTCCCTTGCATGCAATAGCGTGATGTGCATCCCTATCTCGACGAGAGAGCATGAATAAACGCCAGTCTTGGAGTGCAGCATCTTTCTCCGTTAACTCTTTGCTAATGGATAGCAAGGAGTCGCGAAGGAAGGATCTTGTCACGCCAACAGCGGCTTTACAGAGAGAGCAGCTCTTTAGCTCTATTATTTAATCCGTTGACACTTCGTGTCATATTCCCCGTTGGAACACCTAATTTGTATGCTTGTGCATAGTACTCAAAAAGTTTTGCTCATAAACTAACTATAGAACCCCAATGGAAAAGATAGGTAGACAACAGATTTAGATCAAACAATGGGGCTGCAATTATGAATTATATACACACACATTTCTGTGGCTTGGTACAATGAGTGCCTAAGTCAGTTTTTTTCAAGATGACTTTGTTGGCTTATGTCTCTTTCAAAATATATTATTTTCAATGTAAGAAGCACCCAAGTCTGTACAATGGTTTAGAAAACACTTTTAAAGCATCGGACACACTTGGGTACTTCTTACATTGAAAATACTATTTTTTTTTAAAGAGACAAAGTCATCTCGGAAAAAACCGACTTAGACACTTCTTGTACCAAGCCATATATATATATATATATATATATATATATATATAGTCAAACCTCCATATATCGAACTTCCTTTTATCGAAATTTTCTATATATCGAACTCTTAGCAAATCTCCATGTTCATTACATAGAAAAACTGTTTCTATATATCGAAAAAATCTCTATATATCGAAATTTTTTTTCAAGACATATTGGGAGATTTTTTCCACTTTAGAATAAAATCTCCCAATTTTTGGCGTTTGAAACAATATGTCGTGGACTTCAATTTGCGGAAAATGTCCCTGGTGAAGTTTTTAGTGGACTGAATAAATGCGAACATTTCTTTGATGAACTTTCCGCAAAACTGGCTGTTCAGCAAGATATTCGTAGTTTTTTTTTAAAGAATGTAACAGTGATCATTGTAACCACTGTCTGGATTATTGTGTTTTTTAAAGGTATGTAGTACTCAAAGAATCTTTTATATTAATTTATTTTTAGTTATAAACTTTCATTTAATGTGATTCGTATATAAATTAGACATGGAGTTTTGCATACAAAAATTAGCTTTAATTTTAATGTTTTAGAAAAATTATGATAAAATAAAGATCAATTCTATATATCGAATTTTCTATATATCGAATTTTTTTCCGGCAATTTGCTACTTCGATATATGGAGGTTCGACTGTATATATACATACATACATATACATACATACATACATACATATACGCATATACATACATATATATATATACGTACACACACAGACACACACACACACACACATATATATATATATATATATATATATATATATATATATACACACATAATATATGAGAGAGAGTGTGTGCGTGTGTGAGAGAGAGGAAGAATATTTTCAAACGTGCTTCATTGATGTCTATGACTACTCTTGACTAGCCATTTTCTTGCAAGGATTTCAAAAGAAGAAATTGATGAAGGTGAAATCATGCGAGGCTTTCCAAAATAAAATACTACATTTTTAGATTGTGTAGCGTTTAGAACCTCGTGTAACAAAGCCATATGTATGATTTACTTATATACAGAGAAAGATTTTAAAAGGAAACAGCAACATATTTTGATGTTAAGAAAAATAATGGAAAAAATGTATAACTGTAAATGTCGAGTTTCTGCTAAGAAATAAGTGATAGTAATTCCTAGAATTAATTGCCAATTAACGCTCATCTGTTATACAATACTGCCATACATATCGAAATTCGAAGTTTCAGACATTCTTACTGCCTCCGATTGCCCGTTAAACACTGATTAAGTGGTATAACAAAATTGAAAGTAGGGAGAACGTATTTTAACATAGGGTTATATGTATCGAAAAATTACACTATATATACTCTCCACCTATACGTGTACATAAATAGCAAGACGGTCATTTCTCAGAAATTGAGTTTTAACTGATGTTGGACACATATATCTTACAGCGTCAAATTTAAAGAAAATGTCAGAAGAGTGGAGTGTGACTTCTAAGAAAAAGTTTAAAGGATTTAACTTTCAATCATAAATAATATAAAAAAATTTACTAACAGACCTTAAAACACAACTCATAGAGAACATAATCATGCAATTTTTAGCAATGGTGTTTGATCAGACTTCCATAACGTTTTTGAGGTTATATACGAAATTGGAAAAATATAGAGAGATAGCAAATTAAAACTCAAAGTAAAACACTGTGTAAAAAAACTATTAAAAATTCATAAGCTTACGTCCGACAGATATGAATATATAAAAAGTGCTTAACCAATAAAGAATACTTTTTAATTATAAAATAATATCTAATAATTAAAAAGAATTAGTATTTCCCAAACTTTCAATCATACAAATTATATTGCAACTAAAAGGGAGAAAATTACGATAACACACACTACAATAACTAAACCCAACTTTAAAATCCAAAACAAGTCTTTAAACTGATGTATGTTAAAAATTAAAATGCTAACAAAAACTTCCATATACATCAAAGTACAGCATATGTAATGTATTCGACTACGCATTATTATAATAAAGATAAATATACTCACAAAGTATGCATTTGCGGTGAAACAGAAAATTTGCATATAATTGAAAAACATCTTGGCTTTGCCGCAGACATAAATAAATGTTTATGTGATTTACATATGCAACTCTTCCTAGGAGACGTTCGCTTTTCCGCAATTAATAACACTGCCATTACAGCAAAAGTAACGTCTTCTGGCAATCATGTATTTTTCAAATATAATCCTTACTCTAGGGGAACAGAATACTGTACATGTGGAGAACTGCAGATTTTCTCTCACGTGATTACGCACAAAGTTACTACAGTACAATGCAATCAGAAATACGCTTATCCCAAAAGTAGATGACCGTAAGTTACATCTAACAGCGACCAAGGAGAGGTTCGTTATCAAGACATGGTAAGTTAACTAAAAATATATCCTCCTTTTCTGATGTTTTTGCATAGAACCCTTTCCTCACTTTCTTAGGTTACGTGATCGAAAGACATTATCTCCTATTCTTGCACACGAACGCCCCATGGCGTGATATTCGGTCTATTCCGTCCTCTGAACATGAATATGCGCAAAGCTAATCTTAATGCAACAAGGAACGAAAGCGTAGAACTCTAAATCAACAGATACTCGTATACATGATTGCTAACAGACTTAGAATATCCCCGAATTTCTAGCAGGTAATTCAGAGTTAGGATAAATTGGCTAGATGAACTACACAAGAATGGAATGAAAAAAGTACCCCTAGGTTAAAAATGGAACAAGGGCTTTTAATGTGATAACTTTCCGACAGTCAACAAAAGATTTCTGAACTGAATAATTAAAAATTATTCCTCAAAAACTATGTAATATGCCAATCTAGTGAAATTAACATTAAAAGTAATACAGAGCATTAAAAGTGATATTAATTAACATAAAAGTAATTTATTAATTAACATTAAAAGCAATAGAGTCTATAAGTAATAGAAAATTTGAATACAAACTGAACATTTACTTAAGACAGTTCTCCAATAAATTTAATCTTGCCGATAAGTAATCCAGGAAACACAGATGAAAAATTTGCGCATTAGAAATTTATCTGCATTGACGTAAAAAAAAGTGTAGATTTCGAAGAAAATTACCTTATTAGCACAAATCGTGAATGGTACAAAACTGACTTGGTATGTTCAAAAATATTTCTGATTTTAACATTCATTAAAATGCAGAATATACTTTTCGAGTAAGCCGGGAGGCAAAATTATAAGATTTGTTAATACCATTTCTCCATGCTTTTTTGCTTTGACAAAAGAAAAGGAAAGAAACGTAAATAATATATATATATATATATATATATATATATATATATATATATATATATATATATATATATAAAACAAAACTGTAACAAAAAACACTACAGCAACTGTAGACTTGTCTGTGTCAAGGCAGCTATTAAAGATAATTAACTGCTAATTTTAATTAACAGTTCATTATCTGTAATAAAAATTAAAATAATAACAAATAAAAATAATGACAATAATAATAATAATAATACACTCCATCACCTTTTTTCGCGTCCACCGCACTAGATGTTGGAGTTTTACCCTCTACGACAAAAGCTGCTGGAGTGTTTCTCACCACAGATATATTGACCTTCTTATTACATTTTTATGACTAAGTTGAATTTTTTTATAGTTTAAATCAGTTTACAATTGAACTAACAATTAGTTTGATAATGAAGTAGTTAAAATACCAAATGCTGTTGGAACAAATCTTTAAAATATTTTCTGTAAATTGACTACAGAAAGAGTTAAATCTCTACCAAATTTTGGAGTTCAAAGTTAAACTCTTTCGTCAGAATTGATAATATAATACAATGTTTTAATAAAAGGTGAAATTTACCCCTCGAGGAATATCAAACTTTTCCTTCTCTTCCACAGACATCATATAAAATACAATAATCAATGGAAAAGAGTTTTTCAGGAGTTAAGGGTCCTTAAGAGACTAGGAAACTTTGAAGGGGGGATTAAGGAGGGACTTTAGGGAGTTACGAGACTTTAAATTTTGCATCGATAGCAATATGTATATTTGATGTTGGGCAGTTTCCATGAATATAGTGAAAAGTATATTTTTTAACGTAGGATTACGTTCCTCAATAACGGTCCTCCGGGAAGAAAAAAAAAATGTGTCCGTCCTGCGTCGCGAGGCAAGGCGTCAAATCGCTTTGGCAACGCGTCAAATCTAGTAGCAGTAAACAATTAAACAGAAAAGTACCAAAATGCGTCAAAAAAAAGGAAAAGAAAGAGGTAAGCAACGATAAGTAATCCTACGTTAATAACACGCGGAAGTTTCGTTAGAAGAGACTACCTGAAATACTTTTTGAATGTGATCTATACAAAGCTAATCTATTCTAAATTTTTATCAACGTGAACAAGCTTCTTAAATTCACTAAGAATTACTTTCGAAATTAATATTTGCATCTTCCAAGCAAGTTAACTAACACTTCACTTAATTTAATAAAACAATGACCAACTGACGAACAATGTATTTAAAAAAACTATTAACGTCAACAGCATTTATGAATCAAATACTTACACCCCGAGCGAGTGGAAGAAATAAATCTCAAAAGGTGAGGGATAATTTATCACACGCTAAAAAAGAATCTCCCGGGCAATTTTTTATCACAACTACGTAGGTCTTCATTAGCTGACAAGTAAAATTCTTAATACTAAATGCTCTATGACGTGACGTACAAACCTAAGTGTTGTGTCCGTCAAAGCACGTGCGATAGCGTGATTCCCAGTTCTTTCTCCATTTCAGCACATGAATATACGACGAAAAGTGACCACAGCAGAGCTCCCCCCCACACCCCCCACCTCCTCTCCATGCACAAGTACGAGAATGATTCTTTGCTAATGGATGCACCGAAAAGCTACTTCAAGAAACGGTAGAATACACGCGAACGGACAAGAAGTAGAATGTATAAACATTTATCTTGAACAAAAATTAATTTAAAGAAACGGAAAATGATAATGCATCGTTTAAGTCACCATAATCTTCAACTTTATGTCCAAAGAAGTTTAAAATGTTCTGGTTACGCTATATAGTTAAACTTTTTTAAGAACAACTTTTTTAAGAAACTTTATTAAGAACAATACAATTTTTCACAAATTAAAGAGAGCCAAATTACCATAGTTAATTGTAAACTGCGGCTGCAAATTCAGTTGTCTTAGTTCCATGCTAGGCTGCTGTGAACTAACCCTATTGGATTCGTTCATCTTAATGTTAACCTATGGAGAAAACGTGCCCAAGGATTGCCGACTTGGATTTAAAGATTTTTTTAATTGTACTCCGTAATAGAGAAAGAAATTTTACACCTTGTCAATAAAAATAATGACAATAATAATAATAATAATAATAATACACTCCATCACCTTTTTTCGCGTCCATGGCATTTTTCGTTTTTTTAGTGCCAATAATATTTTAAAAATTTAAATTATTCGGAGGTAAAAAATATGGTATAGTTGTGTTTTAAACGCTCATCAATTCCTTTGGTGGACGAAATTTATAAGATGAATCCTGTTGCAAGGGGCAGAAAAGTTCAGGCTATCTGAAAATACCATTTTCATTTGACTATCAGCATTATGCAGCTGTAAAGTATATAAAGTATATGCATATGCTGTTCTGTAAGTATCAGCATTTGACACCATAGGTAAACATTGAGGTGAGCGAATCCAACAGGGTAAGTACACAACTGCCATAATTCGAAGAAGGTGGAAGTGAGGGAGAGAGAAGGAGAAAGACTAACAATTTAGCTCCACATTTGAATACATAAATACTTTTTCAAGTACAGATGAAATGCTTAATAAAAATTCATGGAGATTTATAGTGACACATTTCGCGTTCTCACGGAGAGCAAGTTCAAATAGTACGGGTTTTAAGGCAGAGATATATTTATTACACGATATTAATATAACGTCTTAGGATTGATCAGGACAACTATGTCTCCCTGATAACAACACTATATCATTTGGGAAAATCTTAACCAGTAACAAGCCTTGTCGAAAAAAAGTGAGAGATGCAAATCTAGCATTTGGCTAAGTATAGTTTTATCACCACATTAAACAAAATTAGGCATTAAACATGCTTAGAGACATATTAAAATATCCCTGAAATTTACTCTTTAAATATGAAATTAAAAAAAAAATTAGGTAGTCTCTTCTAACGAAACTACCACGGGTTATTAACGTAGGATTAATTATCGTTGCTTACCTTTTTTGTATGTATATATGTACGTATATATATATATATATATACATACATATATGTATGTCAAAACTTTGACACATCTTGTCATTTTGCTGTTTAACTTGTCCAAGCGATAGACTGGGTTTGGCGCGCTGCCAAAATTATAACTCGCGAGGACGGATGGACGGACGGTTTTAGCGTCTTTTCCTTTCCGCATGACCGTTATGGAGGAACGTAATCCTACGTTAAAAAGTAGGCACAACGCCTTCCAAAGTTCAGCGTTAAGTATGAAGTAGTAGGATACAAAAAAATAGGTGGCGCACATTAATATAACAGATGTTTCCACTCTCCAGCTTATTAGAAATATGCATATGTACGCCCCACCTCCGATACAAAAAAAATGTTATGTATAAAGCACCACTGTAAATATATGAAATATTGGTAAGAAAAAAACACTTTTCCCATTTATTCATCTTCGGGGAAAGTCATTTTTATGATGTTATAATCCGTAAAATGTGACTGTAATGAATACACAAAAAAAAAAGGAATCACTTGAGCAGAAATTGAAAAGTAATAGTAATAACGATGTCACGAACACGCACTCCTGCGCGCGACACAGACATCAGTACGAAAAAATATCAATTAGAAAAATGTATGTACACGAAGCAGATAAGCGCTTGCTACCGAATCTCATTAGAAACAGTGATGGTAATGTCATCCGGAGGGTAGTTAAAGCTTGATTTGCGCAACCAGGTTCTCGATATTAATGGCCGGAAAAAAAGATGCACTTAATAATAATGGAGCACTGACTTCCTGGAGATCTTTTACCCTGCACGCTAGGAAACGCTTACAAACCAGCTGCCTTGAGAGCTTGCAGACAAGGAGATTGATTGTGGAAAGTAGTGATAAGCACTCGATTTGCAGGATTAGAGCACACTACCTTACGTCCATCAATACTAAAATAAACAGGCCTATAAAAATGTACAATGCGTGCGAAATCATAATTTTTCAAATATTAGTAATTCTATGATTAATAACTGATTACAAAATTATATTATTTCTCCAAAATGTTTAATACAACCCTAAAAAAAGATTTTTTTGGACAAAAAATTTTTATTTATTTTTTAATTTACAGCCATTGTAATGATTTTCCCACTCAAACACGCCTCTATAGAAAGATAATCATACAAAATTCTAATCTAGAATAAGTTGAGCAATTTGTCAAGTCTTGACCAATTTGAAATATTGTTCTAAAAAACTTTAAATTTAGTATTTAAAATTCGTTTTTTTTTTTAGACACCTGTTGACCAGTAACTTTATTTTAATATTTTATCCCACTGTTAATGCATGGGAGAGATTTCAAAAGAATTTGTCTTCAGGAGCTACAAAATTTTATAACACTTTATTTTGATCACTTTAAGGGGCAAAACAACATTCTTTCTAGGAATTTTTACTTCAGGGAAGTTAGTTTCATTATTTTTATTTTAAATCAAAAATCCCGAAAACTGAACAAAGAAATTGTGGAACAGATTCTTGTTTTGCAAAGAATTTTAGATATACCCTTGTAAAGATGGTAAATCTTGAAACATTTTATTCTGAGGTATACATTTATTTATTTAGAGCACATGTGTGCATCAGGAGCAATGCAGCATATTTGATTTGAAAGCTATATAGTATGATTTAAACTAACAAAAATATGCACTTTGTTAAGAAATTTGTGTCCCAGACCGCTCTTTGCCTCACTAAGCACATTATTTATATAAAAAAATCTGCATACTTGTATACGCCATTTAACAGTAAGATGATAAAGTAAAAATAGTGGAAAATTTAAGGAAGAAATTTTAAAGCATATTATAACAAGTAAATGCTGCTTTTGCGAGTAATCTCTTTCCATTTTTTTTTTAATTTGTGCTTTTAGACCTACCAGCTATATTTAAATCCTCATTTTGCTAGTTCAAGTTATTTCACACTTAATAAACACTGCATCATGCAATGGATACCGACACACGTTGGCATTGGGGGTAACGAGGCTGCTGACGCCTTGGCTAAAGAAGCGAAACAACTAAATGAGGAATTTCCTCATTCTGTCACGCTTTGTGACATTAACTCAGTTGTAAAGTCTAAATTCAGAAATGGGTTCATCGAATTAAAATATAAGATCTGCGAATTAAACGCCAACAGAAAAATTACGAAAACCTTAACAAGACTGAACACTCGGCACTTCAGAGGGACGAGAATTCAATAGGATGGAACCAGGACTTATACTAATTGCAGAAACTGCCTCGACACCGAACTGGGACCTCATCATGTTTTCTCTTGCCCTGCAATGATGGATGTAATGCAGCAGATTAGTGATTGTCCCCAAGAGGACCTTTATGCGGACGACTAGCTGAAAACCCGCGCTTCGCTACGGAGTACATTCAAATTAAATACAACTGTCAACGTATGCAATTTATACCAAAAAATAAATATATATATTTATAATAAATGCGATGATCAATGTATACAATTGATGTAAAATATATATTTATCTATATATATATATATATATATATATATATATATATATATATATATATATATATATATATATATAAAAATCGTAAGGGATATGCATTTTTTTGGATAATATCCAATCGTCTGCTGCATTAGAAAGAGAAAAAAAATATTTTTTTGTCTATTTAGTTGTTACGCACGTGACGATAAATTTATTGAAAGTACCAGAAAAAGAAATCACGTGATCGGCATTTAATAAATTAAATTCTAAAAATTAATCTTTAAAAATTCACCAAAAATCAGAAAATGGAGATAAAGATTAAAAAAAAATTTCATTTTAAAGGAATTTTTATGATCTTTCTTGTGATATAAATTTTATAACCGTCAAAGTGTTATTTTAAATGCAAACGTAAAAAAAGTTTAAAAAAAAGCTTAGAAATTTAATTAAAAAAATCTAAGAATAATTTTTGAAAAATCTTTCTTAGTGCACCCCTACACTATTAGAAGAATCGCCATGCAAAATTTCAGCCCTTTAGGTCCAGCGGTTTGGTCTGTGCGTTGTATGTCAGTCAGTGAATGAATGAGTCAGTTACGGAACTGTTTTATATATATAGATTGCCTCCAGACAGCTGAGGCTGTGTGGACTCGCCCACGGTGCCATCTAGCTTGACTGTTCATGGACACGACAACCAACCAACCAATCAAGCTGTTTCGCTTTATATATAATGCATTGAATAACACTGAAAAGAGCAACAACGCCAGAAGATTTCAAGCTTCTGAAGCGTTTAAAACTTATTTTTCAGATGCACAGCCTACAAAAAAGCATACAGCGAAAAATGGTTCAAAAATAAAAGTTTAAAGATGGAGCTAATATCCCTCAGATAAAACAATAAGTCTAAATGTAATGACGACCACATACGACAAATTAATAGAGAATAGGATCCTTAAAAGTAAAAAAAAATGCTCGATAAAATTGCAAACTAGGAGCCAAGGACCACAGTAACACGAGATAATCTTACTTTCTATAATTCCCGAACGTTGTTAATTTGTTGATTTAGCACTGTAGGAGCCTACTGGGACACACGTTGTCCAACTGTCAAAAACAGATGAATTAAGAAAAATAATACTATTTTAAGTTAGACCACATCAAAACCTTAAAGACAGTGATCTTACGGGGGATATGGTGATAAATCTCTGGTCAGTTAATGATCTCTAGATCACACAGTCCTCAGAAGCGAATAATACAGATCAAATAGTTCAGTTAAAAGACCAAAGTATTCACTACTTTATGTGATAATGAAGAATAATGTGGGCCCCCTGAGAATCTTGGGAAACGAGTCACTACACAAAAGGTTATATTTTACGGTGTAGAAAATAAATATATAGATAAATCCTTCACTTAAAAATTTATCACATTAAATAGTGGGTCATATAATTTTCCTTACAGAGTTTGAAATGAACGAATTTTAAATGGCTAAAGAATATATATTCTAAACAAAACAAATCACAAGGTTTGTATTTAATTTACACATTATTTCACAATCAACTGACTCGTGGTTATGTAACGAGTACAAGGAGTATAGACAGGTGCCAGGTCAGTTTAAGAGTTCTTTTTCTTTGTTTAAATTTACATTTTCGAGTTATGACACATGATAGCTAATTTTTCTCCATTTTTTCTCAAGCCTTACCTATATTGTGCACTTTTCTTTAAAACCTATTCCAATAAAAAAATTATATCTTCAAAATTTAGCTAGGAGGTGCAAATTGGAAACCTATACACAATAAATTAGTAGTAACAATTTAAACGTGAAAATTATAACAAATTTATTTTAAATATTTTCAATGAATACATGCATGGTGAGAACTTTTTTCACTGAAGCAAAAGTTGGATAGCTCTTTGATTATGGCCGCAAGGATTAGATTCAGGAAACTGAATTAAAAAATTGTAAATTCCTTTGGTGACACAGAAACAGAGAAATAATGTCTGAAAGACAAGCATATTTTTTTATAAATAACACGATAAGATGACACGTGCGAAAATTATTCAAATATTTCATTCAGAAACTGAGAAGATGCACGAGCAAATGCTTAGTGGGCACGCTTATCTATCACATTATCGTATTATCTGCGATATGAGTTTTCTACTCAATAGTAAATGAAAAGATAAGAGCTTTATCAAAAAAAAGAAGGTCACAATATTGTGTTATATTGCTAAGCAAAAAATCAACACATGCATAAAAATAATTTACGGTTATCAGAATGGGTTATCAAGAAGACCCATTTAAGTGAAATCTAAAATCAAGTAGGACAAAGAACTTTCAAGATTGCTACAAATTACTTAAGAATGATTGTCAAGCACGGTGATCAATAAAATTTAAGAACAGTGGTTCAACATCATACTCGAATTTTACTTATAATATATTACATTATGCTAAACATCATAGACCACTAAAGGAAATGCAACAAAGTTTTGACAAGGAAAAAAAACAGAATCAAGAGTCTAAAACAATGATTTGTTTAAAAAGTTCTCCGAGAGATTACTCCAAGAAATATTGATAGAGATGTGCTCGGATTGGAGCATTGATAATGTAAAGATATATGAATTATCCGGCAGGTTATTTAGCTCGGAGCGATTTTAAGAAATTCGGGCAATCAATGCTATAGATGAAAGAATGTCAATTTAGCAACACAGCATTTCCATCGTTCTCTTTAACTGCATGTGAATATACTTCGTGGTACCTGCATTCTCAAGTTTCATTTATAAGTAACACTTATTTTTATATTTCATAAATAGCACTGGAAAAGTTTTCAGAATTATACACGGAAACTTCATGATGATCCATCAACCATGGTTACTGTTACTGTGCTTTTAAAACGGTCTCATCCTAGAAGGTTATATAAATGAGGGTGCCAGATATGAGGACCCGAATATTCTCAGAGCAGGCTGGAAAAGAACAAGATTCAGTTTTCAGTTATCCAACACGGAGAAACGACCTGGAAGGTTATTATTAGAAGCACCAAAACAGTTTATTACTCCTTGTAATCTTTTGGACACATATTACCAACATCATAGTGGGCTCACGCAAAACTAGGCTCTACGCTTTCGCTAAACTTTTGACCAAACTTTCGTGCTCGCAGTTCAGTTTAGAGCGAAGCTGTTAAAAGACAGTGCATCAGTTGACACCACAGAAATTCAGTTCCAATGTTAAGCTGTAAGGAATTTTACTCGAAGTACTTTTTCAATCACATATTACCGAATGCGTGCTTCTGAATTTTGTTTCTTGAATTTCAATATAAATCCTTAATGCATCGCTCGTGTTTTTGAAAATGCTTCTATTTTAATTTAACTCTTTCGAAAAGCAGTTGTAATATTGTAGTGGTGTCTATAACAATAATATAATTGTCATGTAAAAACTTTATAAAAACATTTTAAAAACTACGTGTTCTTTATTCAAATAGCTATTTTCGTATGGAAAAGAAAAAATTCAAAAATATCCATATGCTAATCTGTGATTAGAAAAATACTTAACCCTGCTGTTCTGTTCGGATCTAAATGGCCCGCAATAAATTTTATCAGTGTATAAAATCTGAACCATCAGTGATAACAGTGTTAGATCTTGTGACTTTCTTTCTATGTAAGAGCTTTTAATTGTCATAAAATCTCGTCCCATAATTTTTATATTTTAAGAATTTTTTTTAAGTTTGATACTCGTGTACTGTTCGGGTCAATATGATCCGATGGAAAACAGCAATAAAATTTCTTTACTCCCTTGCATCCTTATAACAATTTCTCCTGTTACAAATGAATTACATACTTCTAACAGTTTTTTCCTGATTATTATTTTTTTTGTAATCTTCCCCTAATATTTGATAAAATTCATCAAATATCAATATCATTTCTTTCAAATAGGCTGCACATTTCAACAGTAGTTAGTAATAACCAATATGCAAGTGCAAGTAGCACATTTTATGATCGCTTGTTGATACAAAGGGAATCATTCATAAGAACGTAAATATACATTAACAGATCAGTCATACCAAATATGCAAGTCTCAACCACGTCATTTGGTTTTCTTGTGTGAAACAAACCGTGAGTCATTCATAACAAGTATTGGTATGTTGTTACAAGCCTAAACCTGCTCGTCCCATTAGATATAAAATGATTTGCTTTGTACTTCTTGCAATCAGTTCGAGTATCACAAGTGTTCAGTTAGTATCATCAATATGACAGATTTCAGAAGTGACGTACAAGGAGTTATAGAGGCGCCTGATTGTGAAGATGGCGTATCCGAGTTTGAAAACCATTACAAGTGGCGAAAGTGATAATTCTGATAATGAATCTGCAGTAGTGCATCAGCCTGATACTAGTGATTCAATTCTAGCAAGGGATGGATAATCTGAATGGAAATCGGATCCTCCACAAAAACGAGGACGAAAAGTCTCTGCAAATGCAATAAAAAATGCACCAGGTGCAACAAGATATGCTTCAACAAGAATAAGATATTTGGGGAGGGCTTACCACGTTAAATTTAGTTCTGTCAAAATTGAAATACCAAAATTGACCAATAATGAGGGACTAAACATTTATGGGGAGAAGTGAAAAATGTAGATAATGTGCCCTTCCGAGTGTATATTGCATTGTTATTGTTAGATTGAGTGTATAAGTCCCATGGCGAATCGACAAAATCTTATGGCATGCAGAAACGGGTCGTAGTATATTCCGTGTGACAATGTCCCTCGAAATGTCTTGTACAATCAGTCGAGTGTTCCGTTTTGACAATAGATCCACATGTCAAGAAAGAAGACGCACTAACAAACTGGCACTTGTGCTTGAAATGAGGAAAAAAATGGATAGATGTGTTTCCCAATTTATACTATCCCGATGGAAATGTCTCCGTGAATGAACAGCTAGTGGCATTTTGGGGTAGAGTACCATTCAAGCAATTGAGATTCAAACCAGATTGACATATTTCTGGAGGAACTTGAAATGCTACTTATTTGACATCACATAGCGTCAAGGAATTTATGTCCAGAACTCTAGAATCACTTAATGTAGTGTAAGGGATTCAAGGACCAAACCAAGATTCTGGACATCCAGGACCATCTGCAACAGACGTTCGTGTAGTGAAACGTACAAGAAGTAAAATTTTGTTCATCAAAACATGACAGTAAGACAAATTTCTTGTGTTCCAACTGCATGTTTGCAAATCACATGTAACACATTATTGTCCCAATTCTAAATAATAATATTTCGTTTATTCTGAGTATAATTTTGTTTAGTAGAATACTGCAGGCCTACAGTTGGGCTTTCATCTTTTATGATGCAATTACTTCAAGTTATGTTATATTCACGTTTTTTGAAATTTTTTCAAGCTTTAATAAAGAAACACATAATTTATTTTATGAATAATATCAGTTTTAGATTAAATTGTAATGGCACTGTTCTTTTTATCAAATAAATAAATAAATAAATATCATAATGACCCGAACGGTACATTCGTAAAGTAAATAGGAGCAGAACAGTAGGGTTAAGAGAAAAATCCCCTTAGGTTAACACAGGAACTGAAGATCTTCGATGCCAACTTATTTCGGCAACAAAAATAAACTTGTCCTGATATACTGATGTGAATTTCTATATTAATGATACTCATTACTTAAAGGGCAAACTTTCAGTTTCTATAATGCAGAGAAGTAGAGCAGCCTTTCAATGTACAGAGATAAATACCTTTGTAATAAAAATAAATTGAGGTTGTGAACAAAAATAAAACCTAAATTATGGTAATCATTTTTAACTGCTCTATAGATTCCGAGGAAATTTACATCAGTAACTTAGAGCGAAAATATTGACCAATTTCTTTTTCGAAAATATCACTAAATAGTCATCAATAACATTTCTAAAATGTCCGTTTAAAAATCTTCGTTACACTGTAATAAGCAGGCAGAAGCAGAATAAAAATCTTGCTGATTTCTTATAAACGTCCGAGAAAAATTGGCATAAATCTTACTGACTGCTCGTAAAAAGTAATTATAAAAGTTAGGTCTAAGAAAATATAACGATATTAATTTGCCAAGTAGATTTCTGATTTTGCTGGATGGAAAGTTTTTAGCAGCAGAATTTTTATTCAAAATATATCAGAAAGTTATTTAAATTTATGAAAAGGAAACGCATGAAAACGAAACAATTTTCTATTTCTTATCATAAGATAAATATTATAACAAGATGAATTTATCAAGGTACTGCATCAGTTGACTTAGCAGATATGAAAATCAAATGTTAAGCCACATATTTTTCTAAATACAGGTTAGTTAATGCCAAATCTTTCATTCTGTTTTTCTGCGTATTATGGTAAGCGCTAAAATAAAGAGAGGTTAAACTTTCCAATTTTAAATCTTTCGGTAGATAATTTTTTACGTGACATACAATTATTGTCGTGTACCACTTCAAAATTTAAATGGATTTTTGGGTAAAAATAAAAAAAATAATAATAAATGAGATTTTGGAAAGACGCGCAATGCATTTAAAATTTCTTTTAAAATGCAGAAAACTGGCACTAGTCTGAATATGTTGAACTTTGAAGCCTAGTAGACTGATAGCAGAGTATTATCATTACGATTAACTAATAAATTTAACGCTAGTTACATTCATTATCGATTTTTTCGTACGTTTTACCCAATCAGTGGCATGATTCTATTATATCGCGAAGTATCAATGAAATCTCTCTAGAGTCTCTGCTGTATGAAATATGGCTTCTTCAGTCTAAAATAGGTTAAGGCTAAATAGGAATCAATAAGATATCAAAACCCGCCACGAATCTTTTATTATTAAACAGGAGTATTTTACACATACAAACATACATACTTAGATATATGTGCATGTATGTATATATGTGAGTATTTTAATTTTATTTTCCGAAAACATGTTTAAAATAAACATTTAACAAAAACCTAATAATGATTTCAACCATAAGCGACTTTGAACATTGGCACTAAGCTACATCAAATACCAATTTAAGATACATAAAGATTCAATTGTGAAAGTACTAGGGTAATTGGTTTCTTTCACCAAAACAAAATTTCTAAGACAAACTTTGGACTTTAAAGCAACATTAGAGTGGTTGCCAACCGACCCCAACAAAAACTGATCGCGAACGAGTTTAAAGAAACTGGAATGACCAAAACCCCTCCCCCCTTTTCCCACCCCAACCCCCTTTACGAGAATATTAGTGCCTAAATGAAAACCCAACATTTCTGCAATGTCAAACATTTGTTTGAGCAGCTTTTTATCGCTATCTTTTGGAAAAAAAATACGCCGTACTAACTGCGCAAAAGATCACTTCCTGGCGCTAACTGAGAGCTTTATTTAGCCAACAAAGAATTAAAAAGTTAAACTTTTTATTAAAAAAAAAGCAAATCAAATAAAAGAGAGAGGGGGAAACTTCCAAAAATGTCGTCAGAAATTACTGCTGCAGGCGTATTAGACAAACAATTCTTGGAGAAAACAGTCTTTTACGAAAAGCAAACAGATAGTGGAGGTTTTTTAGGAAACGAAGAAAAAAAGCATTTCCCCCGACTTTAAGGAACGTATTATTCATTAAGAAATAAATAAATAAACATGCTTTCGTTTCCCAAAGCCAATAAGTATATCGGTAATGCGGCAGGGCAACGGTTATATTGTTCTAACAGCATAACTGATTACGGGAAAACAAAATATAAAAGAAAGCATAACTTAGATTTAAGGAAAGAAAATCAATAATTTCGATTAAATGCCTGTTTCTGTTGCCCCAGGGATGTAAGTACTAGTTATATTTACCACGATTCCAGAAAAACATAAGGTTTGAGGTAGGAAGTCAAAATAGGATTATTATATATATATATATATATATATATATATATATATACAGAGAGAGGGAAGGGGGAGGGGTTAGCTAATATAAAAGGTCTAAATACAATTTTCATATAAATGACTTTAAATGTTATACATCATACATTTGCATTATTATCTTCAAACAAATAACTGTTAATTATTAACAGACAAAAGATAATAAACAAAACTATGAGTTTAAAATTAACCCTTATCTGAAATAACAACTGAGCATATAAGAGAAAGCATGATATAAATTTATTTGCCTTAAGATAAATTTTTCTTATCGATTAGATGCAACTTTTAAATATCGGAAAAATTTCATTCATGCTTTTATATAATATTGTATTATCCTGCCAAATCAGCTAAGTCCATAAAACCAAAAAGTGGAGAAAAGTGATAAAATAATGTACATTGCTTTTTAAAATTCCTCTGAAAATTTAAATTCAAATAAACATTGTAGTATTTATTATTGCAAATGTAGCTTTTATCTGACGACATATAAAATCTGTAAGGTAGAATAGCCTTGGAGTCATCGTTATTATTATTAAAATATTTGCGTGGCTAAGGAACTTAATCGATTTGGCAAGTGAAAAAAAAGTAACAATATCCGATTCAGTCTTCAAATTATTTTTATACTACAAAACAAATTGAAATAATTGTTTAATAATTCCCAAGTATTTACTTCTGCAGCAGTTAGACTGTCACTGACTCGCTAATTTTACATTTCTCGGACGAAACAACACTAAACGATTTACCGTTATCAACGAGTACTTGCTCTTGCGTTTGAACTGTATTATTGCAACCATTTAGATTAGAGCAGGGAATCCCAACGGGGTCCATGTGGACCCCTTGGGGGTCGATGGAAGTTTAAAAAGAGTATAGTATTCCAGGGGTCTATTGGGGGTCGATGAACAAATTTTCTGTTTTAAAATGTAATTCAATTTTTTAGGAATTATTTATGAGATAATAATATCCGTTTTAATATGTATAAATACAGATTTGCATAGGTTGGAGTGATCCACACATCTAAAGTCGAATCTCATGAAGCTTTTGTATACGTGTCGAATGCCGCCGTCGACTTTTATTTGTGCACCAACACTAAGCAGAACTGGGAAAATCCACTGGACCCTAACGGGGGGGGGGGGGGGGGGAGATCCTCTTAAAACCATCAAAAACTCAATTTTTTATTATGATTTAATTTTAAATAATGGAATGTAAGTAATCTAAAAAAATGAAGTCGATACTACAATATTAGAACCGCTTTTATTGCCAAATGTATAAAGCTAACAGCAAAGTAATTTATGGAAACTTTAAAAATTAAATGGATTTTTCTAAAAACTGTTATTTTCAAACTTGTGCGCATTATTTCTTCAAAACCAATGGTCACGAATTGCTAAAATTTTGTATACATGTATATCTAGTATGTTTATACAATT
This sequence comes from Dolomedes plantarius, assembly GCA_907164885.2. Taxonomy (NCBI): domain Eukaryota; kingdom Metazoa; phylum Arthropoda; class Arachnida; order Araneae; family Dolomedidae; genus Dolomedes; species Dolomedes plantarius. The sequence continues at coordinate 167,012,962 of OU015497.1, read as the reverse complement.
TCTACCTAAATTTTGGTAAGTACATCTTACTAATTTTTTTACAATAACTTTTTGTGAAAAAAATTTATGACATTTCTTGTACATTACCATACATTTGCCTGAAAAAGAATTTTATGTGAAATATGGTAAATATTTTTGGTGTAGATTAAAGTATAGCCTATGGATAGAATGTACATAAATAATTAATATCTCTTATAGTTTTTTTTTAAATCTGCGCACAATCCATTGACCTAAGTTTCAATATTCATTAAACATTAATTTTTTTTACATAAAAAATTTTTTAATAATCTCCAATCCTACATTTGTTGTCTAAAATAGATAAAGCTTTGTACAATTCACTCTGTTCATATTCTTAGTCAAATTGTTATCTTCAAGTGTTTTATGTGCAATTATTAGTATTATAATTACGTTGTATGCTATATATTATAGAGAAAATGTGAGGGGGTTGATGAAGAAAATTATTCTTTTAAAAGGGGTCGATGTAAGAAAAAGGTTGGAAACCCCTGCATTAGAGTATGGACTTAACTCGATCGGCTTCTGATAAAAGTTACTTATTAGTCGATGGCCAAAACTAATTTCATCAATGAATGATATTAAACCTTATTATTTGGGAAATATATTATCAATGTAAAAAGTTAGGAAACCATCAATTGCTTTGACACTAAAATTCAAAAAATTTCAAAAAGTGGACTTAACCGATTTGGCTTGTGAATGGCTCATATACTACTAACTCTTCGGTAACTCTTGGACAGTTTATCTTTGGATATCTTTAGACTAACTCTTGGATATTTTACGGATATTAAATACAACTGCTAAGTAACATAACTAACTATGTAAGCTTAATATTTATCTCAACAAGTAAAAATTGGTCTCAATGACTCTCAACTGATAAAAACAACTATTTAAAGGGAAGCGACTTTGGAAAGTAATGGTTGTAGCTTGCCAGTTCAAATATTAATTTTTCGCAATGGATTTATGATCATAGGATAACCATGTTTTATGACACCGATTCCTATATATTACACAATATCATAAATTAATCCATTCAGAAAACTTTTCTGATTAAATTAACTTTGTAAATGATACTCCAAACTGTTGATCTAAATTACATTTTATCTTTTTATACACAGCATTCCTAACTTTGACGTTTTTGAATATTTTTTATTTGTCTTCTTCCTCACTGGTAAAAATTGATCTTAATTAGTTGGATATTATACGGATATTACATACAACTGGTAAGTAACACAACTATATAAGTTTAATATTTATCTCAACAAGTAAAAATTGGTCTCGATGACTCTCTAAGGTGATAAAAACAGCTATTTTAAAGGAAAACGACTTTTGAAAGTTTCTAACCATTTGTTGATCAGGGACCACTTGTCAATAAATAAAAAAATCGTCGAGGACACTCTCCCAACCAATCCTTTTAGAGGCAAAAATGGGTTTTATCTCCTGAATAAACAAACTATTTGTGATATAAACAACTTTCATAAAAAGTTACAAATAAATTTTTAGGATTGGAACAAAAAATCGGGAACTAAATTTTTTTTTCACTCCTGTTGTTGTTGTTGTTGTTGTTTCAAATGCCCCCCTGGTTGGAATGTATTCCAGAGCAAGGGGCATATAGGCTAGGGGACTGACGGGTGTGGCTCCGGTTTATAATGGATTTTTAATTTTTTTTTTTTCAAAGAGGTGAGCGAATCCAACAGCGTTAGTACACGGCAGCCTAAAATGTAGCGGTATACGCGTTTCACGCAGAGACGAATATCCCTCGAGTTTCTGTAACACACTTTGAGTTACAAAAAAAAAGTATAAATATTACAATAAACATTGGATTTTGTCTCGACGTGACGCCCTTTGAAACGTACATAGTGCCCCATTTCACCGGCTAGTTTCAACAAACATTAATTACGCAGCTTCCAGTTTCTGACACAGAATGAAAGCGACAGCGGCCGTCTTCATTTACATCCATGCCGTAAATGAAGCGGGGGAAAAGAAGTGCCGGAAGAAGGGTTTAATGGCATGCAAAGGTCTTGATCACGTTTAAATAATTTGTTTGAGACTACCGCATGCCTGAAGGGCGTCTTCTCCGCTGACAGCTGCACTAAGGATGCATACGAAATTCGGATACATATGTAACTGTGTTAATCACGTGTTAAAGAAAGTGAGCGTTTATCCTAATCTGTGTTTATGTTAGATAGGGGTGTTTAATTGAGAGCATTCTGAATGCGCGATCGTGTCCGGAGGTATTGATAAGTTGTTCTACCACGAGGTCATGGTCACATTGAGCGCACGTTGTGAATACGTAATGACTTCACCGTTATGTTTAGCAATCAACGGCCTCGGATGAGCAACGGCGAGTTGAAACAGCGGTTAGGAGGTCTTTTACACGCTTTTACCACCCGAAAGCATTAAAAATACGTTGAATAATTGTACCTACTAATGCACACCAGTTTGTTGAATAGCGGGATGATTTTTATTTAGCGGCACGATGAAATTACTGCCGGCTTTTACACTTTTACTTCCAGTGATATATACAGGGTGGTCATAAAAAAACTTTGCCGATATATGGACCTCTAGCGGCTGTTCCGTTCAACTGATCGAGATGAGATTTCAGATACAGTTATTCAGAGGTATGAGCTCGGGATTCTGCGAACGGCAACAAAGTGGCGCTCATGGTTACGGTTATAGGTACAGAAACTCGAAATTTTCGAATGGCAACGCCCACTTTTTCCCTTCGCAATATGCTCAGCGCATGCGAAAACCCTAAATAGCGTTGGAACGGTACGTGCATCACAAAAAACGGACGCGTTATGCACGCACAAAAAACAACTCTGCGAACGGCCAACAAAAACACGATGATGGCACCCATGTGGAAAATGTGTAATCCAAATAAAAGTTTTCTTTTGTCCGATCTGTGTTGTCATCAGTGATTGGTGTCTTGCCCCTGTCATATGCAAATTTCCTCCGTGCGCCCCGATCGTGTTTTTGTAGGCCGTTCACAGAACTGTTTTTTGTGCGTGCATAACGCGTCCGTTTTTTGTGATACACGTACCGTTCTAACGCTATATAGAGTTTTCGCATGCGCTGAGAATTTTGCGACGAAAAAAGGTGGGCGTTGTCATTCGAAAATTTCGAGTTTCTGTACCTTTAACCCGTGAGTGCCACTTGGTTGCCGTTCACAAAATCCCGAACTCATACCTCTGAATAACTATATCTGAAATCTCATCTCGATCGGTTGAACGGAACGACCGCTAGAGGTCCATATATCGGCGAAGTTTTTTTATGACCACCCTGTAATTATAAAACTGTCATTATATCCGTCTGTTTGTTTTCAACACATTCTGAAACCCTTACTCCGTTTTGAACTACCCGATTAACTGTCTAACTGACTTTTGCATAATTACTCTCTATCTACTTTCAGTAATCTGTAAATATGAAACTTCCTGTACATCCCCAAACGCTTGTAGCAAATGTGAACTAACCGAATAACTATCTCAGTAGCTTTTGCACAGTTACTCTCTATTTGAGTAACTGTCTAAGCATTTTCTGCACAGTAACACTTTAGAACCCGATATATTAAATACTCTCAAACACGGATACTCCCTCTCCTGACATTGGCCCATGAAGACACGCGAAATTGGGGGGGCAACACGGAAACGACCAAGCCTTATTCGGGATTGGAACCCAAGCCCATTGCGTGGAAATTCGGAATGCTAACCATTATACCATGTGGGTAGCTGGAATTTGAAAATACCTAACAAGAAAATTTTTGTCTATTTGTCCCGCCGTATTATAGCTTGACTCCGAAAAGCATTGCGTGGTATGGCAAAATCTAGTTAACTTTTATATCTGCATGCATTCAACACATGCAACTTATTTTTCCTCCGTGCGCCCCGCTTCTCATTAAATACATCTGCAAGAGTAATTAATGAGAAGTCTATAAAATATTTGTGGTAATCTTCCGCACTTTCTCAAGTGAACTTATATAGTACAGAAAACGCCCTCCAGCTGTACTATTAAAGCAGTAAAATACTTCCGTATCGATGCGAAATGTTTACATGGAAGAAGAGAAATACTGTCAAAACAGCTACGTTAATTATACTGCAACAACTGTAAAATTCTCCACATAGAGCCACTCAGGTTTTTACGACATCGAAAATCACGGGAAGTCGGAGGCATTGCGCAACAGCCAGGTTTGAAAGTTAACCTGCAGGGAAAATTTTTCGGTATCGAAAGTCATAAAAACGATAAGCTTCTCAAAACTTCAATCGTACCGGCAAAAGGCGGCAAAAAAGCGCTATTTTAGCGTGACGTCACTTCCTTTATAGAAGTCGAAAAGCCAACCTTTGTGACAGCTTATTGTGAAAGATGGATTGTTTCTGATTTCACGGGCATGTCGTTTCCATCGGTAAAAACACAGTATATGTGAATGGAATAAGAAATATAAGAGCACGGGCTATATAAATAGCATTTCCTATCGTTTAGTTTTTCTATCATTTTTTTCTCATGATCTTATTAGTAACCATGACAACCCTAGTGCGAGAGAAAAGAGCTTCTCAGTCAAGCACTAGTTCGAAACAGGAAAGATCATTAACGACTCGAATGAATAAAAGTTTCAGGACTTTTTTTTTCTTACTATAAGTGTCATCTAGTAATCTGATGGGCCAAAAAAAATTTCAAACGACAGCTATTTTCAGATAAAAATTAATAGTTCTTTAAGGTAGGTCTGTTGATAATTAAATCATGTATTCATACTTGTGAAAGCATGGAACGAACTTTGGAAAATCACTTTGAACACCTGCAGTCCTCGACAGTTACCAAAGTTAAAGTTATCAGAACCTCGCCAAATTATTTGAAGCCAGTTTTGAGAAATAGATGACACACTTTTACAGAGTTAAAGTCATCATTTTGTGCAATCGACTGCAATTCACACTTAAAGGTCTTTTAAATTAAATTTGGAAATTCTGCTTGTTACCTAAAAAAAAGCCATTTTCACGTGCACACAAGAATATGAGATTCTTTTTCATACTTAAGTAAAATAATGTATATTTATATTTTGAAACTTGTCGATTTGCAATTTCCCAATTAAATATATCAAGTCATGACATACACTAATGTTATTACATAAGAAAAACTAGGCGGTTAGGTAAATTTAGAGGAAAATCTATAAAGGAAATGTATAAATCTTACAAGTCAGAGGAATGTATACAAATGCTTTAAGAAAAATATTTTTTGAATTTTTACTCTAATTCTAATGTCCTGAAGGTAAAACCGTTATTGTCCTGGTTATACCTTTTTATAGATCGCAAACTCATTTGTCACAAGTCTAGTTTTTCTTTCAGGATGTCGAGATAAACTTGCACACCCTACAGTAAAGCACGCATAGACAGTGTTGTATAAGCATGTTGTACCTGACAGTGTGATGATCATGGCTATATGCGGTTGATGTTATTTGATTCTAAAAGTTTTAGAGTTCGTTTTCAGTCACGTAAATAAAAATTGCCTTCTATCTTCGAGCAAGGACGAATTCTGTGTCCTGAACTCTCTTAAATCTAAAATGGAGATCCCCCCCCCCCCTAAATCATAATAATTCGATAATGGCGCTTCATTTTCTACTATCACGCCTTATCTATTATATATACCTCATTATTCTTATCAATAATTCCAGTGATATTAAGTATGCGTTATAGTAAAAGCTTGATAGTACTTCAAGATCTTATTTTAACGAAATGAAAGGACCATTTATAATTTTATTCACAAGTTCTTAGAAAAGTAATAGCTCTAATGCGTGCGTATATATATATATATATATATATATATATATATATATATATATATATATATATACAGTGGACGCTCGTTAATTCGAACTCGATTAATTCAAACTTTCGGTTAATTCGAACTAATCCAAAGGCCCCAAAAGTCTTGTATTGGAGTTAATGTTAAAAATATCTCATTAATTCGAACTAAATTTTTATCACTTCGGTTAATTCGAACTAAAAATTTGACAAAAAAAATTCTTTTTCCTCGTTTAATGGAGAAAATACACACTGTATTTATTATTTTGTGTGTCAAAATTTCTTTTCTGTGTAAAGAGGCATATGCCTGCATTCCTAGCATATGCCTGCATTCCTAGACTATTGCATGTCCGCTAAACGTTAGTAGCTATTGTCCTTCTTATTAGTGCTAAATAGAAAAAGCAATTTTCCTTTATTTGAATAGATTTTCTTAGAATTTCAGAAAAACTAGTCTTTACTATAGATTCTAGGGAGCTGCGTCAGTTATAACTGCAGTGCAGACAAGTTAATGGGGTCTAGTTTTTCTTCCTCATTGTATGGTGTGAACGTGTAAAAATTCAGGATGTCTACACGTGGAAAGTACAAAACCCTAACTTTGGAGACAAAGGTAGAAATTTTAAAGGAAGTAGAGAATGGCGAATGTAAAACAAAGTTAGCAGCTGACTATGGAATTAAAAAAATGCCTTGTCAACTAATTTGAAAAACAAAGAGTCAATTTTAGATTCATGGGAAAAATTAAAATTTGCTAGAGGAAGGAAACGCATGGGAAATGCGTCCCAAGAAGTTTTAGAAAAAGCTCTACTGCTATGGTTCCAGGATGTTAGATCTCGAAATTTTCCGATAAATTGACCCCTAGTGCTGACGAAGGCTGATGAATTGGCAAGTCGAATGGGTATTGAAGATTTTGAATGCAATGATGGATGGCTTTCTCGATTTCAGTCAAGGCACAATATTTCTTATCAAAGTGTATGTGGCCAAAGCTCTGATGTAAACGAAGACGTATGCACTAATTTCGGTAGGAAACTGCCAGGGCTTTTCTCTACTTACCTGCCGAAAGATATTTTTAATGCGGCCATAATGGACAAAGCCATAATGGACTCTATTAAAACTATGAAATCATTTATTCAGATGGAACCTTCCTCTGAAAATGAATTGAAATGTTTACTTCAAATCGAGAAGCTGGCTGAACAATGTAGGCATCATAAACAGAACCAAACATCCATTTTACAGATTTTCCCCAAAGTGTAATTCATATTTTTAATAAAAGTTTACTTTATACTGCATATCTTCTGCTTCATTTTATGATTAAGGTAAGTCTGTATTGCTTTTTAATATGTTTAACTTCAGATAACATAGTATAATATATTTTCTGGGGTTATACATACTAGGAGAGTTTCTTCTTCAGTGATACACATTTAAAGTTATATATTTTCTCTTAACATCGGATAATTCGAACTTTTTTCTGAGAACCTTTGAGTTCGAATTAACGAGCGTCCACTGTATATATATATATATATATATATATATATATATATATATATATATATATATATATATATATATATATATATATATATATATATATATATATATATATATATGGTGCCAGGTATAAAGGGCTTAAGTCAAAGAAAGTGATTTTTAGATATTTGTTAGAATTGATAAAAAGTAAAAAAAAATCTTTTGACTTGTATAAAAGGCTTAAGTCTGTCAATTTCGTATACAAAAGTACATTTCTTTGTACAAAAGACTGAAGCCGAAATTATATATCTCAGATTGGTATAAAGCCAATAATTTGGTATATTTAAATCCCTGTTTTTGACTTAGGCACTTTATACCGGGCACTACACACACACACACACACACACACACACACACACATATATATATATATATATATATATTGAATGAGGGTACGCGGATGTGGGTGCATATGTATGTTTATGATGTGTGCATTCCATGTTAAATATGTGAGTAAAATATAAACATGAACTTTTCATCTTTTGCATTCTGTTAATTTAGTTAGAATTTTTAAAAAAAATGAAGCATGATTATAAGTCCCCTGCGTTGTCAATTGACTCTCAAAAAATTGCAAATTTGCATATTGCATGTTTCAAGACCATAAGTCATTTAATCTTTACCTGTTTTAGTTTGTTTTTATTCCCACAAAGGAGAACTATTTACTTTAACAGCATCCACCGATTTATTTACTGCTTTAAGAAATAGCAAATTATCCATGAGAAGCGGAGAATCCCCTTTTAAAGATAAATATGTATATCTACCGATATTTGGCGGCAAAAATCAAGATTGCGATATAAAACAGGATTAATCGATTGAGAAACTTTACATGCTGTTCACCTTCAATGAGCAGGTGAAACACCCGTTCAATTAAAGAAGAGAGAAAACTGATTTACTTTACCCGTGAAACTTATATTTTGCTATCTTTCCTGAAATCCACGATAGGCATCCGACGTCACTGCATATCCATTAGTGAAGTTAGCAGCAAAAACAAGGACACGTGTCACGGCGTTGTTAACTCCTCTATTTGTGGCAACTCGTTTTCCTTTTTGGACCGGCTTCCTTTTCCTCTAGATAACGGGGCCTCAGCAGCGAATAACCCATCCCGGCAGAAAAGAACTACGCTGGATAAAAGTTATCCCTCCCCGTGTGTTTGTGGTGTGCTTATCAATAACTATGCCACTAATGAGAGAGCCTCTCGCTTTGCGTCACATTTCGGCTTATCAATTTCTCGGATGCTTTTTTTCTTCTTATTGTTATTATTGCATTTGTTTTTGTTTTTTCCTCCCCCCCCCCCAACCGTGTTTTACTGAAGGTCTTCCCCGACCGTTGAACTGCGAGATGTGTTGTGACTTAGGCGTGTGGCTCGCGGGACAATCGAAAGATTGGTTCCCTTGACAATCCCGTATCAGCAGCGTGTTATCGCACAGATAGACGACCCATGATCAAATACTTGCGTGTATGATTAAGAAATTGATTATGTAGAAGTAATGCTATGGAAATCTCTAGGCGATTACATATAGCCATGATTGATCAATTCCAGGAAATCAAGTGCAGAGGCTCTAGTCTATGAGGCAATAATGGACATCAAAACAGAACTGAAACATATCTCACCGACTGTTACGTTAAAATGACGTCACATTGATCGAAATCATTGCTTTCAATATCTACAGGTGGCGGCCCACGTTGTGGTTAGCATCGCGAGCTTCCGGGCAGTGGGCTTGGGTTCTGTAAACCTGATCGTCGTGATCCGATGTATAAGCCACTCTAAATATTAATGTAGACACAGATTATTGTCTATTTTACATCTCGTTTATTATAAAATAAACATATAGACTAATAATAATGTACATAAGTTTGTTCCGAAGAACGCTGATAACATTAATGAGAGAGAGGTTCATAATCGCAGTTCAAACCAGACTTCCCGTCTAGTCTCTATTCCCTCCGCTCTCCAATACCTCAATATCTCACCATCGTTCAGTCTACAAAAAAGCCCCGTCAAATCGTCTTTTCTTCATTTATATTCTTTTCCCCGTTCTCGAATGTTCCATTGTTTCATGTGCCTGATGCAATCCCCTCACAAGGGGTTCGTCATCTGGTCACCGCCAGGCCGGCGTTTCCTTTTTATCAGTCCGACACCCCGGGCCTAGCATTGTCTCTTTGTGCTTTGATTGTCTATTCCTAACGAATGACTCTTTTAACGAATTCCACTTAGGGAAGTGCGAACCGCACCATTGTCTGTCTAACAGTCTGCTCGATTCCTTTAACAAAAAGTCACATCTGTACTGGATTTTCCAAAGTTTGGATTGAGTCTGTTTTCAACTGTGTGAGAGTCTCACAGGTTCAAATCCAAAATAAGGCTTGGTAGTTACCATGTTTTCTCTCATAGTGAGCCGGACGATAGCCGAATGGCTAGGGTGCTAGCTTTCGGTACCAAAGTCTGTGGTTTCGAGTCCCCATTCTAGGCATGGACGTTTGCAGCCGTTCGGAATCAGTTTGAAGCAGTAGGTCCCGGTCTAATGAGCCCTCGTGTAGCAAAAAATTGACCATAGCGCTACAAACCGAAACCAGAACCAAACCCTTATAGGGAGCAATGCTGGCTCACCTAAATGGTGCTCCCATAATAAAATAGCCAGCAAGACTTCGCGGTGAATAACAAAAGGCGAATGTCCCACAACAAGTGCCTCCGCATTAGAAAAAAAAATCTCTACAGGTAAAAACAGCTTCAGTTCATCATTAACGAAAAAAAATGCGATCTTTACAAGTTCACCAGTGAATCGATGATTATTGTCCTACAATACAACTTCTATTCCAGTATTATAAAAATGTCTCTGGATCGATATCATGCCCCTAAAAAGATATTGTTAGAAGTAACAGACAAACAGGATGCTAGATCCGTTGTTATTACTCAAACGCATCTGTGACGACCTAATTTAAATAAAAAAAGATTTATATCATAAACCAGGTATGAAGCAATAATGCAATGAGAACAGGACCTGCACTAAAAGTATCCGAAATGGGAGCTGATGAAATATTTTTTACTCTTTTTTCATGCTAGCAAGGGAGTTACAGCTTGGTTAGAGACAGTATACATACTCAGTGAATAATGCCCTTAAAAACAGCAGGGTAGCATTAACGTTGGGGACACGGTATTGCCAGTGGCGTAGCTAAAACTTTTGCCGTCCGGGGCGGTCTCCAATTTGCCGCCCTTTCTAAGTCAATCAATTTGTGGCTTTTATAAATTAATAAACATAAATAAATAATTGTAATTGAGACAAACTATAGGTGGGGAAATTTTTTACCATTGGATGCCATATTTAAATTAGGCAGTAATAAAGGAGGCCGCTTAAGATGATATTCCTATAAATGCAACTTTTATAAAGACTACAAGAAACTTACGGAGGTCGCAGTTTCCCCACCTATGAGACAAAACATATACCTAATTTATAAAAAAAATTCCATAAAATATGTTTTATTTTATATTTTTATATTTATAAATAAAAATAAATAATTTCATTTCTTTTGGATAAACAAACAAATTGTACACATATGTGTATGTAAACAAAACATATTTATATATTTACTCTTCTAACCATGATAACGGTGGTACTAAGCATTCAATAAACATCGAGCACGGAGTAGTACATAGAACTTCTACTCGACGTCGGCACCATTGATGTCTGTATCCGAGCAAAATTTTTAGAGATATTTTCAACCCTACATTGACTTGACGATGAGGAAAAATATTCGAAATCATATAGTAATTCATAATTCGCATAAATGGAATAGTAAACTTATGAATTGAACAAGTGGTTTTTTACAACTAATAGTAAATAAAAATATGCCGCCCCAAAATGTGTGCCGCCCGGTGCGGTACACGCCCCCTAGCTACGCCACTGGGTATTGCAGTTCTCGGTAAGTCATATTGCAGCCAGTACAGCAGCACAAAACTTCCAAAATACTTTTCCATTTAACAGAAAGGAGAATTTAATTTGCGACGCAATTTTTATTATCATAGACCAATGATTATTTCCGGAATGATAGTTTAGAATTACACCAGCGAGTGAGGTTTGCTTGAGAGTTGTGGAAAGGTAATTAAGTCTACAGATACTGATGCATAATGCATTTTCATTAAGGCACTGGTAGACATCTTCTATGATAAGTGATACGGAATTCCTACCATAGAATTCATTGAAAATTTTTGAGTCATTTTCAGAATACAATGCGGTGTAGCTATAGTCGTAATTATATATATATATATATATATATATATATATATATATATATATATATATATATATATATATATATATATATATATATATTATATATATTGTATGAAAATTATACGATGTAAAACATAATTTTATTCATTCTTTTACGTTGATCTAACCATATAAATGTTAAATATATTCCTCTCATTAGCTAGAAAAACCATCAAAAGAGCCCGCCAGATATGTTCTTTTCTAAATTATGAATTTCCTCCCAATATAATATTCCCTACTTAATATTAAAATCCAGTATCATCATTTTAATCGACAAAACAAACTAAGCAATCCTATGCAAACAGGCACAAATACAATAAGAGTGCCTTAAACAATATTATAAAGATAGTAAGAGCTAACTTTTTACCATGTTTTTATTAACTTCCTTTCTTGTTTGTTTGTGTGTGTGTGTGTGTTTGTCCCTTACAAATATTGCAATCGATTTTTAACTAACTTCCCGACTAGCTAGACATTTGAAACTTTTAGAATAGCTCAGAACACGATGACAGTGTATTTTTTTAATACTTTTAGCCATCTTTAAGCAAAATTGAATTCATTTTCAGTTATTTTCAGTTAATTTTGTTTTGTATACTGGTGCAGCCATCTATCGGCCGGGACGGGAACGAAAAGTTAAACGCAAGTTAACTTCTAATTAATTTCATTTCCTTTCAAGTTGATGGGATAATTCATCAAAAAAAATTTTTTAAAGCATTTATTAATACATAGAATTGTTAAGTTTAAATGATTCAACAGAAAATTTAAAAACATGGTATATAAAAAGTTCTTTTTATCTTGTAATTATTGTTATTGTTGTTCATGACTAGTCATCTTTAAATTCACCCTCCAATCGTCGCAACTCGGCATAGTTTCATCTTGTGCAGCCCTTAAACACGGCAAGAGAAGAAATAATCATGGGCACGCTAATTAAGAAGCATGAAAAACTAAAACACCAAATTACAAAATGAGAGAAAGGAGTGAGTCAAGGTTTTTTTTTTTCGTGCTTGAAACAGTGGATAAATTAGACTTGAAGATAACATCTCGTGGCTGGAAAAAATCAATTATCGTCTGGATCAAGGATTCACCAAAAAAAAAAAATAATAATTTATTCAAATGGTTGAGTACCACCTTTGGCGAACTTTCATTCGAAAGGAGTGAGTTACTGTGAGAATTATCTAGTAAAAGTCAGGATACATTTAGTGGTATGATCTCCTACACGGAATCTTACATATAGTCGTAGTCAGTTTTTAAGTTGGACTATCATTTTAAAATTGCAATAGGGCATTGGAGTGCTACGGTCACCTTTTGCTACACCAGGGCTAAAGAGACCGAGACCTACAGTTTAAAGCCGATTTCGAATGGCTACGAACAACCACGCAATCGAAGAACTCGAACCCACAATTACGAAAGCAAGTGCCCTGATCATTCAGTCATCGCTCGGCCGTATTGTTTCTGGCTAACAGTATTTGCAAGTTCAATTAAAGTGGTAAAAAATATTCTGTTTCTTATTAGGTTATAGTTTTCTTATAACTAAATCCTTGGAATTCACCAAACCGCTAAGCATAAGAAGAAAATTATGAGGTCTTTACAAGACAACGCTAAAAATACTGTGCAACGAAAAAAATATAACTTTACCCCCAGCAAAATTCATTGTTACTTTTAGAATCTAGGATTGCTGATTTAAAAGAAAATGCTTCTTTTCAAAGGACTACAATCTCTCACTTGACAACACTCAAATTTAGAAAACCATCATCACTCGACAAGGGAAAATTTTTCCATGGAAACGCAAATAATTTAAATCTGAATTTATTTTGCTTCAGCGCGAAAAGAAACTTTAAGAAGTTTCTTCGAACACACAGAAAAGGAATAAGAACATTCTCTTTCTCTCAGAGAAATTTTAATAAAAAAATATTATAATGAAAATTTTGTAGTGAAAAAAAAACGCAGTGATAAGTAAATTTCATCAACGGCGAGAATTTTCAAACACTTAGCTAAATGAAAAAACTGCAACCCAAGTGCCTAAATATGCATCAATCTAAAGTATTTGCTATCAATACGATTCTAATAAGGGAAGCAAAATGAGCGTTATGCATAAAGTACAAAAAATTGCCATAACCACGGCTGGTGAAATTATAACTACGTTTACGTACAGTTCAATATTTTTGAGAGAACCTAATTTTAAAAAGTAGTGGGGAATTTTTTTTTCTTCATTCCTTTCGAATTTCCTTTCTATTCACAAGGTAGGGCAAAATATCTGAAATACACGAGATGGCACCACAATCCATTGAGCAAAATGTCTGCTATTTTAGCGGGATAACTGGGTGCTCTTTGATTCCATGTAGTAAATGTTAAACACTTCTTAAGAGAACTTCTAAACATTTTTTCAATTAAAAACTAGTTACCTAGTTCATTTTTAGCAGCACGAAATGAGATATTTTATACAGTTCGAGAAAGTTTCAGTATTAGAATTGTACTTGGCATTAGAGAAAGTAACATACGCTGGATCTTATTCTATTATTAGGGATGTATGGTTTAACCGCAATGACACGGAAAAACAAATTGAATAGTGATGAAAAATTTTTAACAACTATTTCTTAAGTGTTACCTGCTTGGAATTTTTAAAAGTCATTTCAATTCTGAAATGAGTAAATGTAATCACGATATACAGTCATAAATTTAACTTTTTTTCTAGAAAATCCGTCAAAAGAGCCTACCAAATATGTTCTGTTCTAAATTATAAATTTCCTCCCAATATAATTTTAGCTAAGTTGAAATTAAAAATCAATGTTAAAAATCTCGTTCATCAAGAGTTTTCTTTAGAAACTAATATAGGGAATAAAACAGAAAAGTGGTCAAGGAACAACCCTTCAGTATAAAAATTTCAAAAACATTTTACAAGAGCAAATATTAAAAAACTTTTTTCTTCTGATAAACACCGAGAGATTACATCTTGCAATGATTTGTGAATGCTTCATGCTTCTTACTTTTATATAGTAGTTTTAATATTGGACAGCTAAGCGGACTTTATCTTATACGTAACCTAGATAATACACACAGCAGCGATGCAACGAGATATTTCAGAAATAATATGCAAAGGAGGGAAAAGGTCACAAGCTTTAAAGGTATTTATTGCTGGGGGGAAACGAACGAAATGAAGACTTCTTTACAAGTAAAGCATCCTTCTCGAGATGAGATATTTCGGAATCAACTCCTAGCTCCAATAGGCTGGGCGATAGCTAAGTGTACAATTTGAGAACTGGAGTCTGCGGGTTCGAATCCTGTGGTAGACAAATATGTTTGAAACCGTTCGGAATCAGCTTGAAGCAGTTGTCTAAGGTATTTTTTCCTTACAAACCAAACTTGGTCCTTGTAGAAAACCCTTAGAGAGGCGATCGACTGTTGGAAATGCACCATGATGGATCTTATTTAAATATGTGATATAAATATACGATGCATTAAAAAAAGAATATATAAAGACTGAAAATCAGAACAATATAGGTAAGACCAATATTTTATTTCGTTGTCTCAGAATAAAAGGCAAAACAATAAAATAAAAAATGAGCAAAAATAAAACTAGTTCACAGCCCTTGTGCAGCTCAACTGATAAAGCGCCCGTCTCGAGATGAGAGGATCTAAGTTCTACTACCTGTTCTGGCAGATAATCGCTACACTACACAAGATCTTCCAGCACAGATTTGCAAGGGTGTGCGACGGTATTGCCCTATGGCTACGCCGCAATTTAATTATTTATTTTGACTGGATCGAGTTAAATATTATGTCGAGATTGTTACAAAGTATGATGGGAGTTAAAATTGACATAAAGGGATTCTCCCTGTTCCTAGCACCAATATTAATAGTTTTAAAAAAGGGCTCAAGAAGGAGCCACTAGAGGCAGATAACTATCAGGACCTGGCTCTAACCGTCGTTAACGAGCTGTTTATAGCCATTAAATTTACAGGAGAATTCCTTATGCGGAGATACAAACTTTCTGTCTTTCATTTAATTCTGTGGTACTATTTATCTACTATTTATCTAACACACAAAGTTACCGTCGGTTGAAGATATCACCAGGTCAGAAAAATTGACACAACCGAGGTCCATGGGTGCTGTTGAACATGATGGTATCTGTATGAGAATATATTTTAATAATTGGCATAACATAATCATCTATAAAGCATATTCCAAGATATAAAACAGGGTTGTAGAGAAAAGACGAGGCAAAGAAATAGCTCTACTGAAATAAGTACACGATTTATTTTGGAAACATCAGTTATCATTACAAATACTCCGATGATAACGGTTGGAGGACTTACGATAAGTCCTGACGCTTCTTGTCGAAGTGAAAAGTGAGTGGCATAAAATAGTGGACTAATATACGCGTAAAAAGAAAGAAAAGTTCTCCTCTGTAACCTTTGTTTCAGTACAACGAATTCCAAAAATTATAATGGTAAAAATAGAATTCGCGTAGGTAGGTAAATACAGTGAAACTTCTCTATAGCGGCCAGTCATGGTTCCAAAAAAAGTGGCCGTTCTGAGGGGTAACCGTCAAATAGGGGTGGACTTTTCTATGGACAGTAATGGTTTCGAAAAAAAGTGGCCGTTTTGCGGGGTGGCCGTCGAATAGACGTGACCGGCTAGAGAAGTTTCACTGTATTTAGTTACTAATCTGGCCGGTATGGATCAGTTAATCACACTAAATAGCAAATCTAACCAATACCTCCGGAATTAATCGGAAATAAACTGTAAAAGGGTCTGATTGACTGAGAGTATCATCAGATGATGAATAGAAAAGATATTAAGAACCACCGAATCAACTAAGTTCGTAGAAAGCAATATTTTATGGTTCTTTTTCTAATTCATCCTTTTACCAATGATTATTTTTGAATTTTTATTTTCTTTTTTGAATAAGGAAGTAGATGTTAAAATACAGACTGCGAACTTTCCAAATTTCAAACTTTCCCTGTAGTTATTTTTGTGACAGGGCATCAAATTATCGATTTCGGTGATCTCTACATAATTAAATGCTTTTTGCAAATTTTGAAGTATAAATGCTATTGGAAAGCACTCATTTAATTTAAATGCAACTCATAAGACAAAACACACGTTAAAGTCAAAGTTTTCTGAGACTTTTAACACTAACATCGAAGACAAAGTACGTATATATTACTTAGATATAGTATATAACAGTTCCAAAACAAAAGAAAAATTTCTATGCGGCATCGTTCATCCTTTTTGTTTGTCAAAGAAAAAAAAATTAAGCTATGAACGCTAACTAAAAACGACTGGTTTTATTTCTATTGAATTTGTGTGTCTAAAATTCCCACACTACTCATCCAAAATAGTTAAGTACCATTTTATGCTTTAATCATACCACTTCTCAATACATTATGACATAAATCATAGTATGATAAATTATATCACGTGATCACTGCAGTAGGGAAAAATATTAAATATTGCACACAAATACTATATTTTATTTAAATAAGTACTAAATTTTATTTTGGAATAAAAAAAAACTTTTCCAACAAAAACACTGAAACTCACGCGTTTTGATTTCATTAAATTTTCCTTTGCAAATTTCATTTTGAACATCCGTTTAGTTGGTTAATTAATTTTATTTAATCATTTTAGCAAAAGCTAAAAACAGCCGTATGCTCTCTTTAAGGAAAAAGAATATGATCCCTCAATAAAGTAGCATTAATAACTACATCATGAATAATTAGACTTGCACAATGAATGTCTTCACTCTATATGGTAATTGGAGTATATTTTCGCAGCATGCAGATATGAAAAAAAAATAATAATAAAGAAAGAAAATGCCTCCTCAGATTATTCTGGTAATTTCTTATCCGATCACTAACAATTCCAGCCTCTATGATATAAAAACAACAAAAAAAGTTTCACGTATTATTAAAAGAACTTTCAAAGGAGAAAAAGATGTTCTACATATGAGGTAATTCCTTCTCATTAAATTTCTCCGAATTCAGCGAAATATAAAATAACCAAAAAGTGCTTCATGTTAACGGAATATTGCTATAAATTTGTTGCAACTTATTCAAATCTACATGGAATGTATTTTGTCTTTGTCTACACTATCGAGAGCTCTCTGATTAAGCAATAGTAAACGAAAAAACATGATTATCTGCTGTGATTTTGAATGAAGAAAATTAGGTTGAGACATCAGAAGTTTTTTTAGAGTCAAAAACAGAGGGAAGTCTTGGAAAAAGATTAATTTAATAAACAATAACTAAACTTCCACTGCAATGACACAGCTTTTTAGAAAAATGAGATAAATCCTGCAGACCAATTTCAGCATGGTTGCTTTCCAGCACGAGATGGCGCCACTGCACATAAGCCCTAAATAGGGTAGTTCTAGTGAAAATAAGAGGGAGAAACAAACGTTTTAAAAATCTCAAGTAACATTCGCGAGCAAATGGAAACAACTGGACGGAAATGCTCAAAGTAAACATTTATATTAGCTTTCTAAAAATAAATGCTTCGAGGCATATCAAAAAGCTCTTTTTATGACATTTTATAATTATACAATACATGCAAATTCTAGAGAGAAAAATTAAAATGAATTCTGTCTATTCCTTCTTGGTTTCACAATTAAAAGTAATTAAAAGCATTTAAATGTATGCTACTTTCTCAGGCATAAAAATCAACTGCGGATCATTTCAGAAGAGCAACAATTCTCTTGATATAAACGAGAGAAAATTTTGAGAATTGTTATGAAAAGAAATTATTAAGTCTCATTTTTCCTGAAACTAGCGTGAAAATGTAAAATTTGAAACGAAGAAAAAATGTTTCCACAGGAAAAAAAGATTTTTAAATACGAACAATTCTTTATTACTTTAGTTACCATTAAAATCGTCCCACCTCATAGGACAGTTCTTATTCTCATTCTAGAAGACTTAAAATTACAAACTAAATTAAAATACATTACATTTTTTTCATCACATTTAAATATAAAATATTAAAAATTATCAATTCAAAATATATTCCGTCAAAATTTTTGCATTCTTCACTCAAAGCTTTGTGGTTTAGAAAATATCGCCTTTTATATTAAGACGAATGCCAATGTTTTAAGACAATACTAGAGCACTGCGGTAAAAACTTCATTTTTTTATTTTCAATCAAAAATTCCAGAATGTAACATAAATTTTGTCGCTGTGATCGCAAAAAAAGTTAAACTGCAAGTAAATCAGCTACTTGATGCAAATCTTACATCTATAATGTACAATCATTTGTACCTCAAGAAAATTTACCGGAACGTTTTTCTTGAAGATTTTTAGTTCTATAAGACTTCTCTTTTGTATTTTAGGCACACAGCTAAAATATTTTAGAGTCAAAATGCTTTCTATTAACATAGTCGGGATTGTAATCATTTGATACGAAAAAATAATACTAAACAGCGATACTCTGAATCTGTTATCTCGACAGCACATTATCTAACGATTTCCCTGCAAATAAAAATCCTAAGTATAAAAAGAAAATCCATAAAATTGAATTTGTTAATGCTCAAAAATAGTTCAGATACAAAAATATATTTATGCTCACATTAAAATGTACAAACGAAATATGTCAAATTGGATATATGTATGTTAAAAACATTTCAGACTCTATATATAGCTATATAAGTGTATATTCAAACATAAAAATTTAGAAGAAAAATTTGTACAACAGAATTTGAAAACGCTCAATAACGTAAGAAACACTACCTAAATATTAATATAATTATGCTAAAATTTTGATATTTGGCACGATTTTTGGCCTAATTTACGTATTAATCTGAGTTTCATTAAAAGCAAATAATTTAAAACAGTCACTGTTGATACATCCATATATTCGGCCTTTTTGAAACACCAAAGAGTTAATTGGTGAAAGCGCTGCGGCTTTCTGTATTACGATACGAGTGCTAAACTGACCGAAACTCACAGTTTAAAGCCCTGTCCACAAAACGGCCGCGGGCACCCATGCCTACCACGGAAATCGAACTCCCAGATTCTAGATTATAAAATTAACGCCCAAGCCATTTGTCAGTCATCCTGACATTGCAAAAGTGTCATGTTTCAATCTGTAACTTCACAAATTTTTTAACAAATACTCAACGAGGATATCCTAATTTTCTATGATACCTACACGTTACAACGATGCTTTCATATTTTTGAGACTGTACACGACAGATCAGGGATTCCCAACAATTTTAAGCTTGCGGCACACTTGCGAATGAGATTAGAAACTTGGGGCACCCCTGCTAAGATTCTAGTTTTTTTTTTTCAATTTTTAAAACATTAAATCAAAGTTACATATATATCAGGAACATGTTAAATTTAAGTTCAAATATATGCATAGTCAATTGCTGATTTTATTCATTTGTTGAAAAATATCAGTAACAAACACTAGAATAGGATACGAGTATTATTAACTTTTTCCTTATGGAGTGGTATAGCACGTATCCCAAGAATACGGGCCCGAGAATGAATATATATATATATATATATATATATATATACTAGCTGAAAACCCGCGCTTCGCTACGGAGTACATTAAAATTAAATACAACGGCCAATGTATGCAATTAATGCCAAAAAATTTAATATATATATATTTATAATAAATGTGACGATCAATGTATACAATTGATGTAATATATATATATATTTATAAAAATGTCGTAAGGGATATTTTTTTTTTATAATATCCAATCGTCTGCTGCATTAGAAAAAGAAATTTTTTTTTGTCTATTTAGTTGTTATGCACGTCATGATAAATTTATTAAAGTACCAGAAAAAGAAATCACGTGATCAGCATAATTTAAATTCTAAAAATTAATCTTTGAAAATTTACCAAAAATCAGAAAATCAAGGTAAAGGTTCGAAAAAGATTTCATTTTAAAGGAAATTTTATGATCTTTCTCGTGATATAAATTTTATAACTCTCAAATTATTATTTTAAATGCAAACTTAAAAAAAAGTTACAAAATAAGCTTAAAAATTTAATTTAAAAAAATCTAAGAATTTTTGAAAAATCTTTCTTAGTGCACCCCTACACCTTAAGAAGAATCGCCATGCAAAATTTCAGCCCTTTAGGTTAAGCGGTTTGGTCTGTGCGTTGTATGTCAGTGAGTCAGTGAGTCAGTCAGTTACGGAACTGTTTTATATATATATATATATATATATATATATATATATATATATATATATATATATTGTAACAATCCGTTACGACGTTCCAAACAAATCACCCAGACAGCCGGAATTTCCCTCCAACAGGTGACCTACGAATATTCTATAGATCGGCGTCAAGGTTTCTGGAAGCAGAGAATAATGCCGCACCTATCTGCCGCCCCTGGGAGGACGTAAAATAATGAATATTTCGACATGAACTGATGATTTTAGGATCAGCTGATTATAAGAGCCGGCAAAGTGGCGTCGTCGGAAAGCGAATCACAGCCAACGAACATGACGTCACAAATTCGGCCAGCCAACCTAAAAATTTGCAGTCACGTGACCGGAGAGTCCGGAGCCGAGAGAGGAAATCCAGTTTTTTAGCAGACTTGGTCGAGACTCTCATCCAGAGAGCACCTTTCGTCTCAGAGGTCCTTGAGCGACCGACTTCATCCTGAACTTATCTTTTCAGAGCAGCCGCTCTAAGCTTCTCGTCAGCTAGAATATTTCACCCTGAAGTATAGCTATTTCAGAGCATCCCACTCTACAGGCTTCTTGTTAGCACGTTACTTCATCAAGAAGTTATATTTATATTTCAGAGCAGCCCGCTCTATAAGCTTCTCGGCAGCTAGAACTTTTCCTTACGAAGTTACTCTATTTTCAGAGCTGTATGCTCTAGACACTCTAGAGGCTGTGTACCGACCTTATAGTTTCAGTTCGTGACTGTACTTGCCGACATCTTCTCAGCGAAATTATTTGGCTATTTAGAAGGCCAGTTCCCTCTATGTCTAGAGGTAGATCAACCAATCTGTAAATAGTTGTAAAAAAATTTCCGACTTAAATTTAATAAAATTGTATTTTAATATAGTAGACTGACTCTGAATATTTAAACGCTACCCTGAGTCACAATTCATCACAATATATATATATATATATATAAACCCCATAATGGCAGTTCTTACAAAGGGGGTATGAAATTTCCCACTTTGAAGGGGGAGTCGGAAAATGGGCCCCGTAAGCTAAAGGTCAAAGCAGTTTCAAAAATAGTCATGGGATTCAGTATAGAATTACACAAGAGGACTACAGTGGAAATCGCTCAAAATAGTTTTCTTTTATAAATGCGATATTTGCGACGGATTTTAGATCCTGTTTGATGCCAGTTGTGGGCGTGAGGTAACTAATACACCCTTAGGAACGAGTGTATCGATTCGTGTCGCAATCTGTGAGAGTAATTAATTCAACTAAATATTTAATTTAAGTGGACCCTACTGATTTTTTTATCCAAAAAATCGGCACCTCTAGCCTATTCCACGTCACTCTAAAGTGCCGGTTGGGAATCACTGCGTTAGATGTACAGGCATCAAATTAATTTTCTCACAACTGCATAAAAATCCATAATTGTACACGACTGAACGACATCAAAACTATGCAATAAACACTCTTACAAGAGGAAATGAAAGAAACGATATTTATGTACGTATGAAATGTAGAGAATTACAAACATAGGCGTAGCGTGCTTCTAACTTTTTTTTTTGGGGGGGGGAGACGAATTGAATTCATTAAGGGCCCTCCTCGGCGTATTGACTGCCGGACGGTCCTTAAAATATAAATTATTATGATTTTTTTATTGAATAACAATAGAATCGATGTTTGAGTAGTACAATCGAACCCCGTTATAACGAACTTCAGGGGACCAAAAGTTTTGTAAGCTTTATCCAGTGGTTCGTTATATCCGAACCGTTAAGAAAAATGCTAGAGTTCACAAAATGTATAACTCATTATTTGCAATGTGTATTCAATAATGATGTATTAAAAATTATAAAATATATTAAAAATGATTATTAATGAATTAAATCGACTAAAATCGATTACATTAAACTGACGCAATAATAATTAAATTACGTACAATAGGAAAACGTCGGACCAAAATTTTCGTTCGTTATAGCCGTGAGTTCGTTATATACCGGGTTCGCTATAACGGGGTTTGACTGTATTCAAAAGTTATACAATGAAAAAAATAAATATAATACAAATAAAATGAGAAAAAAATATATAGCAAATTTTTGTTATGGATCATATCATTGGTAAAAACTATGTTAAGGCTAAAGACATAATTGAAATCTTCAGTGTCCCAGTTTGAAAAAGCGAGAAAAAAACCAACTTTCTTAAGTTTTCTACAATTTTCCGATTTTAATTGGAATTCTATTAACGTTTTAATTTACTTAAATTTAAGTTGGGAGGCATGTCCCTCCCTCCCATCCCCCGACACTACGCCTATGATTACAAAGGATCAATATGTTTATATAACCCTAACCCATTTGCTGATGACTTGAATCAAATGCATTGTCTATCCAACGCTTGTTAACAATTATCTACTTTCCACTTAATGTAACCGTCATTTTCCCCCATAAGAGTAAAGCAAAAAAAAACTTTTCACAGCAAATAAAAAATTAGCATATTAGAACCTTTTATTTGTTGGATATACACGTATCACCCATTAACGTTCTTTTGCTGTTAGAAACGCATAGCAGCTTGGCCACATCCGTCTTATATTAACATCAAAGAGGAAACCTTGAATTCAGCTTACCTAGAAAGGAAAAACAAAAGTCATAAATTTGATTAGACAGTGATGAAACAATTAACTGCGTTGAAACCGGTGCTATAAATTTTATGCCTTTCACTATGAGAAAGTTACAATTATCATTTCATTTCGACAATTGTTCCATTTATCACGATTTCATGTTCTGCACATGAAATAGTTCCTATTTTTTTCTTTACTTCTAACACGAATAAGGTAGTTCTGCGTGAGTATGATAAAAAAAAATTCGATTGATAATCATAAAATCCTGACGTTTAAAATATTATTAGACTTTGTTTAGAGATCATTTCACATTACAACGAAGAGTATTAATTTTTCATTTCCTACTGAAAGAATTGAGAATTTATAGAAAATTCTAGCTAAGAGAAACTTTATATAGTGATTATTGTTTTCAATTATATTTATTGTTTTTTACTAAGAAAACCTCAAACTACCACTTAACACCTTTTGAGAGCAAACGTAAGTTTTAAACAGATTTACCTGTAACTATAAACTTTTAAAACTAGCTGCTTATGAGTATTAAAATACAGTTTCATTTTCCGTTTTCCCAAGTACAAATTCATATAAAAATCACACAGTTTAAATAATTAAACAACAGCAAGGCCGTCTGCACACGAAGCAACTCAAAAGAAACTGATAACTGACTCAAATCACAAACAAGTCCGTGATAAACCAGTCCGTGATGAGTCGTAACCTATGTAATTGAATGGAGCCTTGCACACGGCGCAACTGGTTACAAACCCGTCGGCACCCGTCGGACGGGTTTGTAACCAGTTGCGCCGTGTGCGTGGCTCCATTCAATTACATGGGTTACGACTCATCACGGCCTGGTTTGTGATTTGAGTCAGTTATCAGTTTCTTTTGAGTTGCTCCGTGTGCAGACGGCCTAAGAGCAAAAAATTCAAAACTAAATAGGATTAACAGATATCATAATATTTCTTGAAAAAATAACAGAAAGCTCAGAAAAAATGGCATGTTCATTGAAGTATGAATTTTTATTCTAAACTGCAAATTAATGTACAGACATTCCTCGACTTACGACCAAGATAGGGACCAAGGCATTCGTCGTAAGTTGAGTTGGTCGTAAATCGAGTTTCAAACATTTTTTTGCTTTTGTTTTTGTATACGTACATTTTTTACTTTCATACATGCATACGTAATTTAAAATACATTATATTTAGAAGAAATAAATAATTCTTTGTTATCACTACTTATTATGTTAGATATCTACAATCCAATGATTCAGAATTTGCGACGTAATATACTTTGCAAGTTTTTTAACAATGTTAACCGAGGGAGTTTGAACAGTTTGCGTCTTCTTTTCCTTGTATATTGCCTGGTAGCAAGCCAGATTTTCCTGTATACGATGATTTACACTTGTGAATCTTTATTCATTTGGATCCATTGCTTCTAATTGTTGTTGTTCTAATTTCTAAAGCCCATGAAGGTTTATTTAATTTATCGTGAGGATGTCGCAACTATTGCATCATACATTTTTATTATTGCGTCTTAAATTTTAGCAGTACTGCACAATATTGCATCAAATTTTTTAATAATTATCTATATATATATAAAACAGTTCCGTAACTGGCAGACTGACTGACTGACTGACTCATTGACTGACTGACTGATAACGCACAGACCAAACCACTGGACCTAAAGGGCTGAAATTTTGCATGGGGATTCTTCTTATGGTGTAGGGGTGCACTAAGAAAGATTAAAAAAAAATTCTTCTTAGATTTTTTTAAATTAAATTTTAAGCTGTTTTTGTAACTTTTTTTAAGTTTGCATTTAAAATAATAATCTGAGGGTTATAAAATTTATATCACGAGAAAGATCGTAAAAACTCCTTTAAAATGAAATCTTTTTCGAACCTTTACCTCGATTTTCTGATTTTTGGAGAATTTTTAAAGATAAATTTTTAGAATTTAATTTATTAAATGCTGATCACGTGGTTTCTTTTCTTTTTGTGATACTTTAAACTAATTTTGCTTCCCATGCATAACAACGAAATAGAGAAAAAAAATTTTCTTGCTAATGCGTCTGCCGCATTAGCAAGAAAAAAATTGCTATTGCGTCTAATTTTGGATAATGTAAAAAAAAAAATAGATTTTTTTTTTGGACATTATCCAAAAAAAATATTAAAATACAGTAAAAGAAAAGTTCCTTAAACTGTACTATATTCTTTAGTATGTTCTATTAGATTTAATTTGAATATTTTCTTTTACATTATTTTGTCTATAAAAATATCCGTTACAATTTTTTTATAAATATATTTTTTTTTTTGGCATTAATTGCATACAGTGACCGTTGTATTTGTTATAAATATTTTTTGGCATTAATTGCATACATTGGCCGTTGCATTTAATTTGAATGTAAACCGTAGCGAAGCATGGGTATTCAGCTATTGTAATACATATATGTATGTACTGTACATTCGAGGAACAGTATTTTTGAGAATTTAATTTAATTTAAAATTTTCGGTCATAATTGCGAGTAGTCGTAAGTCGAGCGGTCGTAAGTTGAGGAATACCTGTAATAACAAATTAAGGTTTAAACTTAAGGTTGAATTGTCCCTATCCAGTCCATATATTTACAGTACAACTTCTCTATGGCGGTCAGTCATGGTTCCAAAAAAACGGGGCCATTTTTAGGGGTAGCCGTCGTAAAGAGGTTTTTTCCAGAACAATGGCCCAATGGAGTCTTTAATCGGTTCTGAACGAAATATGGCCGTTTAGAGAGGTGGCCGAGAAAAGGGGGTGTCTGAGAATCCAAAGAGGAATACGAATGCGGCAAGTTTCACTGTATTTGTATAAACACATTCCGTTTGAGTCTACGGTCAGTTTAGGTGTTGTATTGCAAAAGATGACCATATCGCTCCATGCCAGCAATCAAAAAACCATTATGCGATGATAGAGACCTGCACGAAAACGAAACAGACAGATATTTGTACTGTAGAGATATTAGTAAAAGAAGACTTTAAAAGAGATCTGAAAGACTTTTAAGAAACAAAAGAATTATTTTTTTCATATTTTAAAAGGCATAATGCACGATATTCTTGTGTATTACAAAATGACAATTTAAATAACTTCAAGGAGGTTAATGTTTCAGGGAAAAACAAAAACAAAAAGGTTCATTCATTTAAAAAACAAATATCCTTAAATTTTAAATTTATAGTCGATAGAGTTGAAATTCGACAGCGTGCTTACTTTTACTCTGCTTTTCACAAATTTTACGACTATTTTTGTTTAATGAATTTTGTAGCCACTTAGAGGCAAATTTAAGACACATTTGTAATAATAATAATAATAATAATAATAATAATAATATAACCAAAAGTGATTAAACAAATTCTTCAACAAGTTTAACGGAGTATTGAAAGAACCAGACCAGTAGGCCGGTGCATCAGTTGATTTTGCAAATCTTCAATCTCATTGTTAAGCCAAATGTTAACGATGAACTATCTCATTGTTCATTGTTAATTCTATCTCATTGTTAATTTTCCTCTCCAGATTTTTCTAAAACAGAGATTAACAAATGCATTTGTTAGAATTATGTTTTCTATGTATGAAAGAAGACATTTAAATAAAGAGATCGTGATTCTTTAAATTAAAAAAAAATATCAGTAGGTATATATTACAGAGTGTCAAATTATTGGTGAATATCGTTAATTATTATTGGTGTCACCAATTCTGTACGTCAGAGGTAAACTATCATAATTGAATTTTCTTCATTTTCGATATTTTTATTTAAGTGACTCCTTTTGGATGGAGCTTCTTTGGGGAAAACTGTCATATATGCAAAACAAGATGGTGGGTTAAATATAGACTTATAAACTATCGCATAAGTCCTGATGAGAGGTAAACCATCACAAAGCTGTCCTGAAAAGTTCTCGTGAAAAATTGAAATTTTGCACTTATGATAGTTTACGTCTGACGTACAGAATTGTTTTTCAAAACGAAAAATCAAATTAATATTAAATTATTCATGGGAAAACACAGTCTCTATACTCAAAGCTATATTTTGAAACGCAAGAAATATAATCAAATAATTGAAAGATAAAAAGAAATTTTTATACATCACGTTTTTAAATTTTCTGTTGAATCATATAAACTTGACAATTCTATGTATTAATAAATACCTTTTTAAAATTTTTTTGATGAATTATCCCATCAACTTGAAAGAAAATGATCAAATGCGTAATAAAGAGAGCAATTATAAGAAATTTTCAAACAACAAAATTAACTGAAAATGAATTCAAATCTGCTTAAAGATGGCTAAAAGTAATTAAAAAAATGCATTGTCATCGTGTTCTGAACTATTCTAAAAGTTTCAAATGTCTAGCTAGTCGGGAAGTTAGTTAAAAATCGATTGCAAGATTTGTACTGGACAAACAAGAAAGCGAGTTAATAAAAACATGATAATAAAAATTTATCCTCGCTAATCTGGGAATAGGGAAAAAAACTGAGAAGAAAATTTTCCGTAGCTTAGGGATAAAAGATCTGATTGATGTCAAGTTAGGGACCGACTTCAGCTATGATGGTGAATTCAAATCTGCTCAGTTTCAGGTTTTGTTTGGTTAGTTCAGTGCGATTCATTTTTACGAGAATGTAACGCAATAATGGACTTTTTTTTTAAAATCAAAGATCATATATCCCTCTTTAGAGCCAGTGGTAAAGGAGAATAATTCCTTTCACGTCTAATATAGCCTTCTTTTGAAAAAAAGTGCATCCCTTATATGTAACTCCCGTATCCATCGATTTAGAGAAATTTAACTCAACGCAATTCAAGGTGTGATTTTTAAAAGCTCATGTATGATAAAAAATTTTAATTTTACATAAATTTAGTAAAAATTTCTCGCTATAACACCGTTTAGAAGAAATCTAACCTTCATCCTGGAGATGGCGGAGTTTCAGTTCATTATAACGTAAGGTAATGCAAAATGGATTTATATCGATAATATTTTACATTCCGTCGTTAAAGATGCAGTTAAGCCTGTTACTCACTAAGACCCGTCATTCCATTTTGTTATAGAGAATATTTGTGAAATACAAATGAACTTAGATGATCTAAAAAGTCAATATATTACAATAATAAAGGATTGAAAAGTCAACTGCTATTTAGAATAAACTGAAAATTTAATTTTTCAAGTAAATTCATTTCGCAAAAGTTGAAATGATTTCCTAACTAACGAGACAAAATAAAAAATATTACACACATACTTTAATTTAGTAAAATGCATTTCGTATATTTAAAAAAAAGCGTGAGGAACGACGAAAAACTGATTACATTGATATTACGTGAAGATTACATAAACTTGTGTTATGTTAGGATCTACTACAGGAAAAATACGCCATCTGCCCAAACAAGACGACTGGAAAGAATTACACTATGTTTTTGTCCTTGCAGATAACCTTTCGTGATATTCAATTGAAATGCTCTTCTAACTTTTATTTTCACTTTACATTAATAGACACTTTTTAGGGCTGCCATATGAAATGCTTTCCCGGACAGACTGAAAGATTCCGTCAAAAACTTTGCAATATCAGTGATAGTAGAAATGAATTGTAGATTACAAATGATCAAAATAATTGAGAAAATATTTTATTAGAAACGCCAGAAGCAATTGGTTTTAAAGCTGCTGTGTACTAACCCTACTTGATACGCTCACATCAAAGTTGACCAATGGAGAAAATGTGTCCAAGGATATCAGACTTGGAATGAAAGTTTTTTTTAAAAATCGCATTCCGTAATTGAGTAAGAGATTTGACACCCTGGGGCATTTTTCGTTTAAAATAATGCAAATAATATTTTATAATTTAAATTATTCGGAGAAAAAATCTGGTATAGTGTGTTTTAAACGCTCCTAAATTCATTTGTTGGACCAACTTTATAAAATGAATCCTTCTGCGAGATGCAGAAAATTACAGGCTATCTAAAAATACCATTTTTATTGAATTATCAACATTTATTTAGCTGTCAATACATAGACACATTTTCTCCATAGGTTAACATTGAGGTGAGCGAATCCAATAGGGTTTGTACACAGAAGCCTTAAAAAGCTTCAGTTTTTAGGAGAGACCTTTTTGGGAGCGAGCACAAATAAAAAGGAATTTTTCGATAGTTTATTTAAGTCTCGCAAGGATCCGCTGATGGGAAGTAATGGCATTGTAACTTTTTTAATTGTAGATTTCATTTGATCGCTCAAAAATTTCTAATACTTGATGATTCAAACAATCAAAATAATGTTTCTTCCTCGAAATACTCCACCAATATAATAAGGAACACTAAAGAACCTATCTCTTAGTTGAAATATCGCACTGTCACATTCAAAACTTTTCCGAGATTGGACCGCCTCGCTTGTAGATAAATGTGCACAAGAGGAAACTAGTGACACTTTAAACCCCCTGCTTTTCGGCACCCCTTACTTTCGAAAACAGGAAGATCAGACGATAAGACAACAAGCGTTTCCTGTAAAAGAAAGACATGCATTTGATAACACACGATCCCCACCTCCTGCATGACGGGTACAGATGACAATAAATGGTTTAAGATCATCTATTTTTCAAGCTCAACGAATAATTCAGAATAAAGCTATCCATACCTTTCAATACAAGGAAACGTATTCGATGAAAATTTTAATTACATAGGTACCCATATTTAATAAACCACGATTTCATTCTATACCTAGAGTTGGCGAATTTTTTTCATCGAATTCTGACTGAAACGCATAAAAACTCCATGTAATATAACGTTTGATTAATTGAATGTTTTTCTCTTTATAAAGAATATACACATACTCCACAAAACTGATTTGTGACAGCACAAATATAAGTCGGAGAACACACTAATATTTGGGGAAAATTATCATTAATCAGGGAAAATTGTTCATTGATTTGTTCATTCAATTTGTTCATAAAAGGAAATTTGTTCGATTCAATAACTGACGGAATCAATCAAACATTTTAAAGAGTCATTTCTGGAGAGGATAATAATGGATTCATTTACATGAAACAAAATTCAATGCACATCAGAAGAATCATAGAATTTCAAACTATATAATTTAAAATTTTCAGGAAACTTCGTTATATTAATAGAAATTAGCGTTAAAATTTTGGTGTTATTATATTATGGGATTCATTTTCAATTATTAAGATTTAAATATTTTTAAAATAAGAAATTACTAACTTAATTTTAAAAATGTATTTCTTTTCCATGCATTGCAAGAATTTTTACCTATTGGATACATTCCACAGCTTTAAACCAAAATCAGAAGTTATTTTTAATATTCGCTGCGATTGATAAACATCATAAAATATGTGTGTGTATAATTAATGTACATATATAATAGGCCAGGTTCTCCACTAACAGAGTAATTATGTGATTAAATGTTTTTAACTATCGTAATTATTATTTCCTAAAGAGAGGTACCGGAACGCCGTACTGGCGCGTTCCGCCTCAAATCAAGCCCTGTATATATATATATAACATACAAAACCCGAAAACCTGAACTAATTTCTAAAGTCTTTTAAATTTCCTTGGCCGTAAAGTTAATTTCGTTTTCGTTTTAAGAACAAAGGAAAGTTTCCTAAAGACTAAAGTAGGCAATTAGGGATGCGACATCGATAACAAAACATTGATATTCAATATTAAAACATCGATGCTAATAAAACATCGCCCAAAAACCATTGATGTTTTTAAACATCGATGTTTTAGAACATGCATTTTTTAAAAACTGGTTTAGTAACCTCTAACATTAATGTTACTTCGGTTAGTCGAGGGGGGGGGGGGAAGAGATTTAATTTTACTCTCTGATTGGGCTGACACAAATGACAAAAACTTGGATGCTTTTTTCTTGGGTTACATTGATGACTCAAAATTCTCGTTTTAAATATCGCCATGTTTTGCCTTCAAATGTCCAGATAAATTCGTGGTATTGCCAGAAGATTTGAGGGACTTACGGCTAAATATTGCACTTCGCCAATTTGTCAGAGGTTTTACAAAAATATTTCCAAATGGTACTTTTGGGAGGCATCTTACTAATATTATTAACGTTAACTTATATACAACCAGAACAAAGCAAAAACTTAAATGGCGGCTCTCGTGTATATACTATTTGCATGAAGCTCAAGTCTTTAGCTTCATGACTCTTTATAAATAAAACCCCATGGAAGGTTCTGGAGTGTCAGGAACATTCCAAGCGCCCTGATTGGTTCAATGGTTGTTGATTGCCATTTGTCTGTTTGCTAAGGAATCGTTCCCCCTTTTGTATTCGTCCTTTTCAGTATTCAGACTTACATTAGCTACATTTACAAAACATTGAGACAACGTAAAACATCGAGCACAAAACATCGATGTTAAAAAAACATCGGCTTCAATAAATCGATGTTTAAAACATCGACATCGATGTCGCATCCCTATAAGCAATCAATATATCGTCCTTTAAAATCCCCAATCTCTCGCGCGAAACTTATATAAGAAAACAGATGGCTTCTGTCCCAGATTCCTGGGTTTAACCAATAATTGCAGAACTAATAAGTCATGTGACGAGGGCTCGCAAAGTCTATAAAAACTCAAACATGCCTCCAAGAGCGGATTGTGGCGTGATTTTGTTGCTTGATAAACACGCTGTAATCTTTCTAGCAGAATGTCAATAAAATAGTATTTGCCGATGTGAAAGCGGTTTATTCTTGGCCACTCGACTTGACTACACTGCTGTGGCATACCGGTTCCGGTCATCAAACACGGTGCCGGGCCGGTATGTTACACACACGCACACACACACACACACATATATATATATATATATATATATATATATATATATATATATATATATATATATATATATATATATATATATATATATATGCACAAATAATGGATGGGATACTGACGAAGACACTCTACCAAATATTTAATCGTCAACGTAAGAAACAACGAATTCAGCGGTCTCAGCTCTCGACTTCTTGTGTTATAAAAGAGGGTTCCGAACAGAAAATTCAACTTTCTTAATTTACACATTTTTTGCAATGATTTTTTCATCAAATGAGTCTTTATAGAGAGGTCAATTTGCATATAAGACATATATGAAGAATTTGTAGAGGCAAGTACCAGTTTTCAGAGGCAATATCTAAGTCGTGTCCTCAGTATTTTAAATAAATAGACACTGTAGCTATTCTGTAAATGTTTAGGTTATATACCAGTGTCTGGCACCCTACCAGACTTGTTACAGGGGAGAAGCGCCCCCCTTTTGCCATTTCCTTGTTTCATATCCTGATGAAAATTAAATCATAACACATTCACTCCAATAAAGATTGTAGGAGTTAATGTTTCATCCAGACACGAAATAAAATGAATTTCTGATTTCAGTGGGAAATCAGACGAAACTCAGCTCCGAAATATCATTTTAAACTTTTCTCTTTTGAGGACACCTTGTTAACAAATCCCATATCTACTTTTACACAGTATGACATGCACACAATATAAGTTACTGGCTTTACTACCCGTTTTTAATATAAAGCTTTGTATGATGCAAAATATACTTCGTTTTCACTAAAGATTATCGATATTTAGACCCACACATGAGCATGCTACATAAAGTTAACCCTCCGAAAGAGACATCTGTTAGCCAATGATAAAAAATTTTAAAGATATCACAAAGTAATGCTAAGAAATCATAAGATAATATAAGTATTTAATATGACAACCTCAAAATGTAAAGAGAATGGAATCGGGTTTGGGGATACAATAACAGCCTGCAGTTTCATCAGGGTCCCAGAGGATAACTTTGGTTCAGTTTTGGTCAGCCGAATTTGGTTCAGTTGGGCTTGAGTTACGCCATATATATGCTCTGACCTTGTCAGTGAATTTAGTGGCTGATATGCAAAACACTTGAAACTCCTTTAATATAAATTTACCCAAGGAGATCCTCTATATTCTAAACTAAGAGGATTTGTGAATATATATATATATATATATATATGTGTGTGTGTGTGTGTGTGTGTGTGTGTGTGTGTGTGTGTGTGTGTATACGCGCCTGGATTTAATTGTAAATCAGGAATCAATTTATAATACAGTCAAACCTCGCTAACTCGAACCTCGATTTCGCGAATTTTTCGATATCTCGAAGAAATAAAAATTCCCTTCAAATTTCCTATGCACTCAATGTTAAAAAAACCTTGATTTGGCGAATTATTTTTGGCTCATCCCTCGATAACTTGAATTTTTTCTATGAATA
The DNA here is from genome assembly GCA_907164885.2 of Dolomedes plantarius. Classification (NCBI taxonomy): domain Eukaryota; kingdom Metazoa; phylum Arthropoda; class Arachnida; order Araneae; family Dolomedidae; genus Dolomedes; species Dolomedes plantarius. The sequence goes on along the minus strand of OU015497.1, from coordinate 166,979,372 downwards.
GAGGAAAATTTTTTTCTAAAAACAAAAAAATAATATCCAAAAAATAGAAATTCCTAAAAAATAGAAAAGCTATTCAAACATTACAGTGGTAAAACCCTGCATAAACTTTAAAAAGAAGGGATATAAAGACGGAAGATAACACAGTGAAATGACAACTTGTCTTGTCCTCCAAGATGGGATTTGAAATTCTTGTTTATTGTTTTCTTATCTCGTTTCAGTTAGGTGTCATGCATATGCAGTGACCATCGATCCTTTCTTTTATTTTACTCCTTTTATTCTCCAAGGTTACTTTCTAGAGGGGTTGGGGTGGTTTTAACAAAACAGGAAATTAAGGCATGGACAAAAATCAAGAGGTGGGTGGCTTCCAAGAAGATTGTAGAATTTCTTATCATTGCAACAAGGAGTGAAAGAAAAACAATTACAGGTGTGAATGCATGCCTTTGCTGTTTTGCATTCAAGCTAGAGCCTCGATGTTCATGCACCTCGATAACATGGAATTTAATGACTTTGTCATCGTAGATGATACGGTAATAGTGTGTGGTCAGTGGGAGGACAATGACATCATCCGTCATACGAAAGTTTCTTGTGTATTATCAGAAGAAGAGGAGGACGAAATCCGCCATTTGACACCTAATGTGACAAACAAAGAAGGACTATTTGCAGTAGACGCTTTGAGAAGATATGTTGAAAATCAACCAAATAGGTAAGAGGACACATTTAAAGCCATTGTCCACTTAGTGTAATAAATAAAATTTCAGACTCTTTTCTGAAGCAAACAACAATTGAATCTTTTTTCAAAGAATTTTGTAAATAGTGTTTATTAAAATAAAAATATGGATTACTTTTTAAAAAGGTATGTAAAAAAGATTTTATTTTCACTATTACTATTGATAACATGCGATTTTCGATAGTTCGAATTTTCGATATTTCGAATTTTTTTGTCTCTCCCTTCAAGTTCGAGATATCGAGGTTTGACTGTATAAGGATTACTGTGCAGAATGAAAATATCAAAGGTTCCAAATTATAGCAATTGTCGTTGTCTTTGAATTTTGTGGTTGATATGCAAGACGCTTAAAACTTCTTTAATATAAATTTACCCAAGGATATCCTCTTTTTCCTCAACTGAGAGGATTTGTGTCTTATTATGTATATATATATATATATATTCACAAGTTGTTGGGCCAAAAGACCACGAAACAACACAATGTTGTCAGGTACAAATATCTCAGATTTGTGGGAACTAGAGCGGCCTTTCATAAGGAATCTTCCATTTCCTAACTTGAAAATTTCTGTTGAAAATACGCTTCCGAAAGTGAACATATAACGGTATCTCCCCCTCCCAGAGTAGATGACCCCCGATAAAGAGTACGTTAAAAGGATATTACTCAGCAGCGGCAAACAAGACCAGTCCGGACCTTCCGCATTACCCTCTGATCCCTGCCACAGTCTTGTTTCTGGCTGTATACGATAAAAGGAACACCTGAAAAATGGCGGTCATTTGTTTTGAGATTTCGTCCTGGTGCTCGGTTGACGAGACCTCTTGATCAAAGCGTACCGGTCTAATCAAGAAAGGACGGAATGGAGAAAAGCGAGGGAGAAGCAAAGAACAAAAAAATATTTAACAATCGATATTACGAGTACATTGGAAAAAAAATTAAACCTGTAATGCAACGTGAGCGCTTACTTGTATTGCGATTCACTGGCAAAATCGTGTTAAGACTGGTAATTGGGAAGTTATTTCTGCACGATTTGTTTTAAATTTTCCCTATAAGATACTTTAAACACAGTTTCGTAAAGCCTCATTAAAGCATAATTACAGATAAGTGTATTTAATGGCCCCGTCGTGATATCTAGTCACTCTATTTTTATGTCTTTCTAATATAACATACCCTGACCAATAAAATTAACACCCTGCTTAAAACACTCGTCATCTAAGCAGAAAGAAACAGAAGTACAGAAGATATTGTAGTAGATGAATTAGTTTAAAAAGTTCTTTAGGTCTTTTTAACATGACAGAGGCAAAAAAAATAACTCGAGCACACCAGAAAACAATTGATTCACCAGTGAGAAATTTAATTGATAAAGAAGATCTCGTAAAGTGTTCTAACCTATAGGCACGAAATAATTTTGATATCTCAGACATTAGTTCAGAAGTAACAGCATGCTATTGGATGAATTTGTTAGATGATACAGCAAAGTGCTTCCATCAACATACCCAACTGTATTCGTGCAGATCATGCACTTTATAATTCAGTTTGTAGAAGTCTGAAGATATTATTTGATCCATCAGATGGTATTTCCTGTAATTGTACTATAAAGACAATCTATAGTTAGTTAAGAAACGAACAATATTTAACCCTTCAAACTGAAACTGTACCGTTTATTCGTATAACTCATCGTGTATTGTTATTAAAAGGTTGCTAAACCCATCAAATATTTTAGCTTTGTGCACTTTTTCAGATCATTATCGTTACACATCGCTATGTCTAGCAAGTCCCATGAGACTGTTCAGTCTATCAGGCGATAGATGCTTTTCTTGTCCAGAGTACGCACGATATAACGTTGCGCCAAGTCTAGGCAGGCTAGTTAAGTCATAATGATAGATACTCTAATATGTCCGATTTCACACGCTATAATACTGTTCCTAAATGTCTATAGAGTGTGTTTGATGCTTATGGACAGAAAATAATATTAATTGTCCTTTCAAAAAGTACCTTCAAAATTCCGTACATAAATAGGAACTAGCATTCGCGAGAGCAGCGGGTAGCTCAGAAAAACAACTACTTTCGACAATGCAGAAAATAAGTAAAAGAAAATAAATTTAAATTTAAAATTAAAGCACAAATTGTAACCCTACTAAATAACCGTTACACTGAAAAAAACTTACATCTATAGCGTGTTCACAAGTAGGGTGGATAATCTTTTCCGTGGAAGCATTTTTGCTGTATCATGCAACGAATTCACCCAACAGTATGCTTTTACTTCTGAAGTAATGTCTGAAATATCAAAATTCTTACGTGCATAGGGTAGAAGACTTTACGAGCCCTTCTTTGTCAATTAAATTTCTCATTGATCTATCAATTATTTTAGGGGGGGGGGGTCGTCCTAGTATTCTGCGGCCATGTCATGTTAAGACCTAAAGAACTTTTAAACTAATTCCTCGACAATAATTTCTTCTGTACTCCTAATTCTTGTTGCTGAGATGACGAGCGCTTTAAGCAGGGAGTTCATTTTACTGGTCAAGATGTTTGTTATTAGAAAGACATAAAATAGAGTGAGTAGACATATATACAAGAAAATGATTTTATACAGTATTATAGATTGTGATTTATGGAGGAGTTTTCTCGAGGCATTCCACAATCATTTTAATTGTGAAAAACTAACGACATTTAAGAAATTACCTCCACCACACGTTCTCTTTACCCATTATGCAAGAAAAGAAACATGAAACTCAGATACGATGTATGAGAGATGATAGAAAGGTGCGAAGCAATCTTCCCTTAAAACGGAAAGAGGCTTTTGAAAGAGGTGGTGGCAAAGGGGAGATTGCTGTCTAAACAAATGGCGTTATTGGAGCTAAATACATTTCAAGAAGGCAAACATTTCAAGACCAAAGAAATCAGGAACAGGGATAAGAAGAAGAAGCTTTCTATAGAGGAAATAAACGGGAATAAGATCTCGTACAATAAAAGCATGAGTTAATAATTGACACCAGTCTTTATCCAACATAATAGCACATATAACAACTGTGCCGCTTCCCGTACGGATACAAAGTACAGTAAATTCTGCATCAGCAAGAATGGCTTCAGACCAAACAGTTTGTCCATAAGATAATTTTTTCACATTAATTTATAATGTTATGATTTTATGTCAAAATTAAAAAACTTCTGGTTGTCTTATTCAATTGTCGTTAAATAATAACTTCGACTCACTTATGTCTGTTGCAGTTTATGGCTCATACATAAGGATACCCAGATAGCTGACGACTGTCTACAAGGGTTAGAATCTCCTAACCTCGAGCTCGAGGATCTGAAAACTGAAATATCCTTGCAATATAAGAACTCTTATGTTTTGAATTGCAGTCTTTACCTTCTGTTTCCCCAAGATAACCGTCTTAATGGTGTTGGTCTGTCCTAACACCCTGGAATTATGTAGTCATTAGTAAAGTAAAGAAAACCAATCTGATAACCAATCAAGATCGACTAAAACGAAATTCCTGATTTCCCAGTGGCGGAAGTATTAGGTTCAAGATCACTTCGCTACATGCTACACGCTATTCTCCCATACTAAAAGCAGTTGTGAGTCGGGTACCCCCTTGTTCGACTGATCAGCTTCTTCCGGCTGCTGAGAATATGCCAGCAGCAGAATTAATTTATCTAAATAAATTTCTTATGGAACGCATTATCACCACAACATTGCAAGACCTCAACATCTTCAGAAAAGTGTAGTGAATACCTATGTAGTGCAATTTAAACGTTCTTCAATCTCAGAGTTTCATTACAAATAAAACACTCTCCGGATCAAAACGTGCGAACATGGAACATGAATAAGAGAACATGAATGTAAGAAGACGGAACTAGAATAAGAAACCCTCGTTACGGTAATTTAAGGAAACTATATTATTTATCACCAGTAATATATATATACTAGAAGGTAACCCGTCATTTTGACGTCATAATAATAATAATGACGTCATAATGGAAAAAGTATATGAAAGTTAAAAAATATCCCGAATTATCTAACAATATTGCATTTAATCCACACCTTGTAAAAGTAAACCCTTTCATTATTTTTTATTTATTTAGTTTTTCATGAGGTTGGAGTAGTAGACTGCCATCCAGTTTTTTACAGCTCACTACGCGATATGAATACTTGAGCTACTTGATTCATTCACATTCAAGTTTGTTTACTTTCAGAATTCATCGCAAAAGTAAACAGATTTTTAAAAACTGTTAAATATACAGCTAAAATCATCCAATTTTTTTTAGTTCTGAATGTTTTATTTAAAAATAGGCTGAACAAACGTGATTTGATGGAGAAAATATTAGTTTTTAGGTAAGAAAAAATTCTGATCCACATCTGAAATTGAAATTAAGCCTAATCGGCCGATTGTTTACAGAGGGCTTCAATTGAAAGATGAGTACAGCCCGGAAGTGTTATACAGAGACAACGGCTATTATATATATAATATATATATATATATATATATATATATATATATATATAAATATATATAGCCGGCCACCTAGCTAAACGGCCACTTTTTTTCGAAACAATTACGGCCGCCATAGAGAAGTTTCACTATATATATATATATATATATATATATATATATATATATATATATAGAGAGAGAGAGAGAGAGAGAGAGAGAGAGAGAGAGACAGAGAGAGAGATAGATAGATAGATAGATAGACAGATAGATGTAGATAGATAGAGAAGGCATGCAGATATACCGCACAAAATAATTCAAACACATCTTCTGCATCTCAAGGCTGAAAATCAGTAAGGGCAGCAACAGATTAGTAAATGTAACGAGAGTTCAATAAAAAGTTCAAAGCGGAAGGCAAAGAAATATATCCAGGCGTGACAATGGGCTGAATGCACGCTACATGTTTGCGTTTCCGAAAGCGTGAAAAAGTAATGGATTTTTATTTGAATTGCAAAAATCGGGGTTCTTGACTTTCGCGCTTGTGCGCGATAAATTAGGAGGAAACACGAAGCTTTATCTACTGGCGTACGAGGGCGGGAATGAGATAAGTCGAATGGCAACACTTCAACAATGTTATCGTTGGACACAGGAATTATGGGAAATTCTACACGCCACGGCATCACACCACAATAAGTAGCTTTGTTCTGAGACTTTACTATAAGGCTGTATGTTTATATTCATTCATTCAAGACAAGATAATATAATGTTTAAACTCACGGGCCATGGACACTATACATCTTCAAATAAAGTAATAATCCCTATATTATCACTGATAGTGGCGCACCCAGAATTAAATCTTGGGGGGGGGAGTTGAACGGATAAAAATATTTATAATGCAAATTCAATATTCATAATGCAATTTCTAATTCTTGGGGAAGGGGGCAGGGTCCCTTGGCCCACCCCCTGAGTGTACCACTGATCACTGTCATATTAAGGAATGGAATTTGAGTTCGTTTAGGAGGTTCTGTATTTTTCTGACTGTTTATATATATTTTTTTGTTTAATCCTATGTGACTCACCTGAATGAGAACGTTAATTTCTCTTAATATCATTTAGAGCAGTGGTGGCCAAACTTTTGATCACTAAGGGCGACCTGTAATTTAAATTATAGGCGGCGGTCTACCAACATCGTATGTGTTGAGTGATCATAAGAAAATTAGTAATTTAAAGCCGAAAATTAGTTTTAAATTTAACATAATCATAGATATTACTAATATTTAATATCAAGTTATTTTAATAAGACAAAAAGTTTTCTTACAAACTAATTAGTTTATAAATAAAACATGTTCTTTTATTTTCTTATTATTAATGCGAACAATGTTATTGTAAACTAATTTTAACTATTATTTTTATTTCGTATCAGAGGACGCTCTGTAAACATGACATTGCATATTTTCGGCAAGCTTTGCATGCTGTTGTTCATATGTACTTATAGCTATTCGCAAACATGCTGCCAAATGGTCATCTGTCAAACGGGAGCGATGTTTTGACGACACGTCGTCTTTGTTGGACGGTTTGTCGACCGCGGTCGCCGCTTTGGCCACCTCTGATTTAGAGGAACAAACGGGATCGAAGTAGCCTTGTGGTAGCACGCCGGTTTTTGGTGCCGAGGATGCTCGAATCGAATCCCGACACGCGCCATTAAATACCTCCGTGTCTAGGCCAGATATGGGCAAGTTAAATCCGTTGACTGGAAAAGAGGGTGGGAGAGGGTACGATCTCCCCTAGATGTCTTCCCTGGTGGACCTCAACGCTTGTGGTGCTATATAAACCGGAGCTGCCACTTCAGTCCAAAACCTGTATGGACCTGGTCTGGAACTTCCGTCCAGGGGGCATAAGAAACAACAACAACAACAGAGAAAGGAACTAATAACGCATTCTATTTGCTGAATCTCGGTCACCGTTGAAAAGCCAAGACACCGTGCTGAAAGAGGGGCAGTTGAAATTCATTCAATTGTCGTGCATAGTTACGTAAGACAAACTCTTTAATAAATAAAATGGATTGCGGAAGTCAAAACCAATTTGATAACTCCCAAAGTTACACGTCCTTCTATCAAGAAAGAAAACAAAAGCGAAGAAGCGGGGATTTTATCATTGGACGCTTTGACAGGAAAATGACAAGAGTTTTCAGCGTCGGCGAATTCAAAAACCTTTCGCCTGAGAATTAGTGGTTTCCATACATCAACCTACAAAAAGATGACACAGACCTCAATAAGAGAAAACTGATGGACAAGACTTGACGGATGTCAAGGTGGTAAAAGCTAATAGGTCACATCGGATTCGACGCATCAGAAGACTTTAGAATCTCTGACCCGATAGAAAATGTTTTTAAAAAAAGCGCGGAGAATCTGATTGCCTGATTGTACGTGGCTTGTAAAAAAGAACTTGAATATTTGGTCACTGCAGTAGTTCATTGATAAAGATCAGTTCCTCGTTGTTACATCTTGTTTTTGATGTTAATTAAGCAGTCACCTTTAAATGAAGTTGAACAAATATTTCGTAGTAATTTTAAGATATAAAGAAATATTAATGGAGGAATTAGTCAGAAAGTAATACATATACGTGAAATTTTTACCGCAGAAAACGGGTGTTGTACAGTATGCATGATTATTTTAGTTTTGTGCATTTTATTGTATCAATTAAAAATTACATAAGCTTCATTAAAAACTGAAATACACGCTTGTAATAGTATTTTTGTTTTCAGATGCATAAAAGTTTGACAAAGATGTAGAAATGTTTAACATTAAACTTTTAAACCCCAATTTAAAAGTAATTGAATCTTAAAATTTAAGTTAAACTTTGACAGCTTGAAAAAAAAATTTAATAAAAATGTTAACACAAAATACATTTTCTGAAATATAACACCAAACTTAAGTTGATATTCCCCGCACCTACAAATTTGAGTAAGTGCATACGTAAGTTAATCATGTGCATAAGGTTATCACATACGTAAATTCAAATTTCTAAATTAAATATGCATAAAAAATACATATTTAGGGAAAAGATTGATGAAATTTCAATATTATTTTTCGGAGAAAAGATGTTTATAATAGAGATGAAAGGCAGACTTGCGTGAAACGTTTGTCGTTAGATTAAACGAGATAAATTATCACATATAAAACTCTCGCCATTGTATTTCTCTTTATTAAAACGCATAGATTTCGGGCACTCTAATGAATAAAAAAATTCAACATGACATAACTAAAGACTAAAAGTATTAAAACACTAACCATCACCTCAACATCAACTTGCCACGTATGTAACAAAAAAATTTACATACGTGGCATAACTTTATTTGACTGTTTAATCAGTTCACTTATGCTAAATGCATAATAAAATTGTTGGTGGTGAAGCAAATGTAGGATAAAATTACGCGCAAATGGGAGTAAAGTGCTTTCGGTAAGAAAATTAAGGATATGGTCACGTGACCTTACACAAAAAGAGTAACGCATCATGGTAAATTCTATTCAAAGTGTCAATGCTACGTGGTTGAATAAATCAATCTCCCTCAAGAAATCTAAGAAATGAAGAAACTTTCAATTAAGAGCGTGCAATGACCAAGACTAGACCCTACCGATTCGAATTTTTGTGAACAAGCAGTACAAGGAAGTTAGATACCGTACAGATGGCATGATGCATGCACAACATGTCTCTATTGTTATAGAGCATAATAGAAACACAATTTCAGTTCTTCGGACTTACTAAAAAGTATATTTTATGAAAAAAAAATGAAAAAAATTATATCTGAAGAGTACAGAATGTAACCTTATAGAGAAAATAGCTCACTTCTACCCAGACTTGGGTGTATATAATTTGAAGTGGCCCTCTAAATGAATTTGATGCAAACACAGTTTATACATGAAACAATGTTTATTGAATTCGTTGCAGATATAGAATTTGCTTTTACAGCAATAAGCATACGTACTACTTGTACGGAATATATATATTAACATTCAATAGAAATACACATTTCAAATACTCACAAACCAGTCAGAGAGTCAAACTGGTTTGCCAAACTGGGAGTCAAACTGGTACGGGGTAAGTAGTCAAACTGCTCTGCCAGTGCAGGCAGAGAGTCAAACCAGCAGTACTGCCACGTAAACTTTGGGCCCCCTAAGCACTAGCGCAGGATAACACCAGGAGCTACTTACCCCGTAGCTCCCTCTCGCTTATCTGTCAACTTTAACAACCTTTCTTCAACCTTAACAACCTTTTTCATTAATGACGCTGCATGGTATTTATACTAAGCGCGTATGCCGAAATTAGCATATCTCAAGCAGCTACTTTAATTCATTCACTCAAAAGTTCGATTCTTGTGAATCGAATCTTGTGTATACCTTACAACCTTTACTAGCATAATTAAAAAAAAAAATAATAATAAAAATCTGTCCATTTGCCTCCAATAAAAACCTTTGGCCGATGTGTGCCATACATTGAAAATTTACACCCCTGGACCTAGCTGAAAATACAGGTTACCCAAATTTAAATGGACTCCTCCTTTTGCCCTTGATCTCGTCTTCCCTTTGATACTTTGCGGTCGCTATTGTAATTCCTTACCTTGGCTTTCAGCTGTTTCTCAGCGATACTTTCTGATCATGCAAGTACGATGCCTTCAACTACCTGATGGTTTGGTTACTGAATCTCACGTGCAGCTCATACACTTCCGTATTCATATCATGCCCCGGGCGCCACTCGCAGAGGAGCGCCAAACGGTCTATCTTTTTAACTAATTCTATACATTATATTACTATATGTTTTTCGAAGGGCGCCAAAAATGTATCGTGCCCCGGGCGTCAGTCATGCTCGCTACGTCACTGTAGCGCTTCAAACCAAACCATAACCTGAGTTGTGTCTTGTTATTGTAGTATGAGACCTTGTGCTGGTAAGTTCTTCCGTGGGAGATCACTATCCTTATCTGCAACTACTTGACCTACCCTAGTTGAGTAATCAAGTATTAATTTTGCGACTTTTAAATTAGTAGATGGTATGATGAATATAAATAAGTTCACTTGAAAGGAAATGTATCTTGCATTAATAAACTGGCTGTATTAATTGCTAAAATACCAGGAATTGCAAGATTTTTAGACTATTTAATAATTTTTAATTGAAAGTTATTGCAACGTAAATCTTATTACAACAGCAGATTTTCTTCATAGCATGCTGATACTTTTTAGCTGGATATGCAGGAATTTCAAGAGCCTAAGCTGAAGTTTCAGATTAAGGATATAATTATAAATAAAGTCCACTAATTATAGAAAAACGTTTTTGAGAAGCTCTTAAGTTATACAAAATGTTATTTTGGGGAGTTTGAAAACCTGGCCCTTTAATTTTTACTCTTAGTTTTAATTCGAGATAAATACCATTCTTTTCGATCTTATAGTGTCCATGTATTAAGACTCAATAGTTTTAAACTTTCTTTCGCTTTGATGAAGAAAATTATCTGGTCGAAAAATACTGATCAAAATACTCGTTGGATCTCATTGTGATATAATCGACTATCAACACCTGTTTTTGTTTTTTTGTTTTGTTTGTTGGTTGTTCAAGTGAGTATTTAAGTTTTTGAGCCCAATATAAAGTAGGTCCCTGTCTAATTAACCCTCGTGAAGCAAGAAAAAAAAAAGACCGTAGCTCTTTCAACCAATCTATCAACAACATAGGTGAAAATTGCATAATAAAGAATGCATCAGCTAATTTTAAAATATTATATTGCTGTAAAGTTTCTGCATTAAAAGAGATAGTCATTAACGAGGCATTTTCGCGCCAACATTCTTTCGTGAATGTCAGAAGGAAAGATGAAAAAAATATTGCGCATCGCAAAGCATGGGAATAATAAATAATACATGTTCAATAATTAATAATACATGTTCAATAATAAATAATACATGTTCAAGACATGTACTAAATAATTTACATAGCAGAACAAAGTGATGCACAACATTAATAAGCAAATTTTAAATTGTGAATTAATTTCGACACGCTTGATTTTCACCTCTCCACAATTTTTGTTATACCTACTTGACATTAGAAAGCCGAACAACGACCGGATAAGAAAAATTATTAAAATAATACATAAGTTTATTAATATCTTCCCTTTAAAAGGTCAGCTTAACTGTAGCTTATACATCGTGGACGTAATGGAGGCTGTGCTACGATATGTCATACGTCAAACATGCCTTTTATGAAGTTGTTTCTAGGAGAGAGTCTGTCAAATTTAAGTAAGAAAAACTAGTTAGTTTATAGAGAGAGGTATTCCGTCAAAACAAATCTATTTCCGGTGGAATCAATAAAACGTTTAGCGTTAATATACATTTTCAGAAGTATTTTTTATCCACTTACCTTACTTTAGAAAACATATTCCACTCTAACCGCAGAACGCATGTTTAAAGATGAAAATTCAAGTGCGATACGTTTTTAAAATAATATATACCGCTTTTTTTTCCCATGTCTAATTTTAATATTCCGCGAAGCCAATTTACATTCACGATAGCCTTCCAAAATTATAGCGAAGAAGTTCTGTTCACGCTCTGTAACGGTTTTCTTGAAGTTCATTTAAAACCCTAACCGCAAAGAGAGCGAATAATTCACGCCACGATAAGTCCAGACAATCTAATGAGGATTTTTAAAAAAAAAACTAGCTTTCTTAATGAAGAATATATGCCTGATGTGCAACAAAATAAGTTAAGGTGAAGTTATTTTTATTTATTAATATTTTTTTTTTCTCAGCGTTCCTTTCTGTAACCGTCTGAAGGTCTTCTTGCGGTTTGTGAATACATTTTCGCTGTATAGTTAAAGTGCCGGCTTAGATCACCGAAATGAAGTTCCAGGAATCAAGCAGGTGTTGCTACGAGGGAGAAAAAATTAGACAGAAATGGATACAATGAACTTCTCTGGGAATGGTATTATGGAGAAGAGAAACTATAAATTCACTCTCATGCGACAGGAGACACCCTGATGAATAATAAACAATTCTAACAGTCTGTTTTCATTTGTTTGAGAGCCAACTCTAATGAGGCAACAGACAAACTCGTGGTCGATATTTTTTACCAAATATTACGTGACCATCTGTACGTTCAAAGTGGTATAATAATACATATTTTGTAAAGTAGCAACTTGAATTATTACATTCTGTTTATTGGGACGTAAAATTTACTATTCTAATATTTTGGGATACGCAATCTTTTTATTATTATTTTATAGCAAGAACATCGGAAATTATGGAAAGATGAAAATCAAACAATAACAAATGGTAATGCTTCCCTAGCTATGCAAAAGTTCGTAATAAATATTGTGTAGTTCTGCTGCACTAAGCATATAATGTATTAAGGAAGTTTTCTTCAATTTAGTCCATTAAAAAAGCCCACAGTCCCTTTAAATAAAATACATTTCATTAGAACATGAAATATTTTGCAACACTTTCCGCTTAGAATAATGCTGAAAGTAAAATTCAGTAATATTTCTATTTTTACTTTCTTTCAAAGAATATAAAAGTCATCATTTTAATTCAGCGAAAACTTTCCCAAAATTACCATAATATAAAATTACCATAATTACCAAAATTACCATAATACCCAAATATACCATAAACTTTAATTTAATACGACTTTCAATGCTACGCCTATTTTTCATTTACAAGAATATTTGCTAATTCACCCACATCGTAGAGTGGTTAGTGTTGCGACCGCAGGTTCGAGTTCCGCTCATGCATAGACTTTCTTGTGTTGGGAGTAGCACAGGTTCACCCATAGGGTGCTCCCATAAATACACTGCTGACCATTAAAATTGCAATACCAGGAAGGAAAGAAAATAACAAAACTTTACTTATTATACAACATAGTAGGAAGAAAACATGATTAAATTTGTAGGCAATTTGGGAGTATACAAGGTCCGAAATTAGTACACACAGCTGCCGCCTCTGGCAGCTAAAACGGCTCTAACTCGGTTAGGCAACAAGTCGAACTGGGCTTGGATGAGAGGTAGGGGCAAGTCATTCCATGCTGCTTCGAGTCTATGCCACACTTCATAAATCGCAGTGGGTGGAGAGCAGTGGCGGCCCAGTCTCTCAGCAACCCATAACCAGATGTCTTCAGTGTGTGAGAGATCTGAAGAACGTGCTGGCCAGGACAACATTCGAACACCCTCTGTGTCAAGGTAGGTCAGGACACGACGGACAACATGCGGTCTTGCGTTATCTTGTTGAAAGATGACGTCTCCGAGGCCTCTAAGATAGGGCACAGCCACCGGCCTTAAGAGATATGTAACGCTGGCTGTTCAGATTACCGACGTCGCGAACAAGAGGTGTTCGGGTCGTGTACCCAATGGCTGCCCATACCATCACACCAGGTGCAGGGCCCGTATGACGATATCGAATGCAAGCAGGCCACGTGCGTTCTCCTCGGTGCCTCTAGACACGGATACGTCCATCATGATGCTGCACGTAGAACCGGGACTCGTCTGAAATGACGACGTGGTGACACTCCTGTATTCAGTTTTGTCGTTGGGCGCACCACTGTCGCCACGCGTCTCTATGCTGCGGTGTCAAGGGAAGCCGCAATAATGGTCGCCGTGCAGACAGTCCGTGCTACTCCAGACGTCGTCGCACTGTCCGTGCGGATACTTGTCGTACTGCAAACAAGCCCATTTCCTAACTCAAGGTCCGTGATGTGACTGTACGATCCTGCAAGGCCGACCTGACAACATGTCTGTGTTCTCAGGCGTTAGTGGCGGGATCCTTCAGTGTGACCCTCCTGAACCCATCCATATTCGCATGACAGTCGTTGGATTCCGACAAATGCGAGTAGCAATATCGCGGAACGATAAACCGCACTCTCGATAGGCCACGTTCCTGGCGCTATCGAATTCCGAATATGCTGGTAGCCGTTTCTCCTTCTTATACGAGGTATAACACGATCTTCTCACAAACAACCAACATTCAAATGCGATTTGCTAAAGAGAAACCCGTTGCGTAACTTTCCTTTTATACAGAGTTTGAGATACAGTTTCTCCCTCTTGCGTCGTTCGATTGCGCTTAAATCAGTGGTTCTTAATCAAGGGCACGGGCATCTCTGGCGATGCGAGAGAGCATTTCTAGGGGTGCGAGAGAAGGTTCTAAATTTTTAATGAAAGAGTTTTAATGAAAGAGTCGTGAATAATGTAAGCAGTACTGTACGTACTGCTTACATCATTCAAAGCTAATTCCCTCGGAGCTTTTTTTATTGCATTTTTTAAAATCCCCCTGTTGAATTACAGCCTAAACTATTACAGGCATGAATAGCATAAATCAAGAGGATATAATTTTCTTTTATTCTTAGTGTAATATTCATTTGAAATTTTGATCGGCGGATCAAACTACTCGTGACTTGAAGAATATATATTTGTCTCATTGATGTAATTATCTGTTTGTTAAGACTTATTGTACGAGTGTCTCAAAGGAAAAACATAATGCACGAATGGTACTTATTTGAGAGACTATGACTTTTCCCCTCCTTTTCCGTTCTTGCGACATTTTTTGTAGCATAGTTATGGTTTGTTCTTTGTACATGTCAAATCTATTGCCATTATAGATAACATTTTATATATATATATAAATTTTTGCTATACAAGGGTTAATTATACCGGGACCTACAGATTAAAGCCGACACTTACAAACCTCAATCCTAGGAGTGGGGACTCGAACCCACATGCACTGAATGCCAACGCCCTAGCCATTCGGCCATTTCCCCCTTCCTCATATATATATATATATATACAGTCGGACCTCTATTTAACGAAGTCGCTAAAACCTGAAAAAAAGTTCGTTATATGGAAAATTCGTTAAATAGAGATTCACCTTTTAAAATACTTTAAACTACACGAAACATATTTTAAATTCATAAACACTAAATATTATTGATAAAAGTAATTAATCACACCTTTATTGTGTAAATTAATGTCTATTTGCTTTATATATCTTACCCATCAAACAGAAATCTGCAAGGAAAAGAAGAATAAAACAAAACATTGTCCGGGAATGCACTGTATTTTCAATATAAAAAAATTATATTTAAATGAATGAATCTTCATGACATTATAGAATTTATTATAACAAGTTATTTTAAGCATACATTACCACATGCGTCCTTAAATTTAATTAAAGATAAAGTCTGTTAATTTTGTCTGAGTTTTTTGTTTGATAAAGTATTTTCTCTCATAATATGTCTCGCATCTTTGCAATGCACCAAAACCCCTTCAGGCGTATTTTCTACAAACTGTAATCCGCGTCGGAATGTGGTAAAAGAAAGTTAATATGTTAAATGTGTTAAAACAAAAAAATAAGTTTGAAATGTTCAGAAATATTTTGAGAAATATGGAGAAAAAAATATTGGACCAGAAGAAAAAGTTCGTTAAATAGAGAATGCACTTCGCTATTTGGAGTTTATTTTACAAAGAAATTCGCAAAATGTTCTTGGTTCCAAGGAAAAGTTCGCAAAATAGAGGTTTGTTAAATAGAGGTCCGACTGTATGTATATATATATATATATGCTAGCTGAAAACCCGCACTTCGCTACGGAGTACATTCAAATAAAATACAACGGTCAATGTATGCAATTAATGCCAAAAAAATAAATATATATATATATATATATATATATATATATATATATATATATATATATATATATATATATATATATATATATATATTTATAATAAATACGACGATCAATATATACAATTGATGTAGAAAAAAAAATATATATATTTATAAAAAAATCATAAGGGATATTTTTATAGACAAAATAATGTCCAATCGTCTGCCGCATAAGCAAGAAAAAAATTTTTTTTTTGTCTATTTAGTTGTTATGCACGTGACGATAAATTTATTTAAAGTACCAGAAAAAGAAATCCCGTGATCAGCATTTAATAAATTAAATTCTAAAAATTAATCTTTAAAAATTCACCAAAAATCAGGAAATGGAGGTAAAAATTCGAAAAAAATTTCATTTTGAATGAATTTTTACGATCTTTCTCGTGATATAAATTTTATAACCCTCAATGTATTATTTTAAATGCAAACGTAAAAAAAGTTTAAAAAACAGCTTAAAAATTTAATTTAAAAAAATCTAAGAAGAATTTTTGAAAAATCTTTCTTAGTACACCCCTACACTATTAGAAGAATCGCCATGCAAAATTTCAGCCCTTTAGATCCAGCGGTTTAGTCTGTGCGTTGTATGTCAGTCAGTCAGTCAGTCAGTAAATGAATGAGTCAGTTACGGAACTGTTTTATATATATATATATATATATATATATATATATATATATATATATATATATATATATATATATATATAAGAGAGAGAGAGAAATAACAATACATAAGCACGGTTTTAAACGGACGAGTCGATCAAATTTCTCAATGTTCTTTACATTCGAATTACCTAATTTCTACACTCCTACGCGGGAGTTTGTAAGCTAGATCTGCCATTACCAATGTCCGTTACTCATTCGTTAATGGGATCATTCTAATAGTCCCTTAAAACGACAATAATGTACAACAAACAACGACAATCATGTGCACAGTTCGTGCATATATCGATTGAATTATAAAACTGTATAAAAAGAGAGAATTCAACTGAAAGAAGGCATGAAAAGCCCGGCTCAGTGGAGTGATGACACAGGAAACCGCGTTCGTAACAATGTAATAATCGCGGCGTCTTGTCGTGCGAGTCGAAAAGCCGTGAGCAATTGTCTCGGCCGAATTTGAATTGCAAAAGACGCAAATACCCGGCGCATAAGTAAGATAAATACGTCGGGGGCACGAGCGTCGCGTCAACGGGATGGATGACGCCGGCACACCCCCAATCTCCCAGAAATAGAAAGAAGAGGGGGCACATCCTACAAACAACAGAAAACGTGTCTAAAAAAAGGATACGTCATCGGTGTTACAATCACAGAAATCTGTAAAAAAAATAATTGGTGCACGTTTTTCTCCACGAAACCTTTTGGCACTTAGTTGAGAGCGAATTCAATTTCGGTTTAATACCCCTTTATGTAATGCTAGCAGAAAACCCGCATTTCGCTACGGAGTACATTCAAATTAAATACAACGGTCAATGTATGCAATCAATGCCAATATATATATATATATATATATATATATATATATATATATATATATATATATATATATATATATATATATATATATATATTTATTTATTTATTTATTTATTTATAAAAAATCGTAAGGGATATTTTTAGAGACAAAATAATGTAGAAGAAAATATTCATATTAAATCTAATGGGACATACTAAAGAATATAGTACAGTTAATATAGCACAGTTTGAGGAACATATCTTTTAGTGTATTTTAATATTTATTTGGATAATATCCAATCGTCTGCCGCATTAGCAAGAAAAAAAATATTTTTGTCTGTTTAGTTGTTATTGCACGTGACGATAAATTTATTTAAAGTACCAGAAAAAGAAACCACGTGATCAGCATTTAATAAATTAAATTCTAAAAATTAATCTTTAAAAATTCACGAAAAATCAGAAAATGGAGGTAAAGATTCGAAAAAGATTTCATTTTAAAGGAATTTTTATGGTCTTCCTCGTGATATAAATTTTATAACCCTCAAATTATTATTTTAAATGCAACTTTAAAAAGTTACAAAAACAGCTTAAAAATTTAATTTAAAAAATCTGAGAAGAATTTTTCAAAAATTTTTCTTAGTGCACCCCTACACTATAAGAAGTATCGCCATGCAAAATTTCAGCCCTTTAGGTCCAGCGGTTTGGCCTGTGCGTTGTATGTCAGTCAGTGACACAGTCAGTTACGGAACTGTTTTATATACTATATAAACTATATAACTAGAGTTGAAGAAAGTGTTTGGAACTGAGGGAAGATTTTAAAATTGACTCTCCTTTTCAATCTCTCTCTCTCTCTCACACACACACACACACACACACACACACACATATATATATATATATATATATATATATATATATATATATATATACATATATTATGTATATATATATATATATATATATATGTGTGTGTGTGTGCAGTGAAATTTCACTAGCCGACCACCTCTCAAAATGGCCCCATTTTTTTCTGCACCATGACTAGCCGCCTTAGAGATGTTTCACTGTATATTATATTTATTTATATATATATATATATATATATATATATATATATATATATATATATATATATATATATATATATATATATATATATATATATATATATATATCGTTCAGATTTTCTCCGTCTTTCTGTCGTAAGCGCAAAATACACGTCTGTGGTCTGGTTTTCGTCACTGGATTGATTTTTACCACGACTAAAGTCCCCGAGGATAGGTTTGTATATATCGACGTTATTAGTAATTGCTCCAGTCAGGTATCTTAACGTATACAATACGATTCGATTGTCATGTAAAATTCTTAAATTTCTCGCAAATGTTTCGAGACACTTGTGGCAAATATGTCGAAAATTATAAATTTGGAGTTATTTATGTATTAAAATTCCCATGATTAGTCCGCTTTCAATAAATTTACTGAAGGTATTATACGTATTTTCGTTTCTATGAGAGCATATTTTATTTAACTATTGTCATCAAAATTTGCACTATTGTCTAATAAATACTAAAATTAATTTATTACGATATCGATTTCCTTTTCTAGAAAAAAATCGACGGTTAAACTACATTATTACCGATACGTAACAAAAAATCAAAATTCAGATTTCTCTTCAAATTATTATCTTCTCAGAAAATGATGTCAATCAGTGGCCAAAAATGGGTATAGCGAATACAATTCAAAGCAAACTCCCGAAAGTTTTACTCATATAAGTCAATTACCCCATTAAAGTAACTAAAATCTCTCGAACAATGAAATGGTTAATGGAGTAACAATGGCGTTGAATTTTACGACACTAGGATAACTTTAAAAAATAGAAAGAGACAGCTCTTCCCCTTCATAATGTCACTGCTACCATCAGACACGGCCGACGATACATTAATACAGGGATTCCGAACCTTTTTACGTTTAGGCATCCTTGCGATAAAAAAATATATAGACAGATAGTTCTTCCCCGTCATAATGTCACTGCTACCATCAGACACGGCCGACGATACATTAATACAGGGATTCCCAACCTTTTTACGTTTAGGCATCCTTGCGATAAAAAAATATATAGACAGATAGTTCTTCCCCGTCATAATGTCACTGCTACCATCAGACACGGCCGACGATACATTAATACAGGGATTCCCAACCTTTTTACGTTTAGGCATCCTTGCGATAAAAAAATATATAGACAGATAGTTCTTCCCCGTCATACTGTCACTGCTACTATCAGACACGGCCGACGATACATTAATACAGGGATTCCGACCCTTTTTACGTTTAGGCATCCTTGCGATAAAAAAATATATAGACAGATAGTTCTTCCCCGTCATAATGTCACTGCTACCATCAGACACGGCCGACGATACATTAATACAGGGATTCCCAACCTTTTCACGTTTGGGCACCCTTGAGATAAAAATTATAGAGAGATAGTTCTTCCCCGTCATACTGTCACTGCTACTATCAGACACGGACAACGATACAATAATACAGGGATTCTTAACCTTTTCACGTTTTGGGCATCCTTGTGATAAAAATTATAGAGAGATAGTTTTTTCCCGTCATACTGTGACTGCTACCATCAGACACGGACAACGATACAATAATACAGGGATTCCCAACCTTTTCACGTTTGGGCACCCTTGAGATAAAAATTATAGAGAGATAGTTCTTCCCCGTCATACTGTCACTGCTACCATCAGACACGGACATCGATACAATAATACAGGGATTCCTAACCTTTTCACGTTTTGGGCATCCTTGTTATAAAAAATAGAGTGAGATAGTTTTTTCCCGTCATACTGTGACTGCTACCATCAGACACGGACAAGGATACAATAATACAGGGATTCCCAACCTTTTCACGTCTGGGCACCCTTGCGATAAAAAATATAGAGAGATAGTTCTTCCCCGTCATAATGTCACTGCTACCATCAGACACAAACAAAGATACAATAATACGGGGATTCCCAACATTTTCACGTTTGCGGCATCCTTGAGAATGAGATTAGACACTTGGGACCCCCTTGTTAGAATTTTAGTTTTTTGAATTTTATAAAAATTAAATCAATGTTACATATATACATCAGGAGCGTGTTAAATTTAAGTTAAATTTAAATAAATACTATCTCCAATGCTGATTTTATTCATTTAATGAAAGATAAAAGAAACAACAGAATAGAATATATTAATACAGTTTCAAATACAGCCATGGAATTCATTTCTGTAATACACAAGAGGACTATAATGGAAAGAGCTAAAAAGAAGTTTTGTTTAATTAATGTGAGACTTAAGATGGATGCTTAGAGCACAAAAGTTTAATATCAGGCATAACAGTTATGGGCGTGTGTGTAAATAATTCACCCTCAGGAACAAGTGCATCGATCTATGCAACAATCTATCGAGAGTGAAAGTCGTTAATTCAACTTAATAATTATTTTAAATGGGCTCTACTAATATTTTTTTGTTTCCCAAAAAATTCTCGCCGCACTCCTGGCCGATATAGCAGCACCCTAAAGTGCAGCGGCACGCCGGTTGAGAATCACTGCAATGATAGAATGAATGCCGTAAATGCATACATACACTGTAGTAAACCAATTCATGTTTCTATGAATACATTTTACATTTGTTGTATGGTATTCTGCCCTGAAATTTATGTAACGAAATAGCGGACAGGAAATTTTACTTTTTTTTATTGGCATACATTTTGTAATGCTTTCATGAAATGTATGTTTACACAAAAATCGTTAAACGGATAAAAAATGCTAATAAAATTTAAAATTTTTTGAAATGTTTAACTTAATTATTTTAAGTGGGCCCTACTAATATTTTTTGTTTCTCAAAAAATTATTGCATTCCTGGCCGATAACACGGCACCCTAAAGTGTAGCGGCACGCCGGTTGGGAATCACTGCAATGATAGAATGAATGCCGTAAATGCATACACTGTAGTAAACCAATTCATGTTTCTATTAATACATTTTACATCTGTTACATGTTATTCTGCAGTGAAATTTATGTAAAGAAATAGCGGATAGGAAATTTTACTTTTTTTATTGGCATACATTTTGTAATGATTTCATGAAATGTATCTTCATACAAAAATCACTAAACAGATAAAAAATGCTAATAAAATTTAAAATTTATGCTAAAAATTATGAAATGTTTCACTTAATAATTATTTTAAGTGGGCCCTACTAATATTTTTTTTTTTTTTTTGTTTCTCAAAAAATTCTAGCATTCCTAGCCGATAACACAGCACCCTAAAGTGCAGCGGTACGCCGGTTGGGAATCACTGCAATGATAGAATGAATGCGTAAATGCATACACTGTGGTAAACGCATTTATGTTTCTTTGAATGCATTTTACATCGATTATATGGTATTCTGCCCTGAAATATATGTAACGAAATAGAGCATAGGAAATTTTACTTTTTTACTGGGACACATTTTGTATTGATTTTATGAAATGTAATTCTATACAAAAATCATTACACAGATAAAAAAATACTAGAACAATTTAAAATTTGCTAAAACAATTTTAAATGCAAAATGCAAAATATGTTTAGCATTAGAGTTATCCGCTGACCTAATAACAAGATTTAAATATTTTTTCATATTTATACACGGGAAAGGTTTAAGAAAAATTTGACTGCAGGATTTACAATAATTTTACTAATTAAACAATTTGTAGAGAAAAACAAAATACCGATATTTCCAGGTAATTTTTGCTTTAGGTAATATTTTCAGAATTTTTACTATTAATAAAAAAATTAAAAGTAATAACTTAATGAAAACAGAACAAAAAATCAGTAAAAATTTCAAAAAGATATCTCCTAAGGAATTTGAGATATATCCTTTTAAGGATGGAGAATTTTAAAAACCCATTCCATAGATAAAAAGTTAAAAAGTTAAAGCATGCGTAGTTTCTGATATATTTTCCGAATGAATAAATCTATTTAACATCTTTTTGTTTTCTCTTTTCAGTGCATAGGAAAAGATTCAGGATAATTTATCTACAGGAGAACAAAAAAAAATATTCATAAAATCCCTTTAAAGTGCTAAAAAAAGAATTTTTTTAGAGAAATTTTTGCTCTAGGCGAAATGCAATATATATATATGTGTGTGTGTGTGTATACAGTGAAGTTTCTCTAAGGCGGCCAGACATGGTTCCAAAAAAAAAGGTGGTCGTTTTAAGGGGTGGCCGTCTAGAGAAGTTTATATATTCGAGATTTGATTTTAAAACAAAAATCCTGAAGACAATTTTGTCAAATCAAAACAGAGGAAAGTCGGATAAAGCTTCAACGAGATACCTAGCGAGGAATTTTAGATGTATAGCCTTTTAAAGATTGCAAATCATGAAAAATTCCATTTAGCGATAAACGGAGTTAAAGCACAGATGTACAGCGGGGTACACATAAACAGTACAGTCATGAAATACTGTAACTGACAATGTAATCATCGCAGAAACATGCAATTTTTATTATTTGACTCTCGATGCTAGATAGTATGTTTAAAGTCGGTAGATATACAAATAAATAAAATATAAATTTGCTCTCTTGAATGTATTTTCTGTCACTTTTCCCTTAAACATTATTAGACGACGTTCACGAAAAATAATTTAATTTATTCTTCTAGCTACTTGAAAAGTTGCAGATATATGTGAAGGAAAAGGTTTAACAAAACACTTTCTAAAAATTTATTTTTATTGCATTATTATTCATTCCTGAAGCTTCTGCCTGATAAGATAAGCAGAAATATACTGTTTTAACCACCTTAAAAAAAAAATTTAGTCACGTTAAAATAGGATGCAATCCACTTAAATCTATAAAATTTAAATGAATTATATAATTTAGTATGATATAAAAATTTCCGTATCAACAAGTCATTGAGAAACATTAAACTTCACATTGTTGCATTCTGCAAATACAGAATCTGTGACCAAAGCTGCGATAACACGGACTTCAACGGAAAACATTTGATTTTCATAAAGCGAGCGCTCACCGGGCCCTCTAGCGCCATCTGCTGCTCGTTTTGTGCACCTACACATTTTATCGTTCGAAAACTTTGTCGCGAGATTCCGCATCATGTCTCTCGTGCTTTCGTATGAAATCGTTCATTTCAAAACAAATGATTCATTTTTGATGCCATAACACTTAGAGATAAAACATATTTTTAGTTTCAAAATACCTTTGATTCAAACGGATAACCAGATCTAGGAATAAATTGATTACCTTAAAATATTCTAAAAAAAATGCATTACTTGAGTCTTTGACTTGAGTTCACTTGAGTCTTTGACAACATCTGAGCAATTTTAACAAAAGTAAACCAGTAACATTATAAAAATGCGCATAGGAAGGGAGAAAATGTATTATTTTCTCCTGGGGGCTAAGATAACATCCTCGTGGAGAGGAAAAAGTACAATATTGTGTCGGTAATTTTCATTTTTAATAAATGTCACATTTTTGTGACAGATAGTTTCCGTTGGCGCCCAAAAGTGAGCGCAAATGATTACTCTATATAAGAATCCCCAAATCTACTGAACACAAATCCGATTATTATTTTTTTTTCCATTTCAACTTTTTGTGATCACAATCATTAGTATGAAGTTATAACCCTTTTATGCGTTTTAATATGTTCGTTTTAACTTTTAAATAAACGTAACAGGCAGAAAGACTCCGTCAAAATTTGATTCTCTATGGTTCATTCATGTCTCCCGCCGAGTCAGATGCAACCAAATAATATAGTCAGTGAGGACTTTGAACACTTATTTTGCCCTTTATTAGAAAACATGTTGTTAACCTGATCGTCGTGATCCGTTAAATAAATGTCTCGTAGACTTATTCATAACTGGAGAAATGGCTCTTATTTACTTCTTGTTTACTATGCACTATTTACATCGGTTAATATATACATTCGTTTCGTTCCTTAGAACCATCATACATCGACTAAGGGGCGCGGAGTTCATAAATCAGTTCGATATAGAGACCCTGTCTCTTCATTCTGCCCCTCACTCGAGTCGTTTCTGCCAAAAGTCAAAGTCTAGTCTATCTTTTTCTCCGGTCTCCTCTATTTATCCCTTTTTCCGTCTGTCTTTCTGGAACAGTCTAGATCTTTCCACATCTAGGATCCCCGTCTTCCGGTTCCTTTGTATGTCCGGTTTCCTTTGTACGGCCACCTACGGCGATTCCGCCGCCGTCGGCTTTTCGCTTTATTGAATACCGCTAACGGCCTTTGCTAATCATTCTAAATGATGTGTCCACATCACCTATTATTGGTCATTTTCAAAGGTGTATTCCATTTCGTCACCTGTTTGTGTTCTTTTGAGCTTATTGATGGTCCTGACGCTCACCTTAATTCAGTCCCAATTAAGAATGTCGGATGCGAGTCTGACACATGTCTAATGATTTAACTGTCAGTATGAAGACAAAAAAAAATATAATATAGTAACTCCAACTTCAATTTTGTTGAAAGAACATAGAGCGTTTAACTGTTATTTTGAATAATGACATAGCAGGGCTGATAATCATCCACAACTTCCGTGTGAATACGCGAGGCGAATCTCAACTGCTTGGGGTTCGTTAAGGATCTCATGGTTTTGATGTCAACTAACCAGTTGGTTCGATTTCCAATATAAGTTAGTTGTTTTGAGAATAAAGAAAAAGCATGAATGAAAGAATACAGAGAAGTGTCATTAAACTTCACTTAAGAATCCTTAATGACCAGAAGTTTTTAAAAATACTAGTTGGTACCCGTCAAAACATGACGGCTGGGTAGTAAATAAATGTACTAATGCACAAATTATACTCAACACATCATTGCTAAATGTTGAAAATCATAATAATGCGCAGAAACAAATTAATGTGTTCAAGCGGCTTCGTGCTTAGTGAGTATCTAAAGCGAGATTTAAATATGTCACTGAGCATGAGCAGAAAAAAAAATTTTAATTGTAAATTACGCCCATTAAACAGAGCGAAATAAACAATTTCCATCGGGTTTAATCGTATATTTCACAGACATGTTTATCATAAAAATAAAAATGACAGAGATAGATCTAGAGAAACTCCTCGGAATAAACGTGTTTTTCATTAAAACATGTCACTGAGCATGTGCAGAAGCAGTGATTTTCTAAAGCCAGATTTAAACATGCTACTGAGAATGCGCAGAAATCAATTTTTTAATTGTAAATTATCGTTAATTAATAGAAACTGAAGTTACAAAAAACAAATTTAACACATCTGTGTATTAAAATCCTTCGTTTAAGATCAAAATGAAGTAAACTGATGCAGTCGTTTTTTTCTCACGGACTGCCCAAAAAGTCGGCTTAGGAACTTAAATAAATAGATATTAAGCCAATCCGACAAAGCAGTACTAGTGCATTACTCTACGATTCCTTTTAAATCCTCCATATCTTTATTTATACTCCCCATTAATCTCATTGTAAACAATTGTGCCGCTGCATTTGTTTCTTTTACCCCTTAGTTTCTTTTACCGTCATCTCTTTTGCTTTCTTTACTTTCAAGTAAATACCATCGGCCGTATAATAGATCAAACCCAAACGATGTTCCACTACCATTTCGCTATACATATCTCACCTCGTCTTATCTTCCCGTTTACGAGAACTGTATATACAGATATTGTGTGATTATATTATATGGTCTCAACTGAAATGAGGATACGGGTTCGAGAATCATATGCACTCTCTCAAATACTGGTTACAGTCGCTTTCTCTGATCCTCCGTCATACCAGACCTAAAGAAATTATCAAGTCAGTGGTAAATTAATTGATAGAGTTGTAGAAGATTTCTTTCCTACGGAAAGAGATGTTTTTCTAAAATTCAGAAAGCCCAATAATAAAAACTATTAATGCGCGTAATAGTTGAAAACAAGGATATAATATTTTCCTGCTGTTTGCTATCATACCACAAGCTGATACAAACGCTGCGTTATATATATATATATGTATGTATATATATATATATATATATATATATATATATATATATATATATATATATATATATATATATATATATATATATATATATATATATATATAGAGAGAGAGAGAGAGAGAGAGAGAGCAACCAATAAAACATTGTAAATTAGACTAGCTTATTAATTCTGTAATTTTTATTCTCATAATAATGCAAATACTAAAAAGGCAATAGTGTCTGAATGAATTACTACTTAGTAATAGGTAAAAAAGTGTATTTATCAGTAGTATCAAGCTATGCATTGATTTCAGTTACATTGCATGAGCAATCGTATTTTTCCCTGTCAAAAAATCAAATTAAAGACAATATAATTTTTAAACAAAGCAACTGCTTTTGTAAAGAAATTATTTTTAAACATAAACAATAAAAAAGAAAGAAATTAATTATAATTTCCCATGCATAACTTAGAATTTTGGTAAAAAAAAGCATAGTAATTGCATTAATATTCAATAATGTAAATATGCAAGTATAATGTTTAGTAAATATCATCTAGCAGCACTATTAAACGTGTAGATATAATAGATTTGCACATTTTCTTTAATGCGGTAACACGTGAAACAATTTATCAAATTGTTTTTTACATGATCATAAAAAGAACTTTTGTAGCGATATTTTGATTTCAATTCAAGAAATTAGAGACTAAAATAGTGAATTTGGGGCAAAGAATACGTCAAGCACTGTAAATGGTCACAACTGTCACACGCAAAGCAATCTCCCACAGACACAGATATCATGAGAAATATAGGTAAAGGCATGATTCAAATTAAAATTGAGCATTTTGCACCTAATATCAAACTGAGATTTTTACGAACGATTATTTTCACCGAATTCTAGCACGTTTCCCCGCATGCCCAGGATCAAGTTACCTCACCCAAATTAAATTATGTGCGAGTAGGTTCAAAAAACGCGTCCCTCTTGTTGTAAACAAATGCGTGGCACACATTTTAGCTTACGTCAAGAGCATGCGAAAAAGAAATCACATTTTTTTTTTTTCTGAAACTGCAACATTATAAATAGAATCAGCCCGCGGGCTGGAATGCTCTGGGTAGGGAAAAGCAGAAAAACTCGCATTAGAGGTGAAGAAGTCAAAGACGTGAGTTTTTTTTAGTACCCTAACGTCTTTTGTTTTTAGCATAGAAAGCGTCGCATTTGATTACAACTGAAAGTGTTGCTAACTTCCAAGTGTATGTACTCGCTGACTTGCAGGAGGGGCGTTTTACTTTCAGTTTACATTCATCGGGGCGGTAACTAAATAAGGTTCAGAAAACCCTTCTTATTTTTCGCGGAAAGTGAGAAGGCTTTCATTTTTTTTCTTGTTTAGCAAGAAACAGCTCTAATTTTACAAGAACTGCCTGTTTTCTTTTGCCGAGAAATTAGTTTCAATTTATTTGCGCTCGGTTTCACAGAAAGCTCCAAAGTTGACAAGGAGACAGATTCGTAACCAATAAGGTGTGGCATGGCGTGGCATGGGGTGTCAATTTCGTTATACCTTAAGACAATTAACACTCAGTTACCCATACAAGTCTAAATCATTAGATAAGTATATACCGTCAACTGGGGTAACTTTGGCACAACAAACCTATTATAATCTATATATATATATATATATATATATATATATATATATATATAACAGTTCCGTAACTGAATGACTGACTGACTGACAGATAACGCACAGACCAAACTGCTGGACCTAAAGGACTGAAACTTTGAATGACGATTCTTCTTATAGTGTAGGGGTGCACTAAGAGAGATGTTTGAAAAATTCTTCTTAGATTTTTTAAAATTAAATTTTTAAGCTGCTTTTGTAACATTTTTTAAAATTTGCATTTAAAATAATAATTTGAGGGTTTATCACGAGAAAGATCATAAAAAAATTCTTTAAAATGAAATCTTTTTCGAATCTTTACCTCCCTTTTCAGATTTTTGGTAAATTTTCAAAGACTAATTTTTAGAATTTAATTTATGAAATGCTGAACACGTGGTTTCTTTTCTTTTTGTGATACTTTAAATTAATTTTGCGTCACGTGCATAACAACGAAATAAATTGACAAACAAAAAATATTTCAGGTAGTTTCTTCTAACGAAACTACCGCGGGTTATTAACGTAGGATTACTTATCGTTGCTTACCTCTTTTCTTTCTTTTTCTTTTTTTTACGCATTTTGGTACTTTTCTGTTTAACTGTTTACTTCTACTGGGTTTGGCGCGCTACCAAAATTAAAACTCGCGACGCCGGACATTTTTTTTTCTGTCCCCAGGACCATTATTGACGAACGTAATCCTACGTTAAAATTATTAAAATACGGTAAAAGATAAAATTTAACCACTAGACTAATTGGGATGGAAGTTTTTTAAGAATTTAATTCAAATTAGTATGTTTTATGGATATTAAACATACAAATAAATTTGCATACATTGACCATTGTATTTCATTTGAATGTACTCCGTAGCGAAAAAGTTTACAAATTTAAACAGAGATTTTCTGACATTTACGTCGACATATTTTAAGCTTATCATACCCATTCAGAAAATTTATTTTGTTAAACACGACGAAAAGCTCCAAATATATCTAGTATAGGACATTTACAATTATTTTCAACTAAGAAGTTCACGCAATAAAAAAAGAAGCTTTAAATGAGTCTAAGTTTTCCAGATTTAAAGTTAATGTTTAAAAAGTAGAAAAAATTATTACGAAATCCCTAAAATCTAGAGATCCTTCGCTGTATCAGAAGTACGAGGTCCAAACGCCAATGATTACAACGTATTCAAAAAGAACATCCCTGAGTTAATCTAGCTGATTTCTGCAGAATAGCTCGTTAATCAGTGTCAAATGACCCTTTTGTACTCGATGGTATTTCGCGAGTAAAAGTTAAATTGTCATTATTGGGTGCAAAACTCTCCGCAATAATTGTACTATGCAAACTCGGAAGTCAAGAACAAATGACTCTTTTGGACTTCCTGAGATTTCGCGAGCAAAAGTTAAATTGTTATTATTGGGTGCAAATCTCTCTGCAACAATTGTACCTTACGGACTCGTAAGTCAGCCAGGGACAAATGACTCTTATGCACTTCATGTTTCGCGAGTAAAAATTAAATTGTTATTATTGGGTGCAAAACTCTCCGCAACAATTGTACCATGCAAACTCGGAAGTCAGGGAAAAATGACTCTTTTGAACTTCCCGAGATTTCGCGAGTAAAAGTTAAATTGTCATTATTGGGCGCAAAACTCTCCGCAATAATTGTACTATGCAAACTCGGAAGTCAGGAACAAATGACTCTTTTGGACTTCCCGAGATTTCGCGAGCAAAAGTTAAATTGTTATTATTGGGTGCAAATCTCTCTGCAACAATTGTACCTTACGGACTCGTAAGTCAGCCAGGGACAAATGACTCTTATGCACGTCATGTTTCGCGAGTAAAAATTAAATTGTCATTATTGGGTGCAAAACTCTCCGCAACAATTGTACCATGCAAACTCGGAAGTCAGGGGAAAATGACTCTTTTGAACTTCCCGGGATTTCGTGAGTAAAAGTTAAATTGTCATTATTGAGTGCAAAACTCTCCGCAACAATTGTACCTTACGGACTCGTAAGTCAGTCAGGGACAAATGACTCTTATGCACTTCATATTTCACGAATAAAAATTAAATTTACATAATTGGATGCAAAACACTCCACATAATTTGTAGCAATTTGTGCACAAACATGTTAAACACCAATCGTAAGTAAGTGGATAAACGGCATTACACCGCCAATAACGTGAGAAGAACACGCAGACCATTTTTAAGAACAGGATCTTATCTGAAGGCTTCGGGTGATTCTTTCCCATTCGTTTATGTCATCGTGTAGTACCCTTTACATAAGTCCGATAACAGGTCGTGATTAGAGGGCACCTACAGTGAAAAATGATGTGTTTCTCAGAATGTCATTTGGATGCGTTCCGGTGATGTGATATTCATATTAGCGGACAGTGCGCACACACATAAAACAAATGAAATTTTCAAAGCAGGAGAATTTCATGCAAAACGAGAATTTAATTTGTTGATGTAGATAAGCGGGAAATGGTGTGTTTAAGGACTGGAATATCCGATTAGTAAGAGATGCATACGCTAGATATAAGGTTTGAAAGACAGGTTGACTTTAATAATTGAGCTCTAGGCATAACAAATTTCGTTGGACATTATGGAGACACACAGACATTAGAACAGAATACATAAGTTCCGAGAAATGAATAAATGATCCACGCTAGCTTATTAATTGGGGAAATGGAAAATTAAAATGCGCCAAAGGACATGAAATAAAAAAATTTCATCATCACAGAGACTAACAGGTCAGAATTATAACGTCTGAAATGTTAAAGTGATGCACTTGTCCCCACTGCATTTAGTTTCAACTTCCACACGTTTGAAAAACTGTTTTAAGAACGGTTGAAGTTCTCTTATGGATGCTATTTAATCACAATTATTTAGTTTTGAACTTTTAAAAATTTCCAAGTAATTTATATTACTCAAATTAAAACATGTATTTGGTAAATCTTAGTTAATGAGTAACACATTTTCATCACAGTGATGACTTAAAATTCCCAATTCCAAGTCCTAAAATTCCCATAGCTTTAAACGGGAAATAATTTGCATAAGTAAGGAAAAAGGTTTGCAATGCATGCCAGAATATTTATTTTTACACATGCTCTCCTAAGTTTATACATCCAAAATTTCGTCTGCCCTACCAAGCTAATGAAGGGATAATAGAATGCACCCCGTATTCATTTAGTTCAATAAAAAGACTAATTTAGAAATTATAATAACTTTTGGATAACATAATCTACTTTGGATTTTACTATATGCATTCTCATGATCATAAAAATGTGCATTCTTCTAAGCATTTCTACTTTAATTTACAACTCGCACCACTCCCCTTTTTATTTTAAAAAAATCAGAAAAATCTCATGGTATAGTGAATATTTGAAGCGTATTCCAGTAGTCATAACTGTAGCACATAAAGCAACTTCTCACAGACACACACAATCGAACAAGTGTAAAGCCACATTAAAGCTTGATTTTTCTTTTTTAATAAGTAGAAAGTTTATGAAAATATAGGTATTATACCTGTATAATAATGATAAGTATGATAGGTAATTATTTTGTATGTTTTCATGAAGTATAAAACCTCTTACTTATAATTGTCAATGGATTAGAAAGTATGAAAATAAATCTAAATTACAGACACATGCTCCACTGAATATATTTCATGCAGTGTCTTACTTTGTAACATAAAAATTATGACATAAAAAAAGGTTGTTTAATATTGAATATGGGGGAAATAACAGATTGAAATAGAATACGTTAAGTTTCAACTGGGGCATATGACCGCCATCGGTTTACAAAATCAAAAGCTGAATTCAGGAAGACATTTTAGAAGGGGTTAGATTCTTCATATCACCATGAACATAGATTTCAAGATGTCCCCGTGATCACTCTTAGCAGAGGACAACACAGAGTTAAAAAACGAAAATAATTATTTTGAAAATAAATATCGCTCTCTATTCCGATGTTTTCAAAAATCTGCTTTTGAAGAGAAAATTGCGACTAACTCAAAACTTAAAAAAAGATTTATACCTTTAATGAAAAGATTAAACAGACTTAAAAAAAGCATATCATGAAAAAATGATTATATGAAATTATTTCTTTTAAAAAAACTGTAAAAGCATATATATATAGCTAAAATAAGTAACTAAAATAAGCCTCAAAAAGTAAATAAAAATCAATAGAATTTTTATTTCCTAAATGTTGAATAAGCTAAAAATTTAACATCAAAACCCATCAGTCAGGAAACAAAAGCACTAGCTGTGAGAAATTCTTAAATCAATTTCTTTTGCAGCGAAATCACTAATGGTGAGGATCGAATCAATCTCTCTTTAAAAAAAAGGGAAAAATTTGATTCCAGAATTATTTTCCCTATAGAAAAAATATAGATAAATTAGATACGATTTTTAATTTTGTCGCTCCTCTGGATCAAATAATTTATTCGCTCTCGTTTTAATTACAGGAAACGAAACTGGTTTTATAATACTGTGTTATAATTGTCTAACAATATTTAATAAAAATGTCGTTTAAGCCGGATTTAGAGAATATAGATAAAATCCTCTGTGAAAACTTCCTTTGTGTTATTATTGTATGTACCAGACATAAACTCGATCTTAAGAGAGAAATATTTTTCCACACGCTTCGGAATGTACTACATTCAAGATAATTACCGAATCCACACAAGAATGAAAACGTTTCTCATTCAAAGAATCCTCTGGCAGCTTCTTTTTTTATCTCACAAGGCCACTGAGTTCAGCAACACCACCCCATATCGTGCAAGACGTGCGAGAATATAACGGTAAGTACTCTAAAATAGAAACAACGCACAACTTTTTTTTCTTTTTTTGTCGTAAAACAATGCACCGCTCTGTTCGGAATAGCTTGAGTCCAAAAGAAGGAAAAGCCAAGTCTCTCCTAAACAGTCAGAAACATGGAAATGAAGTATTAACGCCTATTCGCGCCTGACTCTAAATTAAATAAAACAATAGCTTGATTTTTTTTTATTATTATGCAGAGGACCCTAAATTACTGCCAAAATATCAATTTCTTCGTAAAGTAGCTCGTTAGACTCTCACGCAGGTCGGAGGGGAGAGAGAGGAGAACGGTATAATAACAAGTTCGCACGCAAGGAAAAAATATTAACACCGAAAGAATAGACTTGTTAACTTAGCCGGGAAAATTTCGCAGCTTGTTCACACGAAAGCCTCTGCTGTTAACGTTCCTCGGATCTGCAATAATTCTGAATTCTCTAAAAGAGAGGATTTTTTTTTTCGAATTAGATATAGAATTGGATTTCATTTCTTAACTAAAATCTGAAGGTAAGAAGGTTCATTAGGCTAAAATTTTGAATAATGGTTGTTGGTTTTTAATCACTTTTCCAGGTAGAGGTGGTCGCACGAGATATTTGAACGTTACTCATAACATTGTACTTGAACGTTATATTCCACCGAGATTATGAAATGTGGTATCAGAAATTTTGGCTGAAACCCATCATGTGAAAATTGAAATTAAACGTCAGGAGTGTAGAAGGATAGGAATGCGTAGGAATACATTAAGGGATGGCCTTTTGAGGTAATATGCGAAAACTCTTTTTTAATAATTTAGTGCAGTATAAAAATTTAAACGTGTAGAATAGATGAAGTATTTCTATTAGTTTTCTAGGATATACTTTAGATAATATACATATTCTGTACTAATTTTATGACATATTTATTTCTTCCGTGCCATTTTTATCGGATGTTGTTAGTTCATGTAAACTTTTGAAAATGCCTCATCTATTGTTATAAAGCTAAGATTAACATATGTATATACTAATCGTACAATGATTAGCATTCTTACACCAATAATTCCTTAAGTGAAAAAAAGTGTTCATTTTAGAGGACGGAAATAATACATAAATTATGTATATATATATATAAATTACATTACATTGTTCTTTGAGAAACTATGATTAAAGTGATAATTATTAATCACAGTTTTTCTTTAATTTGCTTTGCCTGCATCCTACGCCTGTATAATTATTCAGTGATCATAATTTTAGAAGAATTGTTAGATAACAGTGGACGATATCACATCCTACCATATTCCTGCCCATGATCATAAGAGGTTAACGTAACAGTGTTTAACGTATTAAAATATTCCTGGAAAGCCATTTCAACCGTCTATCAGTTCCTTAACGCTACTGTTTATGGGGAGACGCTTTTATTGATAATTTAATTTAAGGTATTAATTAACGTGGTAAAATTCGGGTATTTCTTCTGTTTTACATTCTCTCGGTTAATCAATTCATCCACAATTTTGATAGAAAAATAAAAGTTGCACAATCCAAATTTGATGGCAAATTAACCAACATGTTATTTACAAACAACATTCTCTAATATACAGCAGTATTATAACCAGGATATAGGCAAATGGCCACGTGAATTTCCATTATCAAACCAAATACATTTTTTATGATTGGAAGAAAATATGAAAAAGTGTAAATTAAATACATTATAAGAACAAAAAAGACAAGAAAAATAGTGAAGAATTGCAAGTTTAGTTTGAAATATTTATAACCATATATATACATATATATATATATATATATATATATACTTTCAGGGAGGTGGGGGCATATATATACAACGTACATAGATATATAGATGGATAGATTGTTATAATAGACTGCTAGGACCGAAAATTATATCTCCTCCCCTCGAGTAAATATTCTACCAATTAAGCTGTTTCTCCAATGTGGGAAGACTCATTTAGAATAAATATGATTTTTCTTTTTTTCTATTCAAAGCCAAAGACCAGGATGTTGGACACATATGTTTTATGTAATACATACATACACACACACACACACACAACCACATATATATTTATATAAATATAAATATATATATATTTCAATGATTCTGAAAATTTTCTATAATTTTTTTCCCTTTACGATTATTTAAAGATTCATTATCGTTCTCTGAAACGATCGGGCGCCACTGTGACAATCATCTCTCAAGACTCGAAATCGAAAATGGGTTTTTTACTCTCGAGGCCATCATTCTACCAATCGAATCATAAATTGCGTTCCTGCCTCATAAGTTAATACTGAAAAATTATTTTTCTTTAAATAACTAATGATGGATACAACAAAAAATTGCATTTCTGATGGCAGGCAGTGTGAAGCAGGAATATTTACAACAAAATGCGGACAGTAAAATATGAGTATTAAAATTTAGACAGAAGAATACTGGCGTTAAAAAATATAATCACATTCGAAATTACCTTAGGAAGATACTATGCAGTAGAAGAGATAGATAAAATGCTGCCCAGAAGTCCTCTTGTCCCCCAGTTTTAGCCACAGAGGTCTGTGTTCGGAGATCGATGAACACGCCAGCTTGTATAGGATGTCCGATTCTTGAAGTTTGTCGCAAAGGGAACAGTTAGGGTTTTGAAAAACCCGAAATGACAGTGATGTTTTGTTGGACAGTCGTGACTGAATCATCGACATTAGTTTAACTCTTGGAGGGTCTGGAATATATTCACTATTAACAAACCAGGATTTGAAAGTTTCTATTTGTTATTTCATGCTAGAACGCAATTTTATACAGTTGTAAGAAACTTCTTGTTTGCATGGCGTTTGTACATCTGCCATGCCCATATTTTTTAAACTATCCGGAAGCTCATTGCTGTTGATTCCACAGTGTGATTGAATTCGCTAAAGAGAAACTATAATGTTTTGCAATGAAAGGCTGTAGATAAGTACTCGGCACTCAAGTAACTTATTTCTCTTGTGGTATTTCACTGATCCGATGGCATCCATAGAAGATCAGGAATCAGACAGGATAACACATTTTCAGATTTCACTTGGCTGACATTTCAGCCAACCTAAAGTTGTACGTATTGCCTCCACTTCTTCGACAAATGCAGACGAGTATTTTCCCCCTGGATTATAGAAGAAAAAAAATTTTTAACTAAAAACTCCAGCACCAACGTTTCCAGAGTCCCTCATTCTCGATCCGTCAGTATGTATATGGAGCCACTCGCTCTCCCGATATCTTAAATGAATCATTTCCAATGCAAAGATGGGGAAAAAATGAATACTTTTGTAGATTTTTCCCATAAAGTTAAAATTATATGTAAAAAAGGGAACTCAAATGTCGGAATGAATTAGCAAATGTGATTAAATTTTAAAAATGTACACAGAGAAAAAACTTTGAAAAGCCTATACTGCGAGCTAGCATCGTAAAAAAGAAGTAAGGGGAAAAAGAAATTTAGAGCAACTAATTCGTAACAGAAGTTTCCATCCAAAATAACAATAGCTGGCTGAACAAAACCTTGACAGAATCTACCAGAAACGGAGTTGTTAGGACGCGTCTCTCTGGCTCCTACAGAAGCAAACGTGCCACAAGAGAATTTATCGCTTGGAAGGCCCGAGCATTATCACACAACACCAATCCAAATTGAAACGTTTGTCCGGAAATGACCCCATCATCTATGGCCTTGGCCTACCTGCAAAGATACGCGTATATTCTAGGAATCTATTTATGGTCTGTTACCTCCCACACGCAATTCGCGCTTTGCTTCCCAAGCAAGAGTCCCCAATGAAACATTCTGATCGGCGCTCATGAGAGATCCGCGAAATATGTGCATGCGCCTTATTTGTTTGTGGAAAACTCCACAGGCCGTGTCATATACGCCTTCCCCCTCTTCCCCCCGAATCCCGGCGACTGGCGAATCGTGGCACCAGCCTATCACACTAAATGAGATATTTCAGATGCACTTCCCCATCTATGAATTAAAATTAAGTAAAACACACTCCGATTACGACAGCTTTATTACTCTACACACACATTAAGTGAAGTTCACCCGGCAAAAACTGCAGTTGGTAGTGAGACCCCGACTTAATTAATGAGAAAGAACGGCTGGACCTGCGGAATGAAAAATTACAGCCACACTGCAGGGAACTGAGGCCTAAGAAACACGCACAATGGCTAGACCATCTGCATATTTATTGGCCGTAAATTAGAGCTTCCATCCTGCTGAGCAGCAGAGTCTCAATGTACAGAACCGAGATTCAGGGACAATTTTATACCCCAAACGTTATGCCTCGAGTATCAAATTGATGGACATCGAATTTTACAGAGAAACACACCTATCTTTTGTCTCCGATCATAATCAACTGGTATTGTGCCTTTCAAAATCAAAGACCAACGGACTGGTCCGTAGGACATAGATACTTTTTTCATTGCTGGAATCTTAGTATGTATACGCACTGATCTCAGAACTTCATTTCACGAGTTTCTGGGTCGTGCGGTTGTTCATATACGTTTCATCACAACTCTAAATACTGATCTTATTTTAGCATGGTGCAATGGACATCTGTCTGTATGTTACAGCCGCGGAAACAAAACTTATGGATTAACGAACTCAGATACTCTATGAACTAACCTGTTGGCCGTGTGAAAGTATGACGACAGGCATGGAATCGATATGTTGTTTGCCATTGCGGGACATTTGTCAATAAAACATTCATTCTTTATCCGTAAGAATCATTGAATGCGGTCCATGGTGGTACCGGAGAAGTGAATCAACATCACCGTGAGGTGCAACCTCAATTTTGACCGTGCACTCTCAGGGGCGTCATGGGTCGTGTACATTTCCCTCACTCAAGTTTGAAGCAGAGCATTGTTGCTGTTTGGGGCTCATTTACAAAATATGGGGCCGCTTATTGACAGAGGTAAAAGTGTTAGCGTGAAATTCTACCATGACTTCAATGTCAATTACACTTAACCAAATCTGTGGGATTACTCAGGATATTAGCTCCGTTTGTTACAGCACGATAATACGGTATCCACAAAACAAGATCGGTAACGTTATTGTTTGAAACTGCCTATGCATTAGCCAAAAAAAAAAGGGTTGAAACTAATCCGGGTTAAAGTAATAACAAAAATCTATATCTTAATGGACTGCATAGAGCGCTGATATTAATTAAATATAGCATCTATGGGATGAATAAGAGTGCAGGACACAGAGTTTGAAATATAACAAAGCCTTCTGTAAGGCAGTAGGCTTTGTTATATTTCAATGGGATGGACAAACAGAATGGAATAGATGCGGATATAACAAACAGAATGGATGAGTTATTCCAAAACAATTTACCAAAATCTTGTCGAAACCATGTCTCGGAAGTCCAGTGCATGTTTTGAGACCTAGGTTATGTCGGCCCGATACAAGGATATCTCAATAAACGTCAATTTTATTTCTACACTGAGATTCCTTTGACTTTTGACACGCTAGTGTATATATGCATAAAATTTTTATAAAAAAAACAACATAGATACTTACAACAATGATTGTAAAAAAATTAACTCGGAATGAAATTTTGCTTACATGTTTTCAAAGAAGTTTTCTTTTTAAAGGTCTACTAAAAATAATGGCAAGATAACTTAAGATTTTTTGGGTGTTTTTTAAGAAAACTCAACTAACGCCGCTGTCAAAAGCTTGTAATATAAAAAATAGTTTTAATTCAGATTTACATGAAATCAAACATATTACACAGGGCATCAGTGGTTTTAGTGCCGGGGTATTTGGAGCTGATTTCATATGAATTTGATGCACTGAATTTAAAAATGGCATTAGTTTTTGGCTAGGAGCTCAAATTTTTAAGATATAACATTTTAGTGAAATATACGTTACATTATTTTAAGTTAAATCCATGGATCAAATTAAAAAACTAAACACGGTATTTTTTATTATTATTATATATATTTTTAATGTTAAAGGAACATAAAAATCATAGAGAATATTGCAGTAGTACTTATCTAATTACAATGAGCAAGAAAGAGGAAAAAGTCATTGATGAAACCAACTAGTCACTTAACACTTCGGAAACTTCTTTTCCATGACATTCTTGAATGTATTTTGGAACAGTCCCTTTTTAAACTCCAGCAGTAATCTGCCATCATGTGAGTATCCCATCTTCCTTGGTAGTGGCCCTCCACAGTTTTAATATCCTGGGAAATCTTTCACATTGTTCCTCACTGATGTTTCCTAAATTTTAATAAAAATAACCCAATGGATCTGAAACTGTTTAGCATCTCGTCTACCAGTTCAACATAGTTTTCAGTTTTGCATTTGCCCAGAAAATTTCTAACAACCGCAACAAATGAAGTCCAGGCTTTTCGCTCAGCCTCATTCATGGAGTTTACGAAGGCAGGATCCTTAATGAGTTGTCTTATTTGTTGGCCGTCAAATATTCCTGCTTTAATTTTTTCCGTACTAAACTTGGGCATTTTTTACTTTTTATATGCAAAGCATGACCCGTTCTTATCAAGAGCCTCTACAAACTGCTTCATTAGGCCCAGCTTGATATGCAGTGGAAGAAAGATGATTTTCTTTCGTTCACCTAAGGGGTCGTTAATGATATTCTTTTCCCCAACGGCCATGTTTTCTCTCTTAGGCCACTCTATTCTAACCCAGTGGTGTGTTTTGTCTCTGCTATCCCAGAGGCACACGATGCAAGATAGTTGATGTAGCCACTTTGCTGTCCAAGGAGAAAATTTAGCATTTTTAAGTCCATACAAATCACCCATTGATGTTCATGATACTTTATCTTCTCCAAGACCAAAGCTATGGTGTCATATTCTTCTTTCATTTTCGTTAAGTGAGCAATTGGTATTGAACCATATTTGTTCCCATTGTGTAGAAGGACACATTTCAAACTTCGCTTTGAGCTGCCAATAAATAGGCGCCAATCATCTGGAAAATATTCAGGAAGACCCATTTTTTCCAGGAGTCCAGTTTCCCAGGAGGACAAATTACAAATACTTGAATGTATTGAATGGAAAAAATTATTGATAGATAAGTGAATGTACAGTAAAAACTCGTTTATCCGGCTCTCGTTGATCCGGATCAGATTTGTAGACATTTTTATTTAATGTTCACATTAGATGATAATTTTTCACTATGATAGCAATAACGTCACTACAAATACGCCAAATATTCGCTTTTTAGTTTGATTCAATGCACAGTTCCTGCATCGATTGTACAATAAATTATGTTAATTAAATGCTTTTTGTTGAGTTTAAGACTTACCAATTCTTTGTTAAGAAATGATGTGAAAATATGTTATTTTTTAATGTTTTGTAAAAAATACTATGTAATTTTGTTACAAAACAAAGTAAGTCTTCTTAGTTAAGGATTTTGTATTGTTTATTACCCATATTAATCGGATTTTCGATTGTCCGGATTGCTTATGGTCCCAATTAGATCAGATAAACGAGGTTTTACTGTATCTAAAAAAGTAGAGCTGATAGAGAAAAACTGATTTCATATTTAGATTCAGCGCCCCAAATATAGCTAAAATCAGTTCTAAAATCCTAGGCACCAAAAAAAAATTTTTTTTGTAGCCTTGTGTTATCACTGAAGAAGGTCTAATTAAAAGTCAGTCATACGAAAAAAACGAAAATTAGCTCTCTGAATCCGCAAAAACACTCGGTTTATACTGAATATTTATAATAACGATAAATATAAAAAGATGGAATATTTTTAAGCCTTTTCAGTAATTAATATTCAAAATGATCTACATTAACGCATTTAACAGCATTTAAATGCGTGTAATCCTTATTAAGATAATCCATTTTTGACATTGCAAAACACGCTGAACTACCGATTATCCGTCTTGTGGACTACCAACTTTTGCATCGCCAAATATAAACGCTCAAAGTAAAATCCTGTCTCTAAACCTATGTTAGTTTATTACATTAATTAAGTCCTCAAAATAAGAATTTTTTTAAATACCGCCTTAATTTTTTTACGATATGCTGAATCATTTCTTTACCATCTAAGAATTACGATTTGTTGTACCCACCTTTGTCTGAATGAGCACGGATAATCGGTAGCTTAGTTAAATCAGACTCGAGCAAATAATATTCTTCATTACGCAAATTCAAGGAAATATCGGGAAAGTCCACGCAAGGCACAAAGTGAAAAAGGGAAAGACCAAACAGATTAAAGCTGCTGTGTACTAACCCTATTAGGTTTGCTTACCTCAACAAAAACTTATAGAGGAAATGTGTCCAAGGATTGCCGACTTGGATTTACAGATTTTTTTTTTTTTTCAAAAAATGTAGTCCGTAATACAGAAAGAAATTTTACACTTTGGAGTATTTATAGTTCTTTAAAAAAATGCAAATAATATTTTAAAATTTCAATTATTCGGAGGAAATGTGGTATAGGGTGTTCTAAACGCTCTTCAATTCCTTTGGTAAACGAAATTTATAAAATGAATCCTGTAGCAAGGTGCAGAAAAGTTCAGGTTACCTGAAAATACTATTTTTATTTGACTATCAGCATTTGTGTAGCTGTAAACAGTAGATTCATTTTCTCCATAGGTTAACATTGAGGCAAGCGAATCCAATACGGTTAGCACACAGCAGCCTTAAGTAGACTTATGGCCAAGTATATCGGAAATTTTCTACTGCATTAATGTTTTGCACTTACTGCAGAATATGGTCCACAGATCGCACCAACGAACGAATGCACAGCAGTTGTCGATCTCAAAAAATAGACATAAACTTTGCAGAAAACTTAACTAATCAGTTACAGTGCGTGATATCGGACACTCCTCTGCGAACGTACGGCCTTCAGTTCAGGTGGAAAAATTCTCCATCCCTGCACAGTTCGTTGTACTTCCTGTGGCGACATATTGCAAAGGTCAACTAAGAAATTTCATCCATCATTCGCCAAAGAGTCGCGTCTATTATTGAATGGGGCTCCCTAATTAATCTCTCCATCGGCAGATAGTTTCTGATGGCTACTCAACCTGCCCCGCGATATATGATAATATCTACAGATCGACTCCTCCTATCCTCTTTCCCCATTAATGGCCTTTTCTTTCCTCCACTTTTGTCGTCCTACTAAAGTCCTTTTGTGCGCGAGTGTCAGGGCGTTGATTAAACTATAAGCCGTTTGTAACGAACACAAAATTAATGATATAATTCCGTTGTGGAGCTAAATTGAATCCATTCTTCCGATCCACATAGTATTTCTTTCTTATAGCCGACCTTTATAATATTATTTTATTATTATTGTTATTATAAAGTCACTGTTCAGAAAACCATTACGTCAGTTATTAAAAACTTCATTAATCTTCTTTTCCCCAGCGTTCCTGTGTGTATTTATAAGCATAAACTCCTGACTTATACGGTCATTAATATCAAAATTCAATGTATAATATTTGAAAATCATATTAAAAAAATTATATTTAAAAATTAGGTTTCGTTTCTTTTATTTCGACGCAAGACCAATCTGTCAAGTCGCTTGAGAGCGTTTTCATAGACACGGAAAAGATTAGAGACAAAAAGCTGCATACATATCTGTCATTGGTTCTTACGTTATGGTTGTCTGTTTTCATGCGGATAAGACGTTTACATATATGAGTAAGAACGAATAATGAAAAATTTTCCCATACAAAAAAAATTTCCCTTTGATAATAATCTTGACAAAGAAAAAAACAATCTTATTTTCGCTTGTTTCGCTGTAAACCAGTAAAATTAATTACTGCAATTTTTAGTCAAGTTTCGACTCGTATGTAAGTAAAAGGACACCAGATTCAAAAGTTGAACGCAATTAAGTTAAGGTTGCTGTGTACTTACCCTGTTGGATTCTCGCACCTTAATGTTAACCTATTGATAAAATGTGTCTACTATTTACATCTACATAAATATTGATAATCCATTAAA
This sequence comes from Dolomedes plantarius, assembly GCA_907164885.2. Classification (NCBI taxonomy): domain Eukaryota; kingdom Metazoa; phylum Arthropoda; class Arachnida; order Araneae; family Dolomedidae; genus Dolomedes; species Dolomedes plantarius. The sequence continues at coordinate 166,936,736 of OU015497.1, read as the reverse complement.
AATGGTATTTTCAGATAGCATAAACTTTTCTACAGCTTGTAACAGGATTCATTTTATAAATTCCCCCCCCCCCCCAAAGGAACTGATGAGCATTTAAAACACACTAGACCAGATTTTTACCCCGAATAATTTAAATTTTGAAATATTATTTGCATTTTTTTAAATAAAAAAAATGCCTTAAGGTGTAAAATTTATTTCTCTATTACGGAGTAAATTTTTTTAAAAAAAAGATTTCAATCCTAGTCGGCAATTCTTGGACACATTTTCTCAATAGGTTAACATTGAGATGAGCGAATCCAATAGGTTAGTACACAGCAGCCTTAATGTTTCTTTTTTTCATAATAAGTTTTAATCACTTTCGTGAATTGTCATTATAAAACTTAAGTGATACATACGTTTTAACGAAAATTAAGTAAGGTTATAACTATTAGAAACACATATAAATTTAGAATAATAAGTAAAATGGACGTGGGAGGTATCTGCATAGCAGTCAGAGATAATGTTATACAGGTATGTCCAACATTCTAAAGTTCGTATAAGAGCTTCCGCTTTTACGAAAGACCTGCATTTGAAATTGTTTTCGTCAGTGGAGAAAAATCTGGAGACTACCCGTTTTTACATTAAAAAACAGATTTTAAAAAAAAATGCAAAGAGCGAACACATCATTCAGTGTCTTGCAGTGAAAAAGGTGCGAACGTGAATAACTGCCTGCCCTTATGCATAGATGTTGATAGATGACTTTTTTCCTCCATGTCTCTCCTGTCATCACTCTACGTCATCGCTCATCACCATTACCCTCCCAACCTTCCAGAAGGCCTTCTGGGTTCTCTATTCTAGTGCACGAAACTATAATGTACACAGTTAATTATTTCCTATTTACCTGGGCCGTAAGATTCTTTTATCCCTGCTGCTTCCACTACGGTCAATTTTTGCTACACGAGGGCTAATTAGACCGGGACCTACAGCTTAAAGCCGATTCCGAACGTATGCAAACGTCCATGCCAAGAATGGGACTTGAACCCACAGACTTTGGTACCGAAAGCCAGCGCTCTAGCCATTCAGTCATCATCCGGCGTCCCTCCGAATTTCGTGAAAAATATGTGGGTAAAGCTTAAACGACGTAAAGTATTTCTTTTTTTAGATTCTCCTCGAACAAACTACCCCAAGGATTCCATTCCTCGGAATATCTAAAATATTGTCACTCAATCTCCCATATTATGATCTGCAAAATTGACGATTTGGTAACACAGAACTTAACACATTCACTGTCACTTGAATTTTTCTTCTTGTGTCCTTCGACTATCAGCTATACCTAACAGCGACTAAATTTATTGGAAACCGTGTTCATGACACCTTATATTGAAAAGCCCGTGTAAGCACATCGTAACTTTGGTCCTTGCACATAATTAAATATATTTATAATTAAAAATGTTTACATCCATAATTTTTTGCATGATTTCTTGGTTCCACTTGCACTCCTTAAACCCCATTACCTTCCCTTGCCTTATGATTTCTTAGATTAGGGCAAACTCACCCTAAATCCATAGAATTATGTGAATTATTTATATTTTTACCTTTCTCGTATATTTTTATACCTATCTAGATTTATACATAAACATTCAATCGTAACACATGTTCTTGTTATATTAAATACGGAATATATGAAGTAGATGCATCAATGCCAGCTACTCAATCAGTGGTGCAGCGACGGGGTGCAGGAGGGTGGAGCAAGTCTAAAGGCAAGCCAGGAATATGTGTAATGGGTTATGTCCCAAAACATTCATAAAAAGGCTTTAAAATCTGTTCGACTGGATGAGAGGCTCTAAGTAAGGATAGCTTTCGGGAGCTCGTTACCCTTCGCTCACTGCATTCCAGTATAATGAAATCTACAGCAACCTGGTCAGAATGGGGCAAGAGAGAATTGTCAGAAATCAATAAACACTATGCACAGCATTATTTATACAGGATAGCAACTGAGGTGTTTCTAGATATCCATAACGACGGGGGGAAAAAGGGCCAAAATGTTGAAGAAATGAATTAAGACACGCTGAGAAACTAAATACATTAGACAATTACTGATGCCATATTCATAGTTGCCATCCAATTTTTCTCACGCCACTACAGTAAAACGTGATCATTAAACATAACGGAAATAAACTTTTTAATAAGGGAATTTTCAGTCTGGGGTCTCGAGGTAACCTAATCGCAGTGCGTCGGCTTTCAGTGCTGAGGGTACTAGGATCGAATCCTGACAAACGCCATTGAGTACATCTTTGTCTAGTTTGGATATGAGCACGTTAAATCAGAAAAACCCTCTGTGATGCATAAGAGGGTGGGAGAGGGTACGATCCCCCAGATGCCCCCCTTGGGGGGCTGATTGGTCAAAATTGAAGTAGAATCTGGCTAAATCGGACTCTTGTGGTGCCATTATAAACGGAGCCGCACCTTCTGCCCGCTGGCCTATATGGACCTGGTCAGAAATACTTCCGGCCAGGGGGCATTAGAAACAACAACAACAACATTCTAGGGGAGGCCTTATTTTCAAATGTTTCTTCACTTAACACGTACTGAGTAATTTCACTAAGAAATTATAGGTTCTTCATATGTCATTTTAGTTTGCTGTGAAAGGGCTCTTAACAAGAGCCAAACCTCCCGAAGTCAGTAACGTGAACATACGTGAGCATAAGAAATTTAACTTAAATTGCAAGTTTCAGGGACTTGCGATATCCTAAATCTATTAAAAGTCCTCTTGTCAACTTTAATGACCCCACTCCCATCCGTAGCTTCCCATGCAAATCCCGGAACGAACTATGCTAGAACCTGAAGACAACTAATGAGCAAATATTCCATGTCATTTTAAAAGTCTTTCAACAAGGACGAGTTTTTGACAGAAGATTTTAAGGCTTGATTATGCTAGTTTATCAAGTTTAATCAAGTCTCAGAAACTAAGGTTAAAGATAAATTCAATTGAATGCCCGTCCAACCGTTAAGGTATACGGATAATTGATAACCAATCGTCCCTGAAGCAATCTTGCTCAACTGGGACACACTGGCTCAAGGACACCGGGTCCTCCAATTCCTGCCCCCAAGCCGAACAACGTCTAATAATTCATTAACAAAATTTTTTTTCAAAATTTAGCAGTTTAGTGGCAACCACCAGTCCTGTGTTCACTTTTCCTCATTTTTTCCTCTTTCTTTTTCTTCTTCTTCTTATTTTCTTTTTCTTATTGTTACAGATTGCATTATAATGCTTACAATATCATTACACAATTATTACTATTTCACATTATTTTTTTTCATAATTACATCAAATTTATATAGATACATATCAACATGACAATACAATTTAACCTGACAATTACGTAAATACACCCACATAAATACAATTTACTCTAATACATTTACATACGTACAATAATACAAATTTCTATTAATTGAAGAAAACTGCTATGTGGCATGAGAGAAGGGGATACAAGTATCCATAAGAATACCGACCACCTTCCTAATGAAGCCTCTACATTAAAAGTCACAATAAAACTTATGTTTCGTCCATGTTCCAACATCCGCTGACAATTTATTTCTTAGGTTCCTGAACTGCTCGCAGTCGAATAAACAGTGGTCTGGCGTTTGGATATTTCTACAGGTACATATATCTGATTTTTGGTGAAATCTGCTTTGATATTCCCCAAGATATCCATGACCCGTTATAAATTGTTTAATCTTAGCTACTTCCTTGAATATTTCATAGACTCTTCTTCCTTTTAGACTTTCATTCCATTCTTCTTGACAAAGTTTCTTTTCATACTTTTTCATTTTAATTTTGACTGATTTTCTAGTTTGCTTATACTGGACTCCTATGTCCTCCATTTCTGTAGCATTTTTGGCTACTTGGTCTACCTCCTCATTCTCTGCTATACCCACATGGGCCTTGACCCAATGCAAATATACTGTCATATTAAGGTTAAAGATAAGATGCATAAGATGAACTAAAACCTTTATTTAGTCCTTACAAGAAATTAGAGAAGGAGAAAGGTTATAAAAAGTTTCTTCAATCGGCAATAAATCAATTATGTTTGTAACTGGTTTTGAAGAACCTTTTGTTGTCCTTTATCACGCAAAAGAGTATTCGATCTGAATGATTCCGAGAGTGAATAGAAAAATGGTTTCCCTGAGAATTCCTACTGAATGAATACTTTCTAACTCAACGAACACTGTGGACATTATTTTGGACTGAAGAAGCCTCTCACAATGTTTTGTAGTTAAAGCCAGTGATGTTTTTGTGGCGTCCCTCAAAGGCAGCAACGATGGATCGCATATTGCCTCTGTATTGAAGAAGCTAACAAAACTGAGTGTGATTGGGCAAAAATGTCCTCAAGATATTTCCCTGCCGCAATAGGGAAAAAATGAGGACTGAAGAAGCTTTCTTGTCCTCATCCATTGAGTCACCCAAATGCAAACGAACTTTACGATGACAGTAACAAAATCATCCAGGAAAAGTACATAGCAATACTTGAAAGAGTCTATCTGGTTTTGATAGCCCTACTCTCACTCAGGCAAAGAAGTGAAACAATAAAATTCCGAGGATTGTGCCAAGTGATTGCTGAACCTCGCTTGTTACAAACGGTACGTTAATATAAAACCACCTCCTTCCCGCCAGACGCTAAAAAAATTACCACTTTCTCCGACTTCCGTTCTTTCCACCCTTCAATCTATCACAGGTGAAGAACTAAAACCGCACCAACAAAACACACTTTGAGAAACGGAGGGGCGGTCGTAAAACTCAATCACTAGCTTCCGAAAACCAGCTGAAAAAAAACGGGTTAAGAGGAAGATGAATATATACTCAACAAAAAGAGAGGGTAATTTTTATTAACAAAGGCTGTTTTTTTTCGTCTTCCAAACTCATCTCCAGGTGAAAGTGAATCTGTCAGATCGACAGACATTTCGCAAGATGGTAACTCGTGCGAGAGAGAGGGGGGGGGGGGTTCTCTTTAAACACCTTACTCTGAACTGCGATCTATTTCCTCAACCGTATTTTTTTAACGTCTTTCCAACTTTCCCTTTCGTGTCCCTTTTTTATGAACTCGCGTGAGAGAGTGCTTTGTAAATCAATTTGTTTGATATGGGTTTAACCATTTAAGGCATAACTCGCATAATGTTACGTTCCGCAAGCAATTTGACTCTTTTGACTTTTAAAAAGTAAATATAACTTTTTCAAAGTCTCGTTGTGAACGTGAAAATTTAAATGAATGAATTGAGCTTTGCACCGCTTGTAATGTTTCTATGTATTAACTGCACGATAACAATGAGGCTAGGAAAATGAGTATATAGAATCTTTAGTACTCAATACCTTTACAATTCAAATACCTTTGGTTTTTCTACAAAAATGTTTGGTTAATAATTCCTGAAAACTCAAATGTATTCTGTCTGACGACTGATTCCGGATATCAGTTGGAGGAATTAGACAAATCAATAGAATCAATCCACGTCTATCCCAAAATACTCTTTTATTAATGTCGTGTGGGACTACCTGCGACATTTAACAGTGTTGGAATTTTCTTAGGAATATAATCCTAAAACTGCCGTATCATGTTTAATATGGTATATCATATCATTCTTTGAGTGGAGAGTTAGTTATCAGAGTGTATTAGAGAAGTTCCATTGAAGATGCAGGTTGTTTGATCGGGAACGCGATGGTCATCTTTGATTAGTTGGTTAGTTTGGAGCCTTACGTTTATTTTTCACAGCACCAGAGACAAACTGATTGGGGCCTACGGCTAACAGCCTGCACACTCTCATGCCTACAGCGGGATATGAGCCCGCAGACTGCGGTTCCGAAATGAAGCGTCTTGGCCATTCAGTTATCGTCCGGCTAGAGAACAGGGGGTTGCTACCTATTCCGTGTGAAAACGGTTCTGTTGCTTATGTGGCGGATCACATCCCGAGTTTAGAATCATGTGTGGAAGAAGAGACCAGTTACATGCATAATGAGAGGTGATGTCAGGGTGAAAGGCCGTATAAGAGAGGTTCGCAGACTGCCGAAGAAGACAACAGACGGCGACACTTCAGAATGCATGTAACTGGTCTCTTCTTCCACGCATGATTCTAAACTCGGGATGTGATCCGCCACACCGAAACTAAAAATTATAAGCTAAATGTTAACAAGTTAATATCTTCCCTTTTGAAGAACTATATTCTTTTTAATGAAGTGGTTTTGAGTCTGGAGTTAAAATTCAGCTACCCATATGCAAGCTTACTAAACAGTTTATCAGAAAAATGACTATTCCGGCTGAATGGTTGTCAAATGCAACTGAATTTCAGATTCCGACGACACTCCAACCATCGATGAAGAGATCAAAAAATTTCATGAATACCGTAACTTCCTCTAGCTGCACATCCAAACAAATGAGAATATGAGAATACACGATCACACCAAATCAGAATACAAGAATACAGCTTAACAACTGTACAATACATGTGCAAACTTCCTGTGCGTAAGCACATACGTGTTTCTCATAACGACTGTATACTGGAAGTAGGGATTCTAAACTTCGAAACCGAAATTCTAACAATTGGACTATCCCGACAATGTAAAGAATCCATTCTTCACATATTCTTTTATTTCTCAGATAAAAGACACGAAATGCTGACCTCTGAATATATTTATTAATTAATATTTTCCCGACAAAGCTATATTTGACCAATGTTTTTCTATCATATGGTAGATTAGAGGCGTTAAAATTATCGTTCTTTTCAACGGTCGAGCCTAAACAACTGCAAGCCAGGACCATGGTCGAAATCAGATTTCCTAATGTCAAGGTCAGTGTTCTATTAAATGAACTAACTCAACAATGTAAGGAACACTGTGCTTTTGAATTTCATTCCTTAGGACTTTACATTGACGAAAGTAAACTCACATAGGCGATCGATGTCTAAGACGTAGATTTAAATTCACATTTTACAAGTTTATCTGTCTCAATAGGTACAAGTATTACATGCACTAAATGGCTGAGTTCCACAAACAAAAACCTTTGTAACATCGCCGCTGTCTTTTAAAACAATGTGTTCTCGAGCTCATCTGGTAATAACAGGAGCGTTTCCTTCCTTAGAGAGTAATTTTGAAAAAAATACCTATATATAACCTAGAACTGAAATGTTCATCTTCAGAAAACAACAAAAGGAGATATAAGACCTTTTTTTCTGACTTTACTCACGACTCTTAAAACTACCCCATTACTTAAGGAAGAGCAAGGAAAATGTTATTCCAGTGATTCATTTGTTCTGTTCTAAAATAATTACTCAAAACAATACAATCGAGTTCAAAATGTTATCAATCACTATCAAATACGGAAAGTAAAATAAGATTCAGTTTTGATACACATGCAATGCTGAAAAAAAAACAAAAAAAAAAACATGCCAGTGTGATTTTGAAAAACAATCGATTCCGATACGAAGTTTCATAAAAATGACTTTTTTCTTCGCCCAGGTGAAAGTGATTTTTTCGCTTCAGAACACAAAAACATCTCAAATTAGAGCTCCTGTTCCGGACGCCTTCCTCTTAACCTTGAAATTCTCCCCTACAAGGATTTTTTTTTCCTGCATGTTTTTTCGCTATATATATATTGAACGTTTTAGCAACTCGCTTTTTATCTTTTCTGCGGTCACGAATGGTTTTTTTTTCTTAATTGTAAATTCAGCCTCTCTGAAGAAGAAAAAAAAACAAGTAGCAACGGCGGATACGGAAGAAATTAAGTTTCACCGAATTTGTTGAGAAATTGCGGATAAATAGACGAAAAACCAATTTTTTGGGGCCAGATGTCGATGTGAACAATGCCACATAAATCTGCCTCAGCTGTTTTGCGGTGAATCTCAGTGACTACGATAATTTGACGATTGATTTCGGAACTTTTCGTTAAATGGGAAAGTTACAACGGTTAAAGCAGCTACCAGCATCTGCATTCGGAACGATTGTTTTCGTAATACAGGTGGCAGAAAACTTTCTCCTATTCCTTGAAGTTTCTTATTCATGAATACATCTTATGTCTTATGCCGTTCGTTGCTTTTTTCCTTCCGCTTTTACAGCCTTTCATTCATTTTAAGAAAATATATCGATAGCTTATCGTACACATCTTGTATGCCAGCAATAATCATGGTTTTGAAAAAAAATTAATTGAAAAGTCTGTGATACCGTAATTACCAAACGTGTGTATACGGCATATTACCCAGATATCTCAAAGTTCTATATTATTTAAGCCGGGCGATAGTCGAATGGCTACGATGCGGTGATATGTAACAGAAACACCAGTTTCGAATCCCGCGGTAGGCATGGCGTTCAGAATCGGCTTTAAGCAGGCGGTCATAAATTAATTTAGCCAGCATGTTGCAAAAATATGAACCGTAGCTCTCCCTCTATTATTCGAACTCACAATATTTGTTCATACACGTGTTTAAGAAACTATTGAAAACTGCACAACAAAAAATGAGCTTTCCAGGCGACATACAGTGTTTTAGACTCAGGTACCGATAATCATGCTAATGAAAGAAGCCCTATTTTTAAAAGAAGCAATCACTATTCAACTTCGAAAAAAAAATGTATAGAATTTTTTCCAGAAATTGTGTGTTTTAGTAGGTTTTCATTATTAAATTTGCAACAAAAAGAAGCAAAGATACTTATCCTTGAGCATATTTTTACCATATTTTTATTAACTTGATTTCTTGTTTGTGTGTGTGTGTTTGTTTGTGTGTTTATTCAGTACAAATCTTGCAATCGCTTTTTAACTAACTTCCCGACTAGCTAGACATTTCAAACTTTTAGAATAGCTGAGAACACGATGACAATGCATTTTTTAATACTTTTAGCCATCCTTAAGCAGATTTTTACCATGTTTTTATTATTTTCAGTTAATTTTGTTTTGTAGACTGGTGCAGCAATCTGCCGGCCGGGACGGGAACGAAAAGTTAAACGCAAGTTAACTTCCAATTAACTTCATTTTCTTTCAAGTTAATGGGATAATTCATCAAAAAAATTTTTAAAAAGTATTTATTAATACATAGAATTGTCAAGTTTATATGATTCAACAGAAAATTTAAAACATGGTATATAAAAACTTCTTTTTAATCTTGTAATTATTAAGATTAAGCAGCATGTTAATATATATTAAAATATAAATGTGATTCCCATAGCTACAGAATGCTATCATTTGAGGCAAAGCAGTTCCGTGTCATTCTCTCAAACCTCGAAAAATATGGAAACCTCGCTGTTTTAGACTCCATTGTTGATGTTTTTGTAATAAATAATAATTTCATGAAGTTGGATATTGCCACACACATATAGGAGGACGTTATTTTTCGGTGAAAAAAAATTTCCGAGGAAAATGCAACGGCGGATATGCTTCCCTGTTTTCTTCCGAGCTTCCTTTGGTTTGGTTTTGGAGAGAAATGGAAATGTATTGCGGTGGTTCATTATAGCCGTTGGTGCCTGCAACTTCCTTATCAATTGCCATAACTGGTGCAACTGCATGAGTTAGAAAACAAGCAGGGAGTAAAAAATTCATGAAAACTATTCCAGAGTTAAAGCTTACAAAAATATTGGTGTAGGTTATCTTGAAATTCAATAGACATGAAATACAAAATAGATTATTTGGGTACTGTCAATACAATAAGAACATGAGAAAAATTGGATGACTTTTTCATGCACGATATATTTTTTTTCCTATTACGGCGTCCCAGATGAAAATGATTGAAGAACTCACTGGAAATAGTCATTTTAAATACCTAAAAGGTGTGATGCTAACTAATTCATAAAACATCCATAAATCAATTTCACCCTTCTTGAGGTCTGTTTACCCACTGAATATGTTAATACAGTCGAACCCCGTTATAGAGAACCCGGTATATAACGAACGAAAATTTTGGTCCCGTCGTTTCCTATTGTACGTAATTTAATTAGTATTGTGTCAGTTTAATGTAATCGATTTTAGTCGATTTAATTTACATTTTGTAAACTCTGGCGTTTTTCTTAACGGTTCGGATATAGCGAACAAAACCTTTGGTCCCTTGAAGTTCGTTATAACGGGGTTCGACTGTATTATTATACCGCCCCCCCCCCCACACACACACACACTTTACTACTCTCATTGACAACTTAAAAAATATACCAAAGAATGCCTTTTCTGACTTTGACATAGCGTCTAACAATGCATTGAGAAAAGTGTTTGAGAAAAATGTGCTGCTTAAAGATTGAAATTTTTTAGATTTTATAAAGGGAAAAATCAACAGACATTTATTTCTACACTCAAGAGTCTGTTTTCTACACTACCATTCTATTTTTTAAGGCAATGGTGCGCTAACTGTGGGTCGCGACCCGTGTGGGGGTCGTGAAAAAATCTGGAGGGATCACGGATAGTTCGGAGTAAAATATCATATTGAATTAATTAATTAAAAAATGCTATATGCTAATCTTTTGAAATCACGCTCTTTTTTATTGTTTAATTTTTGTCTAGATGAAATAGAAATACATAAATATTAATCTATATATATAAAACAGTTCGGTGACTAACTGACTGATTGACAGATAACGCACAGACCAAACCGCTGGACCTAAAGGGCTGAAATTTTGCATGACGATTCTTCTTATAGTGTAGGGATGCACTAAGAAAGATTTTTGACACATTCTTCTTAGATTTTTAAAAATTAAATTTTTAAGCTGTTTTTGTAACTTTGCATTTAAAATAATAATCTGAGGTTTATAAAATTTATATCCCGAGAAAGATCATAAAAATTTCCTTTAAAATGAAATCTTTTACGAATCTTTACCTCCATTTTCTGATTTTTGGTGAATTTTTAAAGATTAATTTTTAGAATTTAATTTAATGCTGATCACGTGGTTTTTCTTTTTTGTGATACTTTAAATTAATTTATCGTCACGTGCATAAATTGTCAAAAAAGAATATTAAAATACGGTAAAAGATAAAATTTAACCATTAGATTAATTGAGATGGAAGTTTTTAAATTTTTTTTTTAAACCTATGGCTTTATTTGGAAAAGTTTTTTAACAATTTAATTCAAATTAGTATGTTTTATAGATATTAAACATACAAATTAATTGCATATATTGACCATTGTATTTAATTTGAATATTTTCTTCTACATTGTCTATAAAAATATACCTTACGATTTTTTTTTATAAATATTATTTTTGGCATTAATTTACCGCTGTATTTATTATATAGCTCACACCTTTCAACAATGTCATATCTCAAAAGACAAGATTTTTCAGAAGAGCAATTTTAAAGTCTGAAAGTACATTCAAATATATTGAAAATAAATTTTAACTCTGCTCTCTAGAGGCTAAATATTGAGCGGTGAGTTTTGATGATCTTACAGGGATATACTACTCTTTTAGGGCATTCTGAAAATAGGCATAACTAAAAATCAAATTTTGAGATATGACGTTGTTGAAAGGAGTGAGCGTACACACACACACACATATATATATATATATATATATATATATATATATATATATATATATATATATATATATATATATATATATATATATATATATATATATATATATATATATATATATATATATATATATATATATATATATATATATGGTAACTCTAAGATAGATGGCCACAGAGGAGAGATGGCCAGTCTAAATATTTCCAAAACTTGAACATAGAAGTCAGTTTAAACTTTTCTTAGGAAATGTTCAACGAGTTCATTCATTGCGAGGTACAGATGTGGTTTTCGATTATAAAAAATAAGTGAAATTTTAATGTTTATTTAATTTAGTGGTTGAATATTTTTGTTGAGTTAGGTATCTGAATGTTTTGCAATAAGTACGTTACATTTTTTTTTTTACTTTACGGACTTTTAAGGCACGTATATAATCCAATCTTTGCTTCTGCCTAAAAAAAAGACGTACAATGTCGGAGTGACGCTTTAAATTGGGTGGCCATCTGTCCTTCAATTTTAGTTTAGATGGCCACATAAAATCGAGGAGAGATGACCACCTTCAACAATTTTTCAAAATTATACGGAGTGGGAATTTTAACTAAATATAATTATATTTAAAATAATTATATAACTTTTATGTTTATAATTATATTAATGGATATAATTGTTTCAATTTTAACTAATATAAATATTTTAATAATAATAATAATAATGTAATATGCAGAACGATTTTTTTTCTAGTTTTTCAAGATGCCGAATAAATACATAAGAAAGCCGATTGAAGACCAATAATTCCAATAAAGGCAGCATGGGTCCTTGTCCGATGTTTGGAAAAGAAAACGAAGAAAGATTAGTGAAACACATTAAATGAATGCAAAAAAGGATTCCCATTTACTCGAGATGATGTAAAAATTCTCGCTTTTTAATTTGCCAAAAAAACTGGATATAAAGCCCCGTTTTAAGGATACAAGTGAAAAATCTGGGTATATTTGTCTAAGTCTATTCCTAAGTCGTCATTCTGATATATCAATCAGATATTTATTCACTCCTTTTTCGTGATATAATTGCATCTTTGCAAATTGCTATATGTTTTTCATGATTAACTATATTAAATATGTTGTTTTTTTCTGCTATTTTAACTTCACCTTTTTCTTTTTTGTATTGGATGTCCATCTCTCCTCGGCTTGAAGGAGAGATGGCCATCTGGCATTTTAATTTCAAACTATGTTTCCCACTTTTTGTTCTCAATGTTTAATTATTTTTTGCCCAAAATATGATGCGTATATGTATAAGAATTTTAAATATGCATAAATATTTCTTGTGTTTGCATTCTAAGAATTTTTATTTCAATCTTTAAAAACTATGGCCATCTATCCTAGAGTTACCCTATATATTTATTTGGCATTAATTGCATACATTGACCGTTGTATTTAATTTGAATGTACTCCGTGGCGAAGCGCGGGTATTCAGCAAGTATATATATGAGTATTAGTCACATGAGATTTGCCAAAAACAAGTGAAGAAAGCGAGACATTTTTTTTATTGTTATTATGCAAGCAAATATATTCCAAAAATCTGCAATTGGTCGATTTTAAAAATAGTTTGCCAAAATTTTTCTTATTTTTTCTATATTTTGTTAATATTTTTCTAATTATAAAAAAAAATTCTACTACCAAAATAATTTCATCGGGGGTTGAGGGATTTTTTTTATTTAAAGAAAACGGGTCGTGGCTGAAAAAGTTTTGCGCACCACTGTTCTTCCGACCTCGTTAAACAGACCCAAAGTGTTTAGAAAGTTCAAGTAGACTTTCACAAAAGCCTCTGAATCTAGTGGTTAAAATCTATGGCGGGATTCGAATAAATTAACAACAGGTTCCATGATCTAATCAGTGGTGGGCTGCAGTCGATTCACACCGGTTCTGTGGAACCGATACCTACATTAGGTATCAGTTCTACAGAACCGGCGCGAACCGGCTGAATCCCACCACTGATTAAGATGACCGGCAGGAAAAATTAAAACTGATTCTTGCAGGGAAAATACTAACTGACAAAAAATGACAATAAATAAACCATAAAATTATGGTCAACGCGATCCGTAATTCTGGACATCAACCCCCTCGGTCCCGAACAAAGGAAATTCCCCTACTCTGCAGTATACCTCATTTAATCCACACTTTATTAGATCAACCGTACGTTTCCCTTTGGCGCTGCAGATTGCAAATGTTCCATCTGCCGTCACACAATCACCACAACAACGAACAGATGATATCAGCCACAGAGAGTCTGGAAAGTCCTTTCCGAACCATCGGTGCTGTTCAATTAAGTTCTCGGACCGCGAACGCGTGCTTTTATGTATTCATTAGCAGACTGCCATTGAGGAAACATCATTCATCATCTACAACGTTCTGTCATCGACAGAAACTCGCTTTCAAACAACCTGCTGGCCCCAACAAAATGTTTTGCAAAACCGGTGCGTTCCTACTTGATTCTCCTCGACCGAGAGACTTGTAACCCATTTAGTTTGCGAATCGGACACGCAGGTCGGAAGCTACTGTTACTGATTATAAGCCGGCATGAAAAACAAATAAACTAGTGATTAAAAAGTAAGAGCATGCATGTACATAAAGTGATTATAACGAAAGGATGGATTAATAGGGTGCGTGCGTTGCATGTTTTTCCCGAAACAAACATTTAGATAACATAACTTACTAGTCGAGGTGAGCACATCAAAATAATTCATTTCCGATAATGTATTAATATAGCAAAACACTGAGTTTACTACTTCTCATTTGAACAAACTTAAAATTTCACTAAGCGTGCCATATCTCCGATTCTGTACTTGTTTGGAACTAAATCGCTACGAACATCTTCGAAGGCTTCGACGTACGCATCGGGCTAGTTAAGAAAGATGTACTGATTTAAACAATGATGATTAGGAAAAAGAAGTTATATTACTCAGCGTATATCAGAGGTGAATATAATTAAGAACAGTCATGATAAAAACGATAACAAGAGATGTATCCCAACGTACCGTATGTTCACAAATTCGACAGCAAATGGCTACCTTAGTTGTGGAACTAATATTTTTTTAGCGTAGTTACATCCAGCAACCCAATAACTTTAGAATTTTAAGTTAAGGAACACACTGAAGAACCGCATGACTGAGAAACAGCACATAAATTTCTACTATTTATATTAGAGTTTACCTATCCTTTTTCGAGTCATGGTCCACTTTCTCTATCGACAAATAATTCTTCACCGTACACTTCATAAAAGGCATTAACAGGACGCTAAAAATAAATAACTAAGGCAGCTTACCCCCCAAAAAATAAATAATAAACAAATAATGATAAATAAATATAAAGACTTTTAAACTTTTGTTGGTTGTGAACGCCAAATTAACATCTTACAAGTCAAATTTGGATGGTCCAGCTGACTTGGATCGAGAGGGTTAGAGTAAATGCTGAAACTGAAAAGCTAAGCAGTTCTTTTTTTAGACTACTTAGAGTGAAATTTTAACAATCTTCTAGATTTAAACTCCACACAAGTAAGTCAATGTCTTATACATTAGACAAAGAGAGGTTTTCTCTTCGTGAAAATTTATTAAGCTTACGAAGAAAATAGGAACATGCAAAACGACGCCAACTCACTCTTGCAAAATCGCATCACCAATTTAATCTCGGCGTACACCAAAGGTGTTACAATAAGAATTATAATAATGCCAAATAGAACGCAATTGAGCTGCACACACAACACTCGCTTACGACACATACGCATCCGGGTTTTCATTGCCCCTTTCTGTTTTTTGTTGGTTTTTTATTACTCCAGCAGGGAAAGAGGCATTTCCGTTATCCTCTCTCTAATGTCATGCAAAGAAAGGAGAGAGTGAAAGTAAAAAAATAAGAAAAATTACGGTTCATAAGTTACTACGTATATACCACCGTTTGGAAGCAGCTTCATCTACGGAACCTTGGAAATCCTCTAACGACTGTATAATCACAGACGCTGTCCAAAGGGGGAAGAGATGGATCATTTTACTGGCTTGGAGAAATTTCTGGTAATCTCTCAGACGATTACCGAACGATTCTCGGAAAGGGGTGGTCGCTCTCCAGTCAGTCAATTCTAAGATTCTGCAATGGCTTTTCGTGTTTGATGCAATTACTGAGTTAAAGCATTGCACCCAGATCTGCCACTCAGACGTGGTAACCCATCAGCACGGAATCCACGAAATTAACGGAGAGCTTTTGGTTTCGCCACAAGGAATATATGCAACCGGATTTGATCTAAATATATTTGACTAGATACAGAAATGTAAGTGGTAGGTTCATTTGCCGATGGAAATCACGTCTGCCTATAATGATGCAATAAAAAGGCGAACCGAGGGAAGAATTTCCGTTACATGCACGCCCTTTGCGTATCAGTTATGCATAGGGGCGTACTCACGATGAAAGAGTCGACGCGTATGCAGAGGGTACATTGGGTACGAATCCACCCAGAGGCAAATGAGAGGATATTTCTAAGAACCTGACGTTAACGACTTAGGTTTCATGGGAAAATGTCTGACGCAGCCCGAAAGGATGCAAAAATCAAAGCTGTTATTATACTATCAATACATACACTAATGCATTTATACTAATTTTGGATCATAAACAAGGATGGCGCCATACCATCCGTCACAACACTGATAATGAGAGATTGTAGCAGAAAATTATTTAAATTACATAACTTAATAATAGCCGTTTCAAAGATTAATTACAGAAGACAGGAATGCTGTGCAACCCCCCCCCCTTTTCGTCTGGTTAAATCTTGCATTACTTGTGGACAGAGTACCCGGGGCTATAAATCCCAGGGACCATGACCAATGATCATGTTTTGAAACATCTGGTTTGCCAATCCCGTGTCTTTGACCACCACAGACGAGGAGTTTCCTTTTTGGCCAGTTAAAAGGATTTCAAGCTTATGTTCTGTTGAAAGATTGAGGTCTCGTTGTTTTGTCGGGCTCCATTTGGAATATTCAGGCCACATTCGAAAACACCTCTTGAAAGATACTTTGTGTACAAGGATCCTTTGCTAGATTTCTAAATTTTAACAACGTTGACAATGCTTTAATCAACCTATTGGTGCAGGCCTCAACTTGATTACATTAATCTGTATAGCCTTTGCTTTCAAAAGCTTGTCCACCCACTATTCCGTAATAGTGGAGTGCATATTAAGCTTTCAGTGAAGGTCACGATAACAAGTTGTTGCATAACTATCGTTTAGATATCACGATAATTGTGACTCGAAAGCTCAACTGTCGAAAATCCTTGTTATGGTGGAATAAAAATAAAATTTCATTTCTTCAAGTTTTGGCATGGGATACCTTATTTATCCTACCACTGAAATATATATGACCCCATTCCAACAACAACACGTTGTTTTCTATTTCTTGGGATGGGATAGAGGAGGGGGCGATATTTTAAATAGTTATTCTAAAATTTAACTGTTTAAATATGTTTTAGCAGTTGACGTTATAACTTAGAACATGTGTTAATACAGTTGTTGATAGGTCGACACTCCTACACTGTTGACAAGACATCATAAAACGCAGTTAAGTATGAAACAATTTACTCAGAGAGGGATATTTTCTTTTATTCGCTAACATTCCATATTATTTACGAGATAAATATTTTCAATATTTTCCTCCGGCATTATATAAACTTCACTCTTCCCAAGTCTTATGTGTTCGACTTTCTTTCAGTAAGAAATGGACAGAGCACAGAATTTCAACAACTAAATTCCACAAAACGGCCATTCCCCGCCAAAAACGCGCTTTCAAATATTTTATCTTAAAGCCCCCATGCGCAACTATCAAATATAGCTATTTTTTGTTTGTTTACCTATGGATTAGTACTGGATTTACCAAGACATACATGTATCCATATTACCCAACAAATACAGGTATATATATAAAAAGGCGCAATGATTTGGAAGCATTTTCTTTTCTTACTTTAAATTTTATACAAATTTGAGACTTTAGAAGGCAAGCAATGATTCTTCATGGGAAAATGTCAGAGGGCATTCATATCTCGACGAATTTGTTGTTGCAATTACGGAAAGTAAACTTTAGATTCTATAACTAAAATACTTAATGCTCTGGTTAGCATAATAATAGTAAAATATTAATGCAAAAATATAAGCATTCACATGTCGTATTCTGTGCATTGCATGTTAATCTATCCGTAGATCTTCTACTGAATGATTTTTTGCATTTATAAAAGATTAATATCAGCGAAGCCCTACGGGGAAAAAAACTAAATTAGAAAGGAAGAAAATCTGCACGTTCGTTATTTTATTTATTGATTACATTCGTTATTTTATTTATTGATTGATTGATAGCTGCCTGTAATAGTTTTGAATTACCCGTATGCAATAAAAATATTTAATTTTCTCTCCTGCGATGCTATTAAAGTTTAGCAAAGTGATCTCAACCAGTGTGCCGCACCACTTTAGGGTGCCGTGAGATAGGCCAGGGGTGACGCGAGAATTTTTGGAGGGACAAAAAACATAAGTAGGACCCACTTAAAATAAATATTAAGTTCAATTAATTACTCTCACGCCGTACAGATTGTGGAAAAGATCCATGCACTCGTTCCTGGGAATGAATTATCTGCTATCACGACCATAACTGTTTGGCCTGATATCAAACATTTGTACTCTAGGCATCCATCGCAAATCTCCCATTAATAAAACAAAACTCCTTTCAGCGATTTCCAGTGTACTCTTCTAGTGTAATACTATACTGAATTCCAAGGCTATCGTTGAAACTCTGTATCATATTCTACTGTTTATTACTTTTATCTTTCAATAAGTGAATAAAATTAGCAATGGAGTCAATATTTATTTGAACTTAAATTTAACACGTTCCTAATATATATATATATATATATATATATATATATATATATATATATATATATATATATATATATATATATATATATATATATATATATATATATATATATATATATGTATGTCATTTTGATTTAATTTTTAAAAAATTCAAAAACTAAAATTCTAACAAGGGTGCCCTAAGTTTC
The DNA here is from genome assembly GCA_907164885.2 of Dolomedes plantarius. Classification (NCBI taxonomy): domain Eukaryota; kingdom Metazoa; phylum Arthropoda; class Arachnida; order Araneae; family Dolomedidae; genus Dolomedes; species Dolomedes plantarius. The sequence continues at coordinate 166,918,185 of OU015497.1, read as the reverse complement.
TAATCTCTTTCCAATTGTGCCGCAAACGTAAAAAGTTTGGGAATCCTTGGTTTAGTATGTGCTGACGATAATGACGTTGCAGCCAGATCACCCCAAGGTCTTTATTTCTAGGCAGCAGCTATATATATGAACCTAAAGGTTAATAAAGAAAAGATGAAGTATGTACCAATAATAAAGACAAATAATATTAATTACCCTATTTATTTTGCAGCTGTCCCTAACAAGATTAAAATTATTTTTTATCTGAATGTACCTTTACCCCAAATATTAATAGCGATAATCTAATTTATCTTGAAATAAAAGCAAAATATTCAACCGAAAATGTCGACTGAAATTTTGATGAATTAAGGGTCATTAAAGCCAAAATTCAAATCAAGCAAAATCCAATTTCTTCTTTCAAAACCCTGTCATAGATTGTTGTGATACATGACAAATGATGTAAAACTTTATTTCACTCTGGCACCTCTGACTCCTCTGAATCTCAAGGAGCATTTTATGATTACATAAAAGACGATGTATGGCGTAGGTAGATACAACTTTGAATACTGCAAGAGACAGTTTAAGGCACGTTTTGCTTGGAGCAATTATAGCGATGATCGCAAAGTGATAATCGCGGGCCAATAATCTAACGATAAAATCAGCGAATATCTAACACTCTGACTCTAGCGATGATCTCTCGAAACAAAATGAAACAATACAAAACAATATGAAGCAGTGCTCCGCGATGATCACTGCGCTGCTATCGTTCTGCGATCATCGCAATTGTTGCTCTAAGCAAAACGCACCTTAAATATAAGAATCTGATAATGAAGACCATACGGTATAAATAATCATCAAAACAAAAGGAACTGGCTTAGAAGAGGCGCAGGCCAAAATAAGGTGGGCGTTACAGCCTCGAGCAAAATTATATTATATTATATATATATATATATATATATATATATATATATATATATATTTATATTAATTAGATAGTTGAAAATTAACAAACAATGGGGACTGATGCGACCATATAATACGATAAACACAGATATCAATAAGGTAAACAGAATAGTACTAAAACAGAATGGAAATGGAGGTGTTATAGTTGATGACTGGGGGGGGAGGGGTTGACCCCCCCAACCACGGTTAAACATGTTTTAAATCCGCATAACACTCCCGGTGGTCGGCTACAACACCAAAACCTTATAGATCAATTAAAGTGAATCAAACAAATCAAACCAGAGATTATCATTAAATAATAAAACTAATTATAACGCTAAAAAACTAAATAAATATAAACGTAAAATATATCAATACATCTAAATGCATACCACCTCACCAAGCTAGTGTCACGATTCACCAACACACACACTTTTATAGTCAAAATAGGAAATTAATGTTGCCAACTATAAGATGAAACGTTGCTTACATACAGTATTATTTAAATTGAAAAACTGGGTTAAGATTGACGTAAGGAATTGAACAGGAAAACCCTGTTCAGAAGCTATTTTTATGAATTTTTTTATTCTAATATCCATGTTTATTACACTTGAATGTACAGGTCGTCGGCAATGCATTAACTAGTTTATTACAATATTAAGTTTGATATTTTTGCGAAGATCGTTATTCCATGACATAATCCTTAGGCCGTCTGCACACGGAGCAACGCAAAAGAAACTGATAACTGACTCAAATCACAAACCCGTCGGACGGGTTTGTAACCAGTTGCGCCGTGTGCGTGGCTCCATTCAATTACATAGGTTACGACTCATCACGGACTGGTTTGTGATTTGAGTCAGTTATCAGTTTCTTTTGGGTTGCTCCGTGTGCAGACGGGCTTACAGTATTAAAGTTATAATGATCTCGTTTATCATAAAGACAATACGAGACGCTATTTTGTTTATTTACTTTTAAATTTAAGTCTAAATATACTAAATTGCCTTCGTTGTCTTTTTTAGTTTCTACCAATTTAAGATTATCCGGATAAAAATTAATTTCTAATGATGTTAAATTTTCATTGAAACAAACCAGTATATCATCTACATATCTAAAATACAAAATTTCATTTAATATCATGACACCTCGTTCATAGAAGTGAAGGTAGATGTTTGCAAATGCAGATGAACATCCTCCTCCCATAGGTATACCATTAATTTGTTTATAGACACTATTTCCGTTATATAGTATAGTTTCGTACAGGACTACGTCCAGAAGTGCACGGTATTTACTAACGGTAATATAAGATTGCAAATCATACTGTTCGTATAAACTAAGTATAATAATGTACAGGTCCTTCAAGTCTTTAGAGTTTATACATAGAGTTTATACAAATCTATAGAATTTAACATATTATACCAGGTCCAGCGGTTTTTAGGTCCAGCGGTTTGGTCTGGGCGTTATCTGTCAGTCAGTTACGCAACAATTTTACATGTATATATATACAGATAATAAATATATAAAATATATAATAAAATATTCCTTTTATTATAATGTTACCTTCGGAATGTAAGACGCACCCCAATTTTAAGTCGATTATTTATGTCAAAGGTGCGTCTTATTGTCCGGGAAATACGGTATATTCGTCGAGCTTAAATTAGAGATACAGAGTTTTGGCTCATTCAGTCCTTATTCTGCATACTTTGTTCTTCATTATACAGAAAAAGTTCTGAGCTTGAGTAATTTCAGTTTGGGATAATCGTGATTCATTGTCCCCAGAAGTTGATATACATGAAATCGTGAACTCAAAACGGATCGAAAACATCACTCGACTATCTATCCAAATACAAGATGTCAGTCTGTTAAAGATAGTCCGTAATTAATGCGGCAAAAGGCTTCGACTCTTTTCTGGAGAAAAAATAAATGCTTCGAATATCAAAATGGTAAAAATGTATAATAGCGAATATTTTTCGCCGCGCGAATCTAATGCTGCCACTTTCTCAATAATATAGTTGTAATTGGATTTTCTCGTGGTCTTAAGTATTAAAGTGAAATTAAAAACGTCCATCATCGTATGAAGTGAGAGAATGATTTCATGTAGAGCTTTTGAATAAGCTTTCAAAAATACTCTATCAAAAGCGTTTAAATACATTGAAATTTTAATCCTGGTTGAAGGACAGGGGTTGATGAAAAGTTCCTTTCTAAGTCAAACAAGTAATTATTTGAACAACAAGCTAGTTAAGTTAAGGCTGATGTGTACTAACACTGTTGGATTCGCTCACCTACGGGGAAAATGTGTCTACTCTTTACAGCTACATAAACGCTGTTAATTCAATAGAAATGGTAATTTCAGATCGCCCAAAATTTTCTGCACCTTGAAACAGGATTCATTTTATAAATTTCTTCCACCAAAGGAATTTATCAGCGTTTAAAGACTATATCAGATTTTTCCCCGAATAATTTTAAAATATTATTTACATTTTTTAAAAAACACGAAAAATGCCCCAAGGTGTAAAATTTCTTTCTCTGTATTGAGTGAAATTTTTTTTAAAGAATCTTTCAATCTAAGTCAGCAATCCTTGGACACATTTTCTCCATAGGTTAACATTGAGGTGAGCGAATCCAATAGAGTAATAGAGTTAGTACACAGCAACCTTAACAGTTTCCTTAAGCTATCAAAATAATTACTCCTATAGCTCATTTTTTACTGAATTACACTTCAGTTATCAATTTAAATATCAAATTTGTATCAGATTTGGTAAGAGCAAACAATCATTTTCCCATACAGCAGCCTTAACGTAACTACTTAACTTTCTGCATCTTTCAACATATTGACTTCTACAGTTAATTTTATTTTAATTAAATTAAGTTTTAAGTTTATATTTCAAATTTGTATCAGCACTGTGAAAGGCAAACAATTATTTTCACAAACGGCAGCCTGACTTTAACAAATCTCAACATAATTTCTCACATAGCACCTTATTTAAATTCAAATGTCAGTTTCTATGCCAAATTGGAATTGTTAAATTAGTACTAAAATCGGTTTAAAAATATAACCCAGCTATTTTCACAGACGGCAATCTGGCCTTAATAGCTTCACGTTTCTTTACCAATAATTACTTCTATAAAATATTTCAGCTTGATTACGATTCAGATATTAACTCGTATTTCAAATTACTGATCAGAATATGAATTTATATCCGGTTTCGAAAGTTTTTCATTAGTGTCGAAAATAATTTATAGGATTTTCAAAAAATTCAGTGTCTATAATACAATGTAAAAATTGTATATAACATCAATATTTTGAGTCTAAGCAAATATTATAATCAACCATTAGTAAATTTTTCTAGTTACACCATATTCATACATGGAGTTACAAGGTTACATCGCTTGTACACTAATAAGAACTGAAAACTGAATTTCAAGGATCAGAATTCTATAGAGCAATGGTGACCAAACTGTAAAAACATTGCATGGGTCGACAGACTATCCGCCTAAAGTAAATTTATAACATATTGAATTACTTAATTAAAACATATGCTTTAAGTTTCCTGTAATTGTGCTGGTTTTCGGTGCTGAGGGTGCTCGGATCGAATCCTGGCGAAGCGCCACTAAAATGCCTCCGTTTGCGTCGTCCCTTCATAGGGGACAATATTGGTCCGCCTATATGGCGCCTCCATAATAAAATGGCCAGCAAAACTACTGTGAATTATAGGCGAATGTCTTCGCGACAAGTGCCTCCGCACTGAAAAAAAAATTGTTAAATAAGGTGTCAATGAAGTCTATAATTTTCAATATTTTAATAAGAGGCTAACAATTTTGAAATTCAGCCCTTTTATAACTTTAATTTCTGTTAATTTTAACCTAAATGAAATACAAAACATATTATTATTTCAATATGATGTTTTAGTCTCACGAGATTTGACAAAAACAAGTGGAGATGGTAAGCAAGACATTTTATTAATTGTCATTATGCAAAGTAAATACATACCTAAAATCTACAGTTCATTGATTTTTAAAATAGTTTCTCAAAATTTGTTTATTTCTTTTTCCTATTTTATTGTTTACAATTTCTTAATATTATTAAAAAAAGTGCGACAACGAAAAATTTGTAGAGGGGTCGGGGGCTTTTTATACAAAGAAAGTGGGCTGCGGTCGGAAAAAGTTTGCGCAACTCTGCTATAGAGAACTAATCCACAATGCATTTCTACCCAGTACGTGCCGATATCTATTGGCTTAGATAAGTACAAATAAGAAATATGATTCGAGGAGCGGGTAGGGAGTTCAAAAATCTTAATTTTAATGCAAAATGATATCCTCTTCTATCCTCTATAACCTTTTTAACTAGGAGGGCATATTTCAGAAAAGCGGGAGTTCGGCGGGCACCACTGGGTGAAGAGGAGAAGGGGATAATTTTTAAACATGAAAATATTAATGCGACACAAATTTTTAATACATAAATTCAAATTTTAATTTAAACAAAATAATCTTAAAATTAAGAATGCAATGTCTGACATTGCAAATCTGCGGTCAACTCGTAATGTGGCATATAAGTTGAATTCCCAGTCCTCAGGCATTGGTCCAAGTAAGTGTCAGTGGGGCTTGATTTTAAGTATTTCATATTAGAAAACAAAGATTCACAAGCATAAATTCTTGGTATAAGGAAATTCGTCCAATAAGGAATCAAAATGTTTGACAAACTAATAAGTGGTAGCATTTTCATCGCAATAATTTTCTAATTTTAAATTTGAGAAATATGATAAATTATCGTTCTTGATATGGGATTTCCAGAGCGACAATTTATCTTTTAAAGCACTTATCGTACTTATCATAGAAGAAAGGGGAGAACAACGCTGTCGAGAGATCATGCTGCTCAGTTTTTGATTTTAACGGTTTAGCGATCTTTAATTTTTTTCTACAATTATTCATTACAAGTACGAGCGTTAAATGCTCAAATATCTAGAAAAATTTCGAAATTTGGACGGCGGGCACCTTGGTGCCCGCGGGCCCCGCGTTGCCGACCCCTGCTCTATATTATATCCTCTTTTACAAAGCTTAATTATAATTTCATTCCTAACTTCACGAAATGAAAATCAAATATTTATTTATATTTCTTAATTTAAATTATTCAAAGTTATATTAATATTTTTATCAATTTCAGTCACGATATATTTGTTTATGTTAAAAATTTATGTAACATCTATATTATTTTTATACTTAACAATTCATTTTCAGCTTAATACTGCCTTTATAGATACAGGAAGACGTTTCAGATTTGCTCAAGAGACTTCGAATATGCATGAAAATTAGCATAAGGCAAACAGGCGGAAAATAAATGAACAGCACAGAGGTAGAGATTACGCTTCCATAATGGACACAAAAATGTAAACGATATATGTGCGTGTGCGCGCCTATGCGCACACATGTACATTTTTGTGTCCATCAGTGATTAAGAAACCATTGATAAAAAATCAGTCAGTTAGTCAATCAGTCAGTCACACACACACACATGTATGTATATGTGTGTGTGTCCGTGTGTAAGAGTAAAATCTTAACCGTTATATTCTAAAACCTTCATCATATTTAATCGGATGTTCCCAGTTGTATATCTAAATTACATGATCCATCTATATATATATTAAAAACATACTTATATAAACATACACATTCATACATATAAGTATTGTGTGTGTGCGAATGTAGATTAATGGTTGGGAAACATAAAATCACGTCAAGGGAAGGAGACCATTTATCTAAGCCGCTGATAATTTCTTAAACTACAGCTTGTTATCCCTCAACCATCCCCCTTGCCTCTCCGTAAGAAAAAATTCTTACCTATAATTTCTGCCATGGTCCAACGGCCGCACGACATTTCAAACCAAAAAGCTAATGAAGAAGGTTACAAGCCACAAAAATCGGGTGTAGGTCTATCCACCACACACAGAGTAAGCAGCCCAGTAATCTCACTACGCCGAAAGTATACGGAGTAAGCCTAGTCCTCTTCGACGATAACAGCTTTCTGTGCTCTCCAGAGCGGTTTACACATCCGTCTTTGGGAAAGTATGGACAGCCTTAAGCGTCTACCTCCGGTTTTGCTAATCAACCGAGTCTTGGAAAACGTTGGTGGCAGTAGCTAGAATTTTCCTAGCATCCGCTACCGCCAAGACAGCTGAATGATTTTGTTGCTTTTAAACGCTGTGTTTGGAAACATATGTACCAGATCCCGTCCTGGACACATTTCTGGATGAAGAATATTCACCGTGGATCTATACGATTTTCATTGAATCTGAGGAATTTCAAAAGGACAGAATTTTTTGAAGCGCAGGAACTAACCCTCGGTACTAAACAGTAATTGAAATATTACGTTCAAAATAACGCACAAGAGGGCAAATATGGCAATAATTATAAATTAGTATTAACCCCTTTTTTTTCCTCACTGGAAAAATGGAATAAATAATATGTAGCACCATGCACGGAATTAAGTTATTGTGTTTATGCAGTTATGCTAGTGTAAATATTACAATCCGTGTTTGAAAAAAAAGGGTTTTATGAAAAGTAACTGAATTTAATATTAAAACACTGTAATTACTTTTTCATAGATTTTTTTCCATCTTCAGATATAATAAAACATTCTCTCTGCAGCATTTTTCCACTGGCCCGATTTTTTTATAATTAAAATACAACTCGATTGTTCTGATATAAAAAAAAAATTGACACATTGCCAAGGATGACTGTGCCCATTCGATGGGGGAGAAGATTACACTGAATTTTTATTCTGCTATGCGCACGAATTTTGATCAGACGTGGCGTAGCTTTCATCCATGTTTCTTAACAGATTCATTCATATCCACTTAAATTTGGAGACCGCGGAGCGTAAGATGCGATGGTTTCAACAGAGAAAACAGAAATTCCTCAGGTCTTCGACAATAAGGTGCAATTGCGGACAATAATCGCAAATCCATTTAAACTAATACTAATCACAAATCACTAAGGACTCTATGGACAAATCATTTAATCTCAGAGCATAAGATGCAATTATCTCTTTGGAAAAAAGAATGCACCACAGGAACAATTTCTGATAATAATATACGGGCGAATGAAGAATTATAACTATTATCCCGAAACTAGTAGCCACTTTTAATTCTGTAATGGATTTTTAAGAGGCTATCAAGAACTGAATGATTATTGTCTTCTATGAGTTTTATGTAAGTAATATATCATACCACATATATTGCGTTCACTTCTACGATGTCGTTCGACTTCAATTTGGTTCCCCTTGATCAGGATCATTAATTATTCACTAAGAAAGCTACGTAAAAATCTCTAAACTTCACGTTTCATTCTATGTACCATACTGAAAGTGAAATCAGAAGAAGGAAAGATATAAATACAAAATTTCGTTTCAAAAATCTGTTTAAGCAGTAAAGTGGTGTTGCAAAATACCCGAACAAGAACAAAATAACTCTCATCAAAGAAACACTAGAGAAAAAGAAATTTAGCGGGAATTTCCTTACGGTGGGTATTCCTAGAAAACACATCTGTACCTCATTAAGAATAGGGCGCAAATAAGTGAACGTGATTAGAAATAAATGAGTTGGAGTGCTGATATATTTCGCCGGTCTAAATCAGTGTCAAAATTGAGAATATTCACACAGACTCAATTTGACCTTTACAGCATTTTATACACTTATAATGCGATAGAATGGGTATCATTTTAAACTAAGAACGTTGAAGGAGGTTTTGTCTAAAAGATCTTATCGCTGGTAGTAAAGCGGTTCTAAAAGTTAGATGTTAACACATCCATTCATCAAACGGATACTTTAACGTTTGATACCCTACAAGCAAAGTTAAGTTGTTTTTGTCTGAAATACAAAATTTGACTCATAATGTGTGGCAAAAGTCAATTTATTATAATTTTTGTTATATTTCTGATTTTTACAAAGCTACCAACTTAACTCGACTTCCTACAGCCTGTTTCACACATGCTTCGTATCGTAAAATGCGAACGTTAAACTTAAATTAATCTACTTTATATTTTCACATCATTGAACGTTAAGCTGCGGTGATATCGCTTCTGCTATATTATACGAAAAACATAGTGACTCTCGTTCTGCTTACCCCTTTAATCGCCACTATTAAAAATGTACAGGCGAATAAAATTCCTTGTTTTCCATAAATGAAAGCGAATTTTTTTCTTTTACAAATTATATATAAAATTATACAAAATAAGGATTTATCCAAAACAATATACAAATTAAGGAATCCAAAACAATTATACAAATTGTCCAAAACAATTATACAAATTAAGGAATTATACAAAATAAGGATTTAAAGTTGTAAGAAAAGATAAAAATGCACGAATTTATCTCCTGCTGAATAACAGTAAACAAATACCGTATTTTTCGCATCATAAGACGCACCTCAAATTTATGGGAGGATTTTTAGAAAAAAATATTTCGTATTTTGTTAGGCATGTAAAGATATTTTCAATTTCTTACTTAATAAAGATAAAAAATATGTATAGTAAAAAAAACATATATATATATATATATATATATATATATATATATATACATACATACATACACACACACATACACACACACACACACACACATATATATATATATATATATATATACCGTATTTACGCGTATATAGGCCGCATTTTTTTTTTATAAAATAGGTCGGTAAAAATAGGGTGCGGCTTATACACGGAATTTTAAAATTAAATACAGTAAACACCTTTAGTTTAGAACACTTTACTACCATAGAACATTAGTATCTATATACCTTGAAACCTATTACACCGTATCATGTCCACGGCAATTCAATGTATTGTAAATATTATTGGTTGTATGTATTATACCTTAGGACTATTTAATAAAACTCTTTTGGGTTCCCAAGAGTTTGTCTTCGTGCGAAATAATTCCTAAGTGTACTAGTATATATATAATCATCCTTTTACACTATAGTTTCCCCACCATCAGCAAAGGCTGTACCTGATATTGTTAGGCGAGCATTGAACTCGAAGGAATGTACGACATTTCTACATTTCGAAGAACGATACTACTTTGAGTCTACAACGGAATTCAGACAATTTCCCCAAATGTTGTCTCAAAATTCATGTGCGGCTTATACACGCATGCGGCGTACACAAGTAAATACGGTAATAAAATATTCATTTTATTTTAATGTTGCCTTCGGACCATACGACGCACTCCAATTTTAAGTCGATTTTATGTAAAAAAAAAAGTTGCGTCTTACGGTCCGAAAAATAGGGTATACTTATACAAATAAACGTTTGAAGTAAAATCTAAAACTTGATGGCAGCCAGTCATAAGTAACGTTAAGAGATAATGTATATTTTACGTGCTCATATTATCGTTGAACAAAGGATTCTTTGTAAAAGAAATAACGAAGATAATACCCTGGCACAATTAATTAACCTTCAGACAAATAGAAAAAAATTATGAAATAGAAAAAAAATTCAATCAACAGTAAACAAAGTAAGATTGATTCTATTTCACCAATGAGTAACACAGTTAAATGATACAGTCCTGAGTGGTAAACCACGGGGCAAAAAAAAATACAGGCTATATTACAAGACATGATTAAATTAATGAGATTGTATGAAATTGATAGTACGGCTTAAACGAAAGACCAAGCCTGGCTAGGATAAATCCTTAAGAAAAAAGATATAAAAAATATTAAAAAAAAGAAACAAATATTTTAAATGCTATATGTATTGCTATATATGCTTTTGGACATTGTATTAAAGTATAGAAACCCGTTTAATATTACATTTAAAAACTTTTTAATATAATAAATTAATGTAATCAACGCAAAAGATAAAAGTCAAGTTGAAAAATAAATAAACATTTGCTGATGATGAAAATGATGAATCTATGTTCTCAGACAATTAACTGTCAATCCTTTTTTATTTGCTGTTTCATTGTAGCTGTATTTGTTTAATGATAGGTTTTCGACAATTTTGTTAATCTTTATATAGAGAAATATGGATATTAAGAAGTAAATATTCGTGATCCCAAAATAATGTAATTAAAACAAATAAATAAAATGTTGGCAAAAATAGGCACCAATAAAAGTACTCTATAAGTAAGGCGCAATCGGAATTTTTTTTCTAAAAAGATGTTTTCAGAAAATCTGCGATTCGCCTATACAAAATACGTCATTTTGAAGTGTATACTAATCATATTAACCCTCAAACGGTACAATGGCTTGAGACGAAATAGATAGTACGGGCGGGTCGGTCTTTTTTGATGAGGTTTTTAGTAGAAATATGTACACAATAAGCATTTTTGTTGTATAATAGCATTTATTGATAATATTTTACATGAAATAAAACCCTTTTTTGTACAAAAAATAACCAACGAATTGCAATTTGCTAAACAAATAAAATCGGTTTGGCATTTACATAGAATGTTTTATATATTGGGCACTAATATGTAATTTAGTCTACCTAGTTTTAGAAGTTAGTGAAACCAACTTTTCAAGCATAAAAATGTAAAAAAATAATATATACTGACATTTTTGGACTTCAAAATCGAAATAAAAATTTTTAAAATGTAAAATAAAAAAATTTTAAAAATTATTAGTGATCATGAATAATATTTTTCAACAAAGATAGTCGTATTTATTTATTCCTATATATAGTAGGGTGGTCTAGTAGGTGTATCTGTTAGGGTTCCTTGTCAACTCGATCTCTTGCAATGAGAGGGAAGACACACTCTTGGGTCGGATCCAACACCCACAGTACCGTCCGAGAGTTAAGGAAAAACTAATATTTTAAATATCGACATTATCAATTTATTTCTGATGGAATCTCAAATGAGGTATTGATTTTTTTAATATACAGTGAACCTTCTCTATGGCAACCAGTAATCGTTCTGAAAAAAAAGCGGTCGCTATGAGAGGTGGCCGTGAAAAAGGGGTTCCTTCCATAACATTAGCTCTATGGAGTCTTTAATCGGTTCTGAACAAAATATGGCTGTTAGGAGGGGTGGCCGGCGAGAGAAGTTTCACTGTATACAGAAAATTTAAAAAATTCTCTCTTGCTAGGGTATGTGCGCGTCCTAGTGAGCCAAAAAAAAAAAAAAAAAAAAACTTCTCCAGCGGCATGAAATTTAGATTAAGATAACTAAAGTCTTAACAGTTGAAAATCATTTGAATTTTTTCATCGAAAGCAAATAGAACAAATTATCAAGAGAAATATTCACGATTTACTGTAAAGAATAGAAATTTTTTTAAAAAAAACCCAGAAATTGCATAAAAAATATATTGTATTTATCAGCTAAAATCACGGGAAAAGTTTAAATTACATAGATTTGTCTGGTTTGCATTTAAAATAAACAGATGTGATAGACAAGAATATGTCACAAGTTTTGTAATTTTTTTAATAGTTTAATGTTTGTGAATCATTCACCAAAACTTGGCAATTGTTTCTCAGAGTCTGTACTAATACTTGAAAATAAAATTAAAGAGTTTACCAGCTTTCGATAAATTTTTAAGGATCGAATGTAAACCATGCTTATATGTAATAATTCAAAATATACTATATTTTTAAGTTATTCAATAACACTTAATAGTTTAAAACAAAACAGTAAGAAAATACCTTCATAATTCTATTAGATTTATTTGTATATGAATTTAGAAATTTGCATTTAAAACCACGTAAAATTATTTTTTTATTTTTTTCCCCCTCTGTTTAAGTTATAATTTTGTTTATCCATAAGTTCAAAAAGAATTTCTTTAAAACAATCCGAAAACTTCATATGCTTAAAAATTAAGAAAATTTCTCAACCAGGAGTTAATAGATAAGATAATATGAATATGTGCTTTAATTGATGATGAGGTGTCAATGATTTCTTAAGCGTTTATTAAAAAGATACTTTTAAGTGTTTTTAAGTCTTAAAGTCCAAAGCAAGTTACTAAATAGATAAGACAATCCGAATATGTTCTTTAATTTACGGCCATAGGCGATGATGAGGAGTCAATGATTTCTTCAACGTTTATTAAAAAGATACTTTTTAAATGTTTTTTATTCTTAAAGTCCAAAGCAAGTTACTATATAAGAAAATTGTGAAAATTTTCCCAAATATTTATTGACTCTTTCTAAAACACGTTTAAAAGAAATCGATCCATTCAGTCCATGATAAGAAAGTAAATTTAGCTTTCGAATAGCGGTCATTACCTTTTCGTATGAATGAAAATGAAAGTTACAGATTGGTTACATGATGTTTGCCGTGCATGTGTGGTACGTGGATTAGCTTGTCTACTACGTGTACACATTTACTTCCTCTGGAATTTTCCAGAAGAAGAATAAACGTAGTGATTTCGAAAAAGTGTCGTAAACTTCAACTAAATTCTCAGTTTAAATTTTTTGGAAAATATTCAGATTTTAAGGGAGTCTAGCCCCGTAACGACCCAAGTCGTTATAAATTTACAAAAATAGAAATAATAATCCAACATAACATGAAACAAGGTTATGTAGTTTCTAGAACGTAAAATGTAAAAAACATTATTAAAATCATTCAAACAATTGCAAATTTCGTGAAACTCAAGTTACATGCAGAAATTCCTCAACTTCAGTTAACGAACTCCACTACAGATATCTAACGACTACTGACGAAGGGAATTTCGAAAACACGGTGTAAAAACAGTGACCTCTAGTTTAAAGAGTATGTTTTGATATTATTCTATACAAAACCGAGAATTCAATAAAAGGACTGTAATAAATTATTACGTGTTAAAATTAATACAATATAACCCATTAAGAAATAATGAACACACCTTTTCTCCACTTTCTCATTTCCAATTGGTTTTTGACAGGGTTGGTATTTATTTATTTTTTTAAGCGTCAGGAAAATTGACGAAACGGAAGAATTTGGCACAATGAAATGTAATATATTTTACTAAAAAAAATTTTTTTAGTTATTTTAAACACTTTTTTACTGTGTTTTCATTAATTATTAACATGAGATTTATTATAGTACAAAAACATGCATGTATATTTTTTCATCTATTTTTATTACCTCCCTTTAAGGTTTTTTTCAATGTGAGAGTCAATGAATTCATTTGTTAAAGATAAATCTTTAAATGAATATTAAAGTCTTACAATACTGAAGTGTTTATATACGTTTCAAAAACAGCTTCTAAAACAAAGTATTTCCTGAAAATTTGATTTTCATGAAAATGTGAAACACCTCACTTGCACTTGAAAATAATTAAAATTAATTTTCATGCCATATATTACAGCACAAAAATACCTTAATTTATCAATAATAAACTCTGGGATATATATATATAAGACTAACTTGTAAATGTTTTTTCTCTTTTTAAATTTATTTCGCATTTGTCGAAGTATCTTTATTTCTTCGTATATAGAGAAAGTGTCCCAAATATCGCCTACCCTAACTTTTTTTCGACAGTTCATCCCCTTTTTAGTTTCTGATTAGGCTGGAAACTCAAAGAACATCCCTAAGAACTATTTCCTTTGGTATTCTGAGATCAACCAGCTCCAAAACCAGTGCCAGTTTAAGTTATGTAGCTAAAATGGAAAAATTGAAAATTCCAGTGAACTCCAGAGCGGTTCCCAATATCGCCTACCAGGCGAAATTAGGAGCACCTGTTAAAAGGCGTTGCTAGCAAAGTCTCTGTTTAATGCACTTTCAAATGGTATAAGCAAAATTAGAATGTGGTTGCACCTACCTGGTCATTCACTGGATTCTGATTCTTAGGAGCCTAAGTTTACGAAGACAACAGCCAAAACAACTTCAGACGCCATATAGTTTCTGTTGTCAGTAATAAGAGCGTTGTCGCTATCGCCGCTGTTAGTACAGACCCAGAACTAGGAAGTTACTGCATTTTCTCATACATAGTGCGAATCATACTTTAGAAACACGAGTAGGCGATATTAGGCACAAGGGCGATATTTGGGACACCTACCCAATAACTTTTCTTTGTTATAAAACAATACAATAATTTACAGAAACTTCATGTTTAATCAAAATATCCCTTATATTACATATAAATGTGTGATTACGTGAAATAAAGATTTAGCGACCATAATTTACTCATCGTTGTAAGAAACAAAAAGTAAAGGTCATTTCTTGAGTGTTTAAGAAATATCATACTATGTGAATACCATAATAATGTCTGCAATATTAAATCTATATCTTCAGTTTAAATGTTTGAAACAATTATTTTTATAAGATCAAATTTAAATTTCAGCGGGTAAGTAATATCAAAAAGAAGAGGAAACGAAAGCTATTAAACAAAAACTGTTTGATACATTAAAAAATTGTATTAAATAATGTTTCAGTTTTTTTATTTTGACTGCTTTTTATTTGCTTTAACCCTACGTCAAATTTATGGAGGAATAGAAACAATAAGTGATTCCTACGATGCTTTTTTTGTTAACAAATGCCGGTTTAAATCTTTATATTTGTGTTTTTGTTTTCAAAAATGATCAAAAATGGACGATATAATTTTTTTTTATTTTAAGGCAGTTTTTTCCCAGTTTTTATCAATTTTTTTTAATGCGAACAAAAGGTCCTAACCAAGGCTTTCCCTTTACTCAGGTATAGGGGGAAAGCTACATTTATACATTCTCATCTGTTACCAAAACAATTTCCTCTAACTATAGATAATCATATCATCTATCTTACTGACTTATGGATATGGAGTTAAACAAAATCGATTCTTGTACCAGAAAAATCGGATTTTTCTTTTTAGTTGCTCTATCGATCTCCAATCGATATCACGGTCTATTTCGAAATCGTTTAATTCAATTTAAACAGAAAGCAACTCCTCCCACTTTAAAAAAGAAAACGATTCCTCCTCCAATGTTGAGACTATTCTGTTTCCCAGGTAAAAAAGCAACGCATTAAATGGACACACCTTTCCGTGACAATCAGAATTAGAAAATGAAGTACGAAAAATATAAGTGATTACACGTAAAGAAGAAAATTAAAAAATACGTTTACAATTTTTCCACGAATCGAGTGTATGTAATAGTTATTGGAGACGAATGAATTGGGCTCGATAATCGCTGGAAATTAATGGAATTCCGGGTCAATAAATTAGTGAATTCCATGCGAGAAAAATTAATTCTGAATAGATAAATGGATTGGGGGACATTAATTAGCTCGTGAAAGGAAGAAGTGGATTCTTTGCCGATTTTGTGAGGTATACTTCATTTACCCGCTTAATTAATTTACGCAATAGATTATTATCGAAGGAGCTGTTAAAGTAGCTGTATATAAAAGATAATTAATAATTCATGCAGTAATATTTAGTTTAATGCAAGAAAGATATTTAGTAATCATATAAAAAATCGGATTGAATGATACGTAATCGTACGAGCATATTGGGTAAGTATACCGAATATGAGAGCCCTTTTTATTTTCATATATAACTAGGAAAGTAAGTGAGGGATTATAGTACCAACTTGATATCCTTTTAATACATATATTTTACTATATATAACAATGACCGAAAATGAAAATAACCTTACAATTTTCTTGTATGAAATTATAAACACAAGTGTTCCATTTTTGGGGTCTGAAAAAAGTAGTCCTAATATGAGACTCCCATTCTACAACTCTATATATGAAATAGAATTACTGAAAAGTTCGTAAAAACAAAACTGTACACAAAAATTAGATAACAGTTACCTATATACACTAATAGATGAAAAAGAAAAGTGACATTTTAAAGAAATTACTTGGTTTACACTACAGGCTTTGTTTACTTTTTGTTTTCAGAATGAAACTTCTCACGTTGTTTACAAATAAAAAGTTCGTCAGCTGCACAATCTTCTTAAGCCCACCTGAAACACCTTCTACATTGACGCCACTGCTCTTCCCGTTTGTCTTCAGAAAATAAACAACCACAAAAAAGGCATTCAGCGTCATTTTCATGAATGCTATCATCACTGCTATCATGGAGAGAGAAATTTTCATCATCTTCAAATGAGCTGAGATCATCATAGAAATAAATAGGCTTATTCGTGCTCTGTTTTTTAACTAGTGTTGCATTTTCATCCATCCTTAATTTTCCCCTTCCTGTAGGGACCCATTTGCCTTTTCCTTTTCCCTTTATTGTTTCCTTATCCTTTTCTTTTTATCTTAATCTTCTTTTCCTTGTTTATCCTTTGATTTCTTATCTTTTAGGTCTATTCCTTTTTTTACTTGTAAGAGACAAAGTTTTTTTCGAATATGCTGCAGTTCTTTTATTAATGCTATCAATCAATTTATTTTTATAGGGCGATGATGTGATATATCGGCTTTACGGGCCCTATTTGGTTTCGAGGTGTTTTTCTCAGGTAACGTAGGCAAGGGATTTCTTTCTTCATGAGTCACTAAGAACTGGTTTGAACTTGTTTGATCAATACTTTCCACATTGTCACTACTGCTACATGGTTATGGATTTCGCCTGGGCGTCATTGCATCTGAAGTTTCAGAGGAAACAAGGCTGTGAGAGTGAAAACTAAAATGCCTAATATGAGACCCTATCTCATATTAGGCCTGCTTTGGGGTCTCATATTGGGCATGACCATGTTGTTGAACACGCCAACAAATTTTTAGGATTGACGTTTAGGATTGACGTTAGCTTAAAAACAAACAGGCGTGTTTACACTCCACATTTATAGCTACCTATCCAATACTAACAGTTTTAATAAGAGTCTTACCTTAAAAGTGAAAACAGCCAATGAAAATGATGATGCAAAAAAGTAGACGAGCACACATTCAGGAAAAAAAAAATACTCCACCTTTATTGGCGCTTGCAAACACTTGACTGACTCATCGATTACGAATGATGCAATAGACTACTGTTTGACACTCCAGTCGCCAGGCGGCAGCATATTAGGCATACTTACCCTATATATATATATATATATATATATATATAAAACTATTACATACATACAGCGCTTTTTTGTAAAAAAAGGGTTTCGGAACTCATCATATTATTGCGCCTAATATTATATTAAAGTAAAAAAACTTGAATTTTTTTATTGGAAAATACGTAACTTCATTATGCTTTATTAATTCCTTATGACTTTTTTTTTCTTAGATGAAGTAATTGATCTATTTAACATTTTAGGTTTTAGCATAATTTTATTGAATAAAATAGCAAAACAACAATAGTAAAACAGCAGTTCTAAATATAAAAAGGTTCCGGAACTGAGTTCCGATGCGTTCCATCACAAAAAAAAAGTTCTGTGTGTGTATGTATATATATATATATATATATATATATATATATATATATATACAGTGTTGGAAATTGATTTATGAAAACACGATTTTTTAACAAAAACATTTTTAATATTCATTAAAAATGAATGAAATTTCATGCATTATACATACTATGTATAACAAATGAGTTACAAAAATAAAATTTCATACATATTAATAAACAAAAGCATAAGGTCAAAAATTATATATTTCTAACATACAAACATACAAACATAGTCTTGCATGAAGATGTAATCTAAACTGTAATATTGCCATGCAAATGGAAGAAGGGAATTTTCTAAAACTAAGCTGTAATCATATGAATTCTGGCGACCATTTATAAATACAATTTCACTTCTGCCATCATAAGCAATCGCTGCCCAAACCATCAAACTTCCGCTACCAAAATTTCTGCTGAATGTAGAATTTGGTTCTTTTCGGAGATCTCTCCAATAATACCTCAAACCATCGGGGCCATCCAAATTAAATTTCTTTCCACCGGAGAAAATGACATTCTTTCAATTGTCGCCCATTGTCATGTACTTTTCACAAAACTGAAAACGCATCTGCTTGTGACGCAGAAGTATATTTCTAGACTTCATCTTCGACCATCTCAAGCTCCATGAAGAATGTAAAAATTGCCTAACTCTTCTAGAAATAACAGGAAGGGATAGATCTGCACAAATCTGCTTTGAATTGTGGCCGGTTTTTGATAGAAGCTGAAGAATCCCCTTTTCTCCATCTCAGTTAAATGTGGATTACCTTTTTTGTTAAAATTTTTGCCATAATTTGCTGAATCTTTTCTATAGTTATATATCACACCAACTGGTCTTTTAATTAATTTACTAATTTCCGGATCAGATTTTCCACATTCTATATATGCATCGATGTTGGCTCTTTCATCCACAGACAACACCTTTCATTTACCCATAGTGAAAAGTATGACTGAAACGTATTGCTTCCATTATATAACGCTTTTTATGTCTACTGCGCATGTCACGTTACTTGGTTTTATGCAAATTTTTGTCACATTACTTCAGAATAGCCAATGAAATGTGATATTTCATAAATCAATTTCCATGTTTGTATGTTATGAAAGTATAAATATCTATCTATCTATCTATATATATATATATATATATATATATCCCAATAGCAGTTTTAACACGAATACATGCGGCTGCAGGAGTCTACAAGCCAAACCCAATAGATGGTTCTCCCGGGCCGGAGAACGACTCCGTACAGCTTGCTATAAAAAATAATTTCTAGAAATGACTCCCTTACGGCCTTCGAAATATATCGAGCTCATAGATGATCCCCTCCAGGCATTCCAGATCAGCACTGAGCCATGAACCTCTTCCATACTTCGCTGCTCGATGTCCAGACAAGATCCAGGAATAACAGCAGTGTCAAGGGGCTAAGAAGATCTCCCGTTTAACATAACTAAGGAAGTGAATATTGCACAGGGGTGTTAAGGCGATATTTCTCAAAATGAATCAACTCAATGATGGGAGGATAAGGTTTGGTTTGAAGCGCTACGGTTTATTTTTTGCTACACAAGGGTTAATAAGACCGGGACCTACTTCTTAAAGCAGATCGTGGACGGCTACTGTAAAGTCCTCGTAGTTTAAAATAAACATGAGAGACAAAATTATTTAAAACACAGCTTGTATTAAAAATCCACTTACATACAATATATGCATTTGCATAGAGACTATTCTAGTCTGCATCCGTGAGATTTCTCTCAAAAACTCACTCACTTCACTCTTTCAGTCTTTAACCGAGAAGTTTCACTCAAACGTTAATTAAGACTATTTCAGTCTTTAATCGAAAGACGAACCCGCACCGATCAGCACCTGGGTCAGCTCCACCCCAATCCTTCCGCTGATCTCGTTGATTCCGGCTGCTGGCCCTCTCTATTTTATTCTGTTGTCAGGCGCTCCTATATATAGGTTGGTTAGGTGGCGATTTCCCTTGTTTTCTGAGGCTATAGACGCTGGTCAAACGAGCGGTCATCACTTCAGCTCTCCACAAGGTCGTCTCCAACTTGGTGAGCATTTTCCTTTCCGAACGCCAGCCAATCGGGGTGATTCTTCGGACTACCTAGGGGTCAGCGCCAACCAGTCTTCCGCATTGTAAGCATTGTAGCCCCCATTGTAGAGTTATGTCATGTCTTCCGCATTGTAACCCCCTAGCCATTCGATCATCCGGGGGGATGAGGATAAGTGAAGAATCGTATTTTTCGAATACCATTCCTCACATATCCTTATTTCTTTCTGAAACCAATGACATACGATGTTGGCCTTACATATTTTTTTTAAATTTTTCTGTGACACTGAATTTTTCCCGCCAATACAAGTCGTATAACGGTCTTTCACTGCTCTTTCGAACGGGTCCAATGTAACAGATATCTGTCAGAACAGGGCTACAAACTCAAGTACCAAACACCTTTAGGCCAGTATTCTACCAATCGAACTATTTCGGCAACGTAAGATAGTACTTTCATGTTTTGAATATCATTCCTAAGAAACTGAAAAATAAAAAAAATTCCTTTTCCACAGCCCAAGGGCAAAAAATCAGTTGACTTCACAGATCTTCGATCCTTATATCGCACCTTTAGAAGAAAATAACGTCAAAACTCAAAACAAGCCGTTTTTCAAAAATTGCAATTTGCTTTATTAGTAAATAAAGAATACATTGCTGTTTTCCGCCTAACATTTGGTTAAATTATAGGCATGGGTTTCTAATAATAATATCCTAAGAGAATTTGCCCGCTTTTTATCACAGGTGCCCCAAAATTGAAAACAGGATTCTATTTTGAGTTGTGCCACTGTTCTTGTCGCTGGATATTCGCATTTGCCAGACTTATGTCACCCTAAATCGTAATAAGTTCTGTAAATAATGCACTTTAATATAACATTTTCACAAAATGTAGAAAAAAATTAGATACATTTAAAAAAAAATTCAATATTTAAGTTACGTACTTAATCAGTCAAAACCCTTCAGCATAAATAAATAAATAATTAATTAAACTTAAATTCAATTAAGGAAATTATTGTTGTAAAGCTTCCTAAAAAGTTGCATGAATTTTTTGCAATGTTATTGCCTTTGCAGAAAAACAAAACCAATGCCTAATCTCTTCGAAAGAATAGCTCAATGATATACATAAAGTCTAAACATAATCAGAAATCAAATCATAAGTGACACTGTTCCACTTGTGCACCCGTCAAAACAGACTCAAAAGAACAACGACACTTGTGCTATCTAGCAGCCACTTCTGAAAGCCCACTGACGACGTTGTTCCAGTGGCTAGATGTGATGTTGCTGGTACGTAACATACATTAAACTCAAAACAGTTGATTTAAGTTGTGGCATTTTGGGGTTCGATATGTTAAACCAGAGGTGGGGAATGCGCGGCCTTAAGGACGCATGCGGCCTCCGTGATTTTCTTGTGCGGTCTTCAAATTATTTTAAGAATTGTTGCTATGTGACATAGCAACAATATAATATTTTATATAATATTTTTATATAATATTTTTGTTATTTATAATTTAATGCTATTATTTTTCTATTGTATTTCTTTATAATGTTAATATTATTTAAAAAATACTTCTACTTTATTATTTTTTATTTGAAGTGGTATTTAAATATGTAGTTGTTTATTAAAATTTAAAAATCTGGATATATATATATGTGCTTACATAAATAAAAATACCAACAGTGAAATATAAAAAAATTACAGTGGTATCTATGAATCTTATAATTTTATAAAAAAATTAATAATTAATGATTAATGTTATAACAAGTTTTTACCGTTATGTGAATACAAAAATATTTTATATTGTAACTTTTTAAGTCAAATAGTAAATAAATAAGGACTTAATTTTTTGTTGTTATTTTTCTATATAATGCACCAAATCGTTAAAACTATACCTAACTATAATAATTTCATAAAAGTCGCATTTATAGGTACACCAACTTATGCGGCCTTCTTTATTTCTACCTAATTTACATGTGGCCTCTAATGGAAAAAAGGTTCCCCACCTCTGTATTAAACCATAGATTAAGTACAATGTTTTTTTCTGCATTTGAAAATTGAAAACTCATGACTGATACTCGTGTGTTTTTCAAAAGTATTTTTATTTCAATACAATGTTTTTAAAAAAATATATTTTAATTTTCCAGCGATAGACATCAATAACGCCCTTGAAAAAAAATAATTTCAGATAGTATCTTCTAAAGAAACTACCGGGGGTTATTAACGTAGGATTACTTATCGTTGTTTACCTCTTTTGTATGTATATATGTAGGTATATATATATATATATATATATATATATATATATATATATGTGTGTGTGTGTGTGTGTGTGTATGTCAAAATTTTAACGTATTTTGGAACTTTTCTGTTTAACTGCTTACTGCTTGCCCAAGCGATTCAGATTGGGTTTGGCGCACTGCCAAAATTATAACTCGCGACGACGGACATCTGAAATTTTGCTTTCCGGAGGACCGTTATGGAGGAACGTAATCCTACGTTAAAAATTCTTCCGTTGTTAAAAAATTAAAAACGGAAAAGTTTAAAATATTAGAAACTACGCGCTCTTTCTGTACCTTCGTATACAAAACGTCTACCTTCTTTTGAATTCTGTCTCTTCGTATAGAAAAAACAGAATTCAAAAATCCGTTTGCTAATTTACGATTAGAATACTTCTGCGTAGAAAATTCCTGTAGCTTAATATTGGGTTTGAAGATCAGCAATGTAAAGAAATGCGCCGCCTTAATCAATGCATCGCAACGAAAACTGAAAGTCAGCAGGTTTCTATTTCTATATTTTGGGACCTTATACAGAGGCTGTTCACACATTTTTTAGACGATGTATATTGTATTCACAAAACTAAATTACATAAAATTATTGTGTTTTAAATGTTCTATTTGACATCCCTTATTCTGAACTATCTTTCGACACCGCAATTTCCAGGATAATAATGCCTTTTGAAGTGTCAGAAGAGGTATTCTATCTCATTCCTCTTGAACAGCTTTCCAGAGTCCTGTAAGGGTTTTGGGACGACGTTTGGATAATGCAGATTTTAAAAGTCCGAAAGCACAAAAATCCATAGGTGATACATAGGGAGATTTAGTAGGGATATCAGTGAAGGGTATAACCTTGATACCAGTTTTTTGTTCCATTTCTTTTAGGAAATTTACAGTGGATTTTGATGTGTGACTGCTAGCTTTGTCCTGATGGAGTCTCACAGATTGATGGCACTGTGGGTAAAGCGATGGTATTTCATTCAGAAAAATTGGCGATAAAATATGTTCCTGATAGTATTTGGAGTTAATCTTGACATTTTTTTCCACTCTCTTTATTTTTAACTTGCCATTATAAGAAAAACCAGCAACAATCATGAATCCCTTAGAAAAACTTTCTTTCGATTCTTTGAACCATGTACTTAAATTTTTTTCTCCCCTTTTATGATAATAAATGGCTCTTTTTTTGTTGCAATCATTTAAATACACCCATGATTCATCTATTGTGACAATTGTTTTCCATTTTTCTTTGGATAAGTGTTTCTCATATAGAATTCTGCAGCGTGTCCTGCGTTCAGCGGTATGATTTGGAAGAAGACGATGCACATTGCGTTTTTTCGCTTTCTTCAGATTTAAATCAACGTTTATCACTTTGTTTACAGTGGACACCGAGCATTTTAATGATTTTGCAACTGTCCTTTGACTAGGGGGATTTTCTTTTAACATTAAACAACGTACATTTGCAATAGTCGAAGATGTCCGTTTTTTCCTTGGATACTTGTTTGGAATTTTTGTCCCACTTGAGGCTCCAATTTGACGATTTTTCCTTTCTTGTTGACGATATTACCTATCGACGCTTTAGATATCACAAAACCATGACTCTCAAATCGTTTTTGGATAACGGAGTATGCATATTTCTCTTCGGAAAGAGCATAAAAGTAGCCTTCGAACCACTGCTTTGTTAAAAACGCCATTTTGAATAAAAACAAAACTTTCAAGCGGGAGACGATAATTTTGACTTTTAAAAACATAGTACGATTGCAATTATTTCTTTTGCAGTAAACGATTTTTTATTACCGCTTACCAAAATCGTCTAAAAAATGTGCGAACAGCTTCTGTACTTATGTCTAACCACCATTTTCCTTACTCTATTTCCTCTCTACTTCTCATGAACTTGATTGCGATATTTTCATCTGAACATACTAACACAGATTTATAAAATCTGAAAATTAAATCACGTACGAAAGGTACATTAGATTATTTTAAAAACAACAATTTAGAATTTCCGTTACTCTATACAACATAGGTATAATAACAAAATCTTCCGGTAAATTTGGCAGTGTTACCTTGGATTTGACAATTATAAATGTTTTCAAAAACATTCGTTTGCTAGTATTTGGCTTAAAATTACAATTATGAAAAAATCCTTGTATTTCATTTTTCGTATGAATTTGGAGATGAAAGGGTAACTGGGTTAACAAACGACGATTTTGAAACATATAGTCGTTTCGAAAGCAGGGAAAAAAGTAATAAAACGAAATCACGTTTTTCAATTTTGTTATTTTAAAAAAATATTTAGAATACATCATTAAAGTAACAACCGTTTAATACAGAAGATTGGAAGTTTCCAAGTGATATCTTTCTGCGTGCATAGCCGAGGGCTTGTTGATTTTAATGACTATACATGAAGCCGAAAATGTAAAATTTCAACAACGTGTCACAAAAGCTGTTTCTAAAAATGCATATTTAAAAATAAATAAATAGATGAGGCTAAAATGCTCTTATAGTATGGGTTGTTAGAAAATCATCTCTCTTTCAATGTTCAAGTAATTAATTTTTCTTTCCATGTAGAAAAAAAAATCCGTGAACATTACATGCATCTTTACGACTACAGAATTGGGAGGTTCACAACTTGATTTCAACTGACATTGCATTCAATTATTTCATATGACTGCTAGTATTCCGTTACATTTACCTACGAAAAAGGTCTGTTACGTTTGTACAAAAGAAAACGCACATAGGGTACCGTCGACTAAATTATTTCCATCACGGCACGCAAAATTATCCCGTAACTGTCTACTCGGCACCTCTAATAACCGCGCATGTATACCGATGTTCTTTCTTGTACAATCGTTTTGTGTCCAGCTCGGGTAAATAACCGTACACCAAAGACATGTCTTCGATGATTGGACGACGGTGGACAAACGAAGCGATACAGACGAAAAGAAGAAAAAAAAACGCGATAGAAGAAACAAAAACCCCATCCTTCGGTTGCTTCTTTTTTTAATGAAGAGGACTATACTAAAAAGTCTCTCTCTGCGAACAAACTGGCTATGGGCGTGGGTTATGCAGAAATGAACAGACTGATAAAGATCTGCATCCAGTAGCTTTCAACAGGTCTCTCTCTCCCTTTATTTCGCCTAATTTATGGACCGGTTTCTTTTTAAGATCTCTTCTGGCGACCGCGAGAGCTATCAGTTATGGTGGGAGAGAAGAGATACTAAGAAAACACTCAATTTTCTTCTTTCAAGTCCGCAATTGATATCAGAAAATGCAAGAATACATTTCAAAGCGTGTTTTAGGTCAGTGATGTAAGTATAGGCTAAGGGGAGACAAATTAACTCGAATCGCATATTTATTTTTCACCCTTAAAAACACCACGCGTACTAAAGGGACTTTCAACCTAGAATTTTTAAATTTTTCAGTTTTTAACTCTATATACAAAGTGAGAATAATTTGTAATATTTTTTACTACAGTGAAGATCCTCAGAATTCAGATTTAGAATTGTTTGGCACAATAATGCCTGTTTTTCAAAAAAATTTCAAAATGCTCGATCATAGTACCAAACATGCATTCCAAATCATTTAAAAACCTAAAATTTTTTAATAGAGGTTTACCGTATATATATAGACATAATTGTACGTTTTTTCTTTGTATGAATCTTACGTCATATACAATTATTTTTTTTAATCTGCCTGTTAATTTTTTAATGTTTTCTTTTATGTTTTTGCTATATTTCATGGCCTATAAAATTCTTGTGGTTTCAAAGAATGACGCACATTTTTGTGGCAAACGCTTCAGTTCCCAGTCCTGAGAAATTTGGAAGAAATCGTAAGAAAATAAATGCGCCCAAAGCATTTTGAAGAATTTTTTAAAAATCAGTCTTCAATATAGTAGAAAAGAATATTAATTATTCTCTCTTTGTGTATAGAGTAAAATATTGAAAAAAAATTTCAGGTAGTCTCTTCTAACGAAACTACCGCGGGTTATTAACGTAGGATTACTTATCGTTGCTTACCTCTTTGTATGTATATATGTATCTATGTGTTATGTATATATGTATCTATATATATATGTACGTATATACAGTGGAATCTCGAATTATCGTTTTCAAGAGACCGACTGAACTGAACGATAAATACGGGAAAACGATAGATGCGGGAACATAACAAAGAAATATAATCGTCGGGACAGAGTGAAATAAACGACACATACGGGTAAACGATGATTCGGGGAACGATCGATCGAGATTCCACTATAAATAAATAAATAAATATATATATGTGTGTGTCAGTCAGTCAAAATTTTGACGCATTTTGGTACCTTTCTGTTTAACTGTTTACTGCTTGTCCAAGCGATACAGACTGGGTTTGGCACGTTGCCAAAATTATAACTCGCCACGCTGGAAATCTGAAATTTTACTTTCCGGAAGACCGTTATAGAGGAGCGTAATCCTTTGTTAAAAACGATGTTGAAGGTTCCTTGTCCCCTTTAGGTGACACATCATTTGACATCGCAGATCATTAATGCAAACGTTAAGTTATGAGAATTTTTTTCTTCTTAGTACTTTTCTAATCCTAGATTAGCAAATGCATGCAGTTTTTGGCATATGGAGGTGATTAAAAACAGATTGTGCAGCTTTTTTTATATTTAAAGTTTCTTCCATAGTTAATATTTTATAGAGCCTTGACATATCAGTGCTTTTGCTTCAAAAGTAAAACTATTTTTTTAAAAAAGATGAACGAAAACTATTTTTGAAAAACTAAGGGCCTGTTCACATAGAATATGTCAGCGTCAGCGTTACTCGTATTGAAATATATTTAACCAATTACAAACCTCCAAACGATTAGCCACGAAATTGTTAAGGTCTGTGATTGGTTTAAAATATGTCAATACGAGTAACGCTGACAGTGACGGACTCTATGTGAACAGGCCCAAAGGCAATGCCTTTGAAGATCTGTTTTCAAACGCATAAAACAAAATTCAAAATTTTGCAGCATCCAATTCAATTTTCTGCATTATATATCCGCCCGCTCTCTCTCTCTCTCTCTCTCTCTCTCTCTCTCTATATATATATATATATATATATATATATATATATATATATATATATATATATATATATATATATATATATATATATATATATATATATAGAGAGAGAGAGAGAGAGAGGGAGATTCCTGTCATATTTCTCCCTTTATCTGCTAATCTGTGATTAAAAAATATATGCAAAATTCCCCTCAGCTCAACAATGGTACTTCAAACCTGCGGGGTCAACTGATGCTCCTTCTGACCCTGTATGACATAATAGAGACAAAAATTTTGGACCACACTCTCTGTAACTTTTAGTTATTACGACATTTTTCTTGTTTGTACATAATTTCAGAACATGAGGGCAGGGGTACACGTCATATTCGAACTACATCATGTCATTGCGTATTATTTTCAATATCAGTGAGAATTGAGTAAAAGATATACCACGGGGGTAAGAGAAGGCGATTTGTTTAAATCGATAAACAAAATCTAATGGAATGCAACACGATATTTTATAACTGGAACTGCCTTTTTTACAATGACTCTTTTAGGACCCGAGAGGGGAATTATAACTTCAAAGACCGAACTCAGATTTCTCGAAAGAATGAGTAGGTGTGAGTATAGTCATCTAAAAGTTCTTCTACCCTTCGAAGTAATGAATACAAATACAGTGAAACTTCTCCAGCCGGCCACACCTCTAAATGGACATATTTTCTTCAGAACCGATTAAGACTCCAAAGAGCCAATGTTATGGAAAAAACTTCTTTACGACGGCCACCCCTCAAAACGACCACTTCACTGTGTATGTGTGTATATATATATATAGGATTCACTAAAAACGCTTCAAAAGCCTGAATTAGGTCCCGCTATTATCTTAGTACGTTAGTATCGTACAGTTTTTGCAGCACAGTGAACCAACAGATGTTAATATGCGTTTAATAATGTAATAATGTGACAATAGCATTATAAAAATACTCGTTGAATTTTCAGAATTTAACCAGTATTGCTTTAGATTTTTCTAATCATGAGCACTAGTCATTTCAGGGGGATAAAATGTGGACAGAATTTTCAATCTAACGGAAACCACACGATAACCCTTTTCCGAACTAATTGATTAGGAAATGAAGATGCATGTTTCGGCCAACGCATCATATTTCACGTTGAAAAGCTCGTTATAGCTATTATTCAGAGGGGAAAAATCGATTGGAAAGGCTTGAATGTCCAGGGAAAACCCCGTCATGGACATTGTTTCCTACACCGCGAGGTTCAACTGTCGACCTCTCGGTAGTAAACTTCGCTTATTCATCGAGAAAGTGTGGTAGGATGTTATCAGCGGTCCGATTTAACGAATATTTTGGATTAATAAATATATTCGTTAAATGGACATCCATTCGTTAATGTTCGAAAAAAAAACAAAGATAAACTTATTAAAAGGCTATTACATCGTAAGAACCTTCGGTGTTAATTTTACCTTTTGCTTAAGTTTGTTAAACAAATATATCGCTCACTCCTTTCAACAACGTCATATCTCAAAATTCGGCTATTTTTACTTATGCCTGTTTTCAGAATGCCCTGAAAGAGTAGTAGTATATCCCTGCAAGATCGTCCTATCTCACCGCTCAAAATTTAGCCGCTAGAGACCAGAATTAAAATTTATTTTCAATATATTTCAATGTACTTTTAAACTTTAAAATCACTCTCCTGAAAAATCTTGTTTTTTGAGGTATGACGTACTTGAAAGGAGTGGGCGATATATGTATCATACAATAAATATGTAACAACGATTACGCTCGACACTGTGAAACATCAATATTCATTAAATATTTAAAAATAATTATTGTTCCTGAGGCCAACTCATCCAAATCCCTTCGTCGAGTTTCAAATGTCTGAATCAATGTTGCCAGTCTATGACTAAGTAATTTTCCACATTTTGATTATTTTTAATTGTCACTAATTTCACGTCGTAGGAGAAGGGTCGTCAGAAGACCTTTGGTCACAAATCAGTTTTGAGACAAATGCTGTTTTACTTTTTTTAAAAATATAAATTCATTTAATCGTGATTTTTTACATGAAATTCTAAAAAGCCCAAAAAACTCATTAGAAAAATTTATTCGGTCGCTGTACCATTATATATACAGACCGTCATGCGACAGAAAAAATATGCGTAGATAATTTCAAAACTTTTTTGCAGGATTTAGTGGTAATCAGTCTGTTTTCTAGTTTTCAAAAAAACTAGTAGGTCATAAGCTTGCCTTACGTCTATTTTGTTCGAGAGAGACTCCAGGCGACGATGCATCTATCCCACCAGTTGCTGTTGTTTTACAATTTACAGTCATGATCGCCTTAGATTTCACTCTGTCTCCTTATTTAGTTATTAAGGCTGCTGCACCTTTTTGTTAAAGATGTATTTCATTCATATCCATGTACATACTATTACATGACTTGAATCTACGGCTATTTGGCTGTGGAGTCCCTTACATGAATCAAGAGGATTAAGGAGTCGCAGTCAATAGTAACATTGGCGCTAAAACTTAGCTCCACTTATGCAGTCATAGGTCCTGTTCACATAGGAGTCACATAGGAGCAAAAAAAAATTTCTGTAGCCAACTGTCAAAGCCATTTCCGAACAGGCTTCAAACATCCATGCCAAGAGAGGGCCTCGAACCCACAGACTCTGGTACCGAATGCCAGCGTCCCAGCCATTCGGCCACCGTATGGCGAAATGCATATCAGAGTCCTCGTGTAAATAATACTACATCTATTTTCTGTCCTTCTTTTTCATGTGGTTTTATGAGTGAAGTTCCATGAAACTGCCTAATATTGTAATTCTTTAACATTTTTCTTAAAATGCATGAAAAAAATGCACCAACGCTTTGATATAAAAACAATGTTTTCGACACCACCATAAATGACATTTAAAAATTCTAATTTTTAACCCTGAAAACGATAGTAAAATACAAACCAAAAAGTAAAACCATTTACATAAAAACACGCAGATAAGAGTTTTTTGTTTATAAATATTTGGTTACTTATATAGAGAACAGGCAAAAAAAATTTTCTGTAGCCAACTGTCAAAGCCATGTGCAGGTTAAAAATTATTTGAATGTGCATAAGATGCGTGTTCTTAGAAGCCCAAGTCTAAAATTCTTAAAACAGTGCATTTTAGCTCTCGATATTTATTTTAAAATATATTGAAAGGGTGAGACTAGCACGACAAAACTTTCATTTTATTAGTTTCTAATAAATATGGAAATTTTTCAGAAATATCAATATTGTCAATAATTTCTTGGCTGCTTTAAATGAGGTCCTTCATTGTCAGTGACCATAATCAGGATAATTACTAGTTAACGATGACCAAGTTTTTAAAATTAATAAATAAAGGTAAATGTACAAAACCCTTCCTTTTTATAACTAAAATTTTCACTAGTTTTTATACTTTTTACTCCTTTTTGAGCCATTTAATATTTTTTAGCTTTTAATTTTAATATAGAGTAAAAATTAATTTTGGTTTTATTCTAATAATCATTTTATCCTTTACTTTATTTGTGTCGTACTGTAAAATCATTATTCATACGCTAGATATAATTATTGCTTTGCTAACTTATGAACTTCAAATAAGTTTCCATGAAAGTTAATAAAAAAACTGAAGGCCTAACCACACCATTTTCTTCTAGCCCTTCCTATCTGTTCTAAACAGGGCAGGATAAAACGGGGCTTTAGAGGGTTTCCTGTTAGAGGGAGTCCTGTTAGAGGGTGTTTAGAGGGAGCCCTGTTTCTAAACAGGGCTTTAGAGGCCTCAACCACCTGGGCCTCAAAAAATAGAGGAAAATCTAAAATTGAATTCAGGCATATACATGAATCTCTAAAGGCTTGTAGCAAACAATGAATTCTATTCTTCACTCCCTAATGTTGAAATAGCGGACTATTAGCTGTAGACTATATATTAGCTCTAGAATAATAGCTCTGCGGACTTACACGTGCTTGATGATAACTAATTCGACGAGAGACAAGAGTTTCTCCAAGACGAAACATCTGAAGAGTGCATACAGATCGACAATGGCACAAGAGAGACTCGACAGACTCGCTCTTAAGGCATTTAAAAATGATATTCTAAAGGACTTACAATTGACCGACGTTTAAAAGAAACTTGTTTTCAAGAAATGAAACAAAGCAAATGTTTAAATTTTTAATATTGTTAACCTCGTAAGAATAAATTTACTTTTGTCTTTATTTTTTTTTTTAACAGAGCGATGCGAAAGTTAGCTTGACACTAGCAGTTATTTGTCTTTTCGGTGACCAGAGAAGCAGCAATGTCAACAAATAACAATAGCAGCAAAAACAACTGCCATAGGTGACGTAGTCGCATTGCACATAACGACGTATCTATAAATATGAGAAAATATAAAGAAGTAGCAGGTATATTAAAATAAACATTTGTCGAGCGACTTTTTATCAATCAATCTAACTGGGGACTTCCCAGCACCCTAGCCCCCTGGGAATGCCTTAATCCCCTAGTTCTAAAGCCCTAGTACCCTTTCGCCGACTTGGCTAATACTAGTGTAATAAACAAAATATTAATGAAGAAAAAGCATTCCAAGGGATAAAACTTACAAAAAATGTGGTAACAATTTTTAAAGGATAAGTGATAAAACTATCCAGTAATTTTTTTTGCGATATCATATTGTAATGTTTTTATTAAAACAAACTCAGTACGTAGTTGTTTCCATATTTCCGAATGTCGCGTAGGTTCGCTAAAAGATGATATTTTTAAATGCAAGAAATAAACCCGACATTTTATCTTTTAAAAATCTGATGTTTTAGCCAGATGTTAAGAATAATTTGAGAGGATTATCCACAAAATAAGATTTTATTATACCGTGGGAAAAATAGCTATGGAGGCATCCGATTGCTAGAAATGCACTATAACAGATTCTCGAGAAAATAAATTGTAACTTTAGAGCGAACAATTGAAAATCTTTGAAAAATACATAAAACATTGCTGATAAATTTAATGAATATATATGACCAACATTCTGTGCTGTTGGCCTAAACCGAATAGGTAGAATATAAAATCATAAACACCAAGATTTATAATGATCACTAGGACAGGTAAATTGGAGCCTCACTTGCAGATCGGAAATCTCATGGTTCCCCAGGGAGAGAATCGTCATAACTTTAGATTTTCAATTATTTGCATAGCTTTGCGCATACAGAAGGTCTGCAATGGCGCGCAACAAAATGTCTAGTATGCCATCATTTATTTTTTATCTCTTGCAACTTCGGATTTCATGTAATATTTCTCAGCAAAAGAAAGTTGCACCGCATAAAAATGTCTCTACATGCGCCGAACATATTCATACATGCTACCCTAATCACATTACTATCAGAAAAACTTTTTTTCCCTGAAAGAAGACTATAACTTAACTAATCAATAACTGCTTAACAAAAATTATTTCCGGAAACCTCAAAAGAAGTAAAGTTACGGCATTACAAAAATATATGATTTTTAACAGATAGAAACAGAATGGGATGTCATTTCGTAAAATGTATATGCTATAAAACATGACTGCTCTCGAATTTTCGGCATTATAATGCGAGAGCAAGAGCTAAAACTTTTAATTTCCATAGGAAAGTCATAATTAAACAATACTTAAAAAAACGTTTTTTAGGAAAATTCATTTAAAGAAAGAGAACATGGTTCACTAAAACTGGCAAGTATAACGGTGTTCGTCAATTTTTTTATTTAGCGAAATAAAGGTCAGCCTGTACGGTTTTTTTTCACACGAAACCAAGCAGTTTATCATCATCGACCATTCCTTTGTTGGTTTTAAAGAAAACTCTAAAGATGTCTAGGCTTAAAAATTGATTCCTGTAGTTTCCATACTTTATCTCAATTGAGTTAATCGACTGACAGTCAAATGAGACAAAAAAAAAATAAAATCTGGAAATGCCGATTGTTAAATAAATGTATTTAATCAAAAGTGTTTACTTAACTAAACAGAGTACTGAACCAAGCCATGCAAAAGTTTATGTAAATGTGTTTAGTATGTATTAGAAGTCGAAAAAAAAACTTTTTCTATGAAACGCGACATGAAAGACCCTGTGTACCGTGCCTAGTGGTCTTCAACCTTTCAGGCAAGACAGCTGCAATAACAAACTGGTAAGCTTACGGCACACGTCCGTCTCACGCATTGCCGGAAGCATATTAGTAAAAGTAGAAATGTGAAGAGAGTAGATATGAGTAGAAATGTATGCTTGGCACTTCGCGAAATAACAACAAAAAAAAAATTAAAAATTGCAGTACTAAAAATTGCAGCATTAAAAATTGCAGCTTACAACAGCATTAAGAGTAAAATTCAATGTAAATAAAATGAAGTACGCACCTTGTCGTAAAGATGTATGGCATTACAGTCTTTAAGAAAAACCATTTTTATTTGAATAAAACTCCATACATAGGAATAATCCGCAATTTGCAAAGAGTCTTCTAATTTGCAAAGTAAGCTTTGCAAAGTGCTTCAATTTGCAAAGAGTGTTTTTTTAGTAAGAAAGTTGTTTTGTGTCTCTTACTAAAACACTATACAGGAAGAGTCAATTATAGTTTAGGATTTCTTCTAATCATTATAGTTTCCATAAATAGGAACTAACACCTGTGACAATAAATAGTTTCAGTTAACTGGTGTAATCCGCGATTTGCAAAGTGTCAACGTTTTGTGCCAGAAACGTTATTTTTGTTTGTGTGCTTCGGATTTTAAGTCCTTCATCCAAACACCACATAAATAGTATCCATTCATGTTTATGATTTCTTCCTCCCAGAAATTAGATCTAACAGCAGTCAGTTTAGAGACACGTTACATTGCATCTTGTAGCCGGGAAAACCTGAAATAGGGTTCTGCAAACTTTCCATTCATAAGAGCCTCGATGGATATAGTGACAAATAAGAACACAATGAAAAATCAAACTTAAATCTTTTTAGTCTGCCCATAATTAGCCTTTTCTAAAAAAAGTTTCGAATTTTAACTTACATTTTAACTTCAAATGACGTGACATCGATCACGGGCCAAGGAAGTATGGTTAGTGGGACACAGGTGGAAGACCCTTAAATTACACAATAAAATAATTAAACCCAATGTAATTACAGAAATGACTGTACACAAATTTAGAGGACTATCTCCTTTTAGATTAAAAAAACCCATAGTTTTATACTAAAAATTTACCAATAGTAAAAATTATCAATAACTCAAAGAGGTAATGAAATATTATCAGAACTTACGACGCGCTAATCTATATATATAAAACAGTTCCGTAACTGACTCATTCATTCATTCATTCATTCATTCATTCACTGACTGACTGACATACAACGCACAGACCAAACCGCTGGACCTAAAGGGCTGAAATTTTGCATGGCGATTCTTCTTATAGTGTAGGGGTGCACTAAGAGAGATTTTTGAAAAATTCTTCTTAGATTTTTTTAAATTAAATTTTTAAGCTGTTTTTTTTACTTTTTTTAAGTTTGCATTTAAAATAATAATTTGAGGGTTATAAAATTTATATCACGAGAAAGATCCTAAAAATTCCTTTAAAATGAAATCTTTTTCGAATCTTTACCTTCATTTCCTGATATTTGGTGAATTTTTAAAGATTAATTTTTAGAATTTAATTTATTAAATGCTGATCACGTGACTTCTTTTTCTGGTACTTTAAATAAATTTATCGTCACGTGCATAAAAACTAAATAGACAAAAAATAATTTTTTTTTCTTGCTAATGCGGCAGACGATTGGACATTATCCAAAAAAATATTAAAATACAGTAAAAGAAATGTTCTAGAAACTGTACTATATTAACTGTACTATATTCTTTAGTATTCTTTATATTAGATTTAATTTGAATATCTTCTTCTACATTATTTTGTCTATAAAAATATCCCTTACGATTTTTTTATAAATATATATATATATTTTACATCAATTATATACATTGATCGTCGTATTTATTATATATATATTGGCATTAATTGCATACATTCACCGATGTTTTTACTTTGAATGTACTCCGTAGCGAAGTGCGGGTTTTCAGCTAGTCCTCTATAAAGATAAAAGGATGACAAGCTCAAGGCACAACAAAGAAAAATAAGAAATGTATATGGCACTTACGAAGGTTGAAGTAAACACAACAGAAAAGTATTTCACTATCTCACTGGCATAAGTGAATAAACCAATGAATTTTTTAACAACGTATCCAGTTATAAAAAGGAAGTGTTTTTGCAAAAACTCTATCATTGTCATCTAGTAATTATTCTTGTTGACGATGAAGGACATCAATTAAAGCAGCCAGAAAGTTACCGGCAATATTGATAGTTCTGGAAAATAACTCACTAAAGAACATGATACCGAAATCGCTCATGCTATATTTTCTTCGGCGTGTTACAACTGTTGAGCACAACAGTTCATAAGGGTTATTACTCAACATATTTCAGGAAAAATTATTATACACCATTTTTGTAGGTTTCTGTAATGTGACATTCTGTCATCTCCACAATTTGAATCACATCACATATGGGAGTGCCACATGCTCTCCGTTGCAGGCTACCAAGAAATTTAGTTGGCACAAATACTGCAGTGCAATTTTTGAGTACGAAATAACACTGTCAACTATATAATTAGCAACTATCGAAGGCAGATGAACCAATAATCGACAGCGAAATATACGTAGTGTCTAGTGCTGAATGCATACAGTATAGTGCACAAAAAAACCATGTCTCAGTCGAAGATATACTACTTATGTAACCTCATTTCTGGAACATTGTGCCACTTAAGCACTCGAAACTTTCGTTTTTACTGGAAAAGACGTCTTTTAAATATCTGTTTTCCTGTAAATCTCTTTAAAAAGTAGAAACATATACTCGGAAACTGTAGTAAGATAGCGAATACTTTTATAATGTCATTCCCTTTATTTCTAAAAGAAAAAATTGACATTATTTTAATTGGTTAAGTACTAAAGTAACTTTTTAATAAGTTCTTATTAAAATTTAAATCTTAACGTAAATCTAAAACTTCATATTTTCATACAGTCGATCCTCGATTTCGCAATTTTGGTATCAATTATTAAATAGGAAATTTTCAGTTTGCTGAACTAAAATCATTCAACTTTATAAAATATAGTGCTATCCTCTCTCTACATATATAACTGTATTTTATATTTTAAAATAATTTAACTGCTGTCCCAATATAACACGTCTATTGCATCCCTCACTATGCAAGTGCTGTATTTCTTTCCCTCTTAATTTTGATCTCTCTTTAACTTTAAAGATCTCAAATAGCTTTAGAACAGATTCCGATAAAAACGGATATTAAGAGATTATTTTTACATCTAAATTTATTTATAGCTGAACCTCAATTTTCGCGTATTTGATGATTCGCAAGTTTGCCATCCATTCTTTCATAGGAACTTTTCAGAAATTTTACGCCTATTTGAAGTACTAATAAAATTAAAAATTCAATGCCGTACCACACATATAACTGTCTTTTACAAACTTCAGTAATTTCACTACTGTCCTAGTGCTTTACGTCTGTTTCATCACATTCTGCACTTGAACTGTATTTCCTTTGTCTAATTGTGTGTGGCTAAGTTACTGATATTATGATTTTAAATTGATAAACATGTTACACAGCAACACAGTGCATAAATTTACTTCTTAGAAAGATTTAAATATAATCAAAAGCATTAAAAAAGGGAATAACGTTATTTATTTGGAGATTTTCCGGTTTCCCGCGAGACTTGCGTTTTCAGCCACGTCTCGTGTGTGCAGTACTTCGATTTAAGGAACTCCTCGATTAAATTAATCCTTTTCTAGTCCTAAATCAAATGGATACAATTTCATGTAAAATAATCCATCTTTTAAAGAATATGAACATTACTGGAAAAATTTATTTTCGACTATGATAATTCTAACGACCGTACGAACCCAATTAACAAGAAGCAAAATAGCGGCGAAATTTCCGCTAATAAGAAGTAAGGAAATTCATCGGATTCCAGGACTGAAGAAATCGATTATCTAATTAGAGAAGCCTCTTAAAGCGAATGCTGCGTTGGTCTGCGTAAGCAATATTTAATGAATTTTATATGGATTATGACGCATTGAAAGTCATTTTCAGTGCGTCAGAAAAAAATAGAGCTGTCTAGCGTGGTGCGGGCGAAATCCAAGCTGAGTTTCCTTCTTTCTGCGATATCTTTTCGCAATGAAAACGCTGTAACGTGAGCTTAATGGAAGAACACACCACTAGTAAATACAGTTTTGATTTCCTCTAAGCGGCAACATTTCATTTTGTAAAGTACAGAAGAATATAAATTTAACTTCAAAACTGTACTTTCATTTTGTAAAGTACAGAAGAATATAAATTTAAGGTTGGTGTTAGGTCTATTATCCTTAACTATGGATTTTCGTTGTAGCATTAACGAAACAACCTCTATTTTCAACGAATTATTTGGTATTCCTTTATTCTGGGTTAAAATGTTTATATACGCATAGCAGAAACACTCAGCTTCTTGAAATCTGCAATTAAAAAAATATAATATACGGATTTAAGAATTTTTATAACGGATTTTGAGAAGCCACATGTTCCTGTTAGGCATATTCCACAAGTTTCATGTTAGTAACATTTTTATATACATTTTAAAATTAAAATGGCCGATAAAAATCCATTTTGTACATATTAACAAAAAATAGTTCGTACGCAGACAACCAGAATATTAAGCACTATATTGCACTTTATTGAAGCACATACAGAATGTTACATAAGAGTTATGACGAACATTCCAATCCACATTTAAGTCATCACGTGACAAAAATATGAACCTTCCATAAAACATCGTGTATATATATACATATATATATATATATAATATATATATATATATATATATATATATATATATATATATATATATATATATATATATATATATATATATATATATATATATATATATATATATATATATATATACACTGGCGTGTTATTTCAAGATACATCAATCTCTATTAAAAGGAATTAGACGTGGAAACTGAGGCAACGGAGAGGCAAAATATACCAAGCGGCTAGATTCAGTCGTTCAGCAAAAAATTACTTGTATTCTAACTGGACAGTGGTTTGTTCCATTTAAGATGGTACTCGTATTTTTTCCACCTTTTGGGAATCTTAAGTTCAATCTTTATCATTAAATAGCATTAAATATGTTATTATTTGGGTTACGATTTAATAACACTTAAGATTGTGTTTTCAATTACAATACTTGGTAGCGAAATGCTAGCGAAAGAAAATAATCATCTTGTTTGCCTATTTTGACATAGTTTTGAGCAACCAGTAGGAGAGTCAATCGTATGCCAAAGACAGATAGGTATAAACCACTGATCTCCTTTCCTCTTACAACTATGCATTGAAAAATTGCTTGGTCACAATCCTGTCCTAACCTCCAGGGCCCGACTTAGCCTAATTGGGGCCCGGGGCAAAAACTTCTTTGGGGGCCCCCCTTTGCTTCACTACTTCAGTAATGAAGAACCGAACTTTATGGAGGTATTTAAATTTTTCACCTCATTATAGATATATAACAAGAAAACTGACTAGAACCTAAAATAGCTATAAAGTCCCCCCCAAAGGTATGAAATTAATTAATCAAAAGAATATTTGACATTTGTGAGAATTTTGAGAGAATACAACTTATAACTGATTAATGTGATTTCACAGTGTTGCGAAAATCCAACAGAATCCACTGAACACTATGCAACTGAATTTTTCGCAGTTGCGATTAAGATGACCTAGTTAACAATCATATCGCTGCAGTTTGTGAACTTTTCTCAAGTTTCCGAAATGCAGTTTTCTGATTGTTAACTTTGTCATCTAGCTGCGAAAAATTCATATCCTTCCTGACATTAGGGCAGAATTCAGCTAAATTTCGCCCTAGAAAGCCATGGATTTACGAAATATAGATATTTTGTGTTCATACGATAGATTAATGAAGAAGCTAACATAAAACTGACGGATTTTACACTGTACTGATATTTTGTTTAAAAAAGTTCATTAAAGAAGGAAACGTAAAATAAACTTTCTATTTGATTTGGGGGCCCCCTCTGAAGTGGGGGCCCGGGGCAACTGCCCCGTATGCCCCTGCCTTAGTCAGGCTCTGCTAACCTCATTGCCACAAATATACCTATTCTTAATACATAATGTTGTCGTTGTATGAAGACAATTTAAGGTCACAAAAAATGCCCAAGCCAAATATTTCTGCATGTCTACATCGTAGCTGCAACATGACAGTAATGTAGTGAGACGTCACTGCCAACATCTCAGGAACACAGTGTTTTAAAGGTTCACGATGCTCTACGGTACAGCTCCATAAAGTGGTGAGCCACAGGATGGTCTCAGGGGGATGGGGCGTGAAAAACGGAACATTTTCATTAAATAAAACTGCTACGGGTGTATTGCGATATTATTATATGAGCCATTCGCAAGCCAAATCGGTTAAGCCCACTCTTTGAAATTATTAAAATTTTAGCGTCAAAGCACTTGATGGACTCCTAACTTTTTACATTCATAATAAATTCCCTAAATAATAAGGATTGACACCACTCAATGGCAGAGATTTTTTTGGCCATTGAATAAGTAACTTCTTTCAGAAGCCAATCCAGTCAAATCCATACTCTAATCTAAATTGTTCCAATAATGCCATTCAAACGCAGAAGCAAGAACTTGATGATAACGGTCTGTTGTCTAGTGTTGTTTCATTACCAAAAAAAGTAAAATAAATGAGCCAGTGACAGTCTAACTGCTGCAGAATTTAGTACTTGCGAATTATTAAACAATTATTTCATTTTTTTCTGTAGTCAAAAAATCATTTGAAGACTGAATTGAACATTATTACTTTTTATCAGTTCCCAAATCAGTTAAGACATGCAAAAATTGTAATCGTCATAACGGTTACTCCAAGGTTTGGTTTGGTTGAGAGCACTTCGGTCATTTTTTGCCACACGAGGCCTAAAAAATAACTCCAAGGAAATTCTATCTTATACATCTCAAATGTCGTCGTATAAAAGCTACATTTGTAATAATACATTCTACAATGTTTATTTGAATTTACTTTTCAGAGGAATTTTTAAAAACAATATTTGTTATTTTATTACTAATCTCCACTTTTTGTTTTACGGACTTTTGTTTGGTTTTTTGTCTTCACTTTTGTTTTATGGACCGATTTGGCCGTCAGTGGCTCATATCATGACAACAAAACTGAACATAAAAATTGGCTATGCGGTGAAAAAAAAAAAATATGTAAAAGAAAGTTACCTGTTAAATATCACACACATAATATTTAATCTGAAAATTGCGGGTTGTCTTCCCTCTCTATATTGAAACTTGAGTCTCTGTCTTGAGTAAATTTCGGTGAAAACAGAGCACTTCAGTTTCTGCGCACAAAAATGACAGTTTTTAAAAAATCAAAACCATTCTATTTTATTTAAATCAAGTTTTAAAAAAGTACGTAAACAGTCTATATTTAGAGAGGGGATAAATGATGCCACAAAATAATTGTATGTCTGTAAACACACAGGGATTCCTCGAGTTAAAACTGTTGCCCTCAGAAGGATCTCGGACCAAAATAGTTCAAGCGCCCCTCATTGCCTTACGAAACGGTATTTTATTCCGATAGATAAAAGCGGTATAATATTAAAACTCAAGAATTAATTAAAATCGTGCAAACTAACGGTATTTTAAATGCAATAACTAAGAATTATTGATGATCTAAACTTATGGCTACTATTATCTCCAAAGACTAAATGGTGTCGTTTAATCAACACGTCACAGTATTATGATAATGGATCAGCAAAAATTACAGTTCTTGAAAAATCAAAACCATCCTATTTTATTTAAATCAGGTTTGGGAAAAAGTACGTAAACAGTTTAATTTTTTTCCCCAATGGTAAGAATTACAGGACAACAGGTATCAAAAAAACAAAAATACAAGAACAAGATAGAGAAATGACATCAGTTAATCCCTCAACTTACGTCTGGCTATCCAATAGCGCTCCTACAACAGTTTAAATTAAGAGGGGGATAACTGATGCCACACAATAACTTTATAACTTATTTTATGTCTGCAAAGTTCATATATTGTTCCAGGTGAATAAATAATACTTCAATTTTCTCACAGGAAATTTGTTGATTAAACGCATAAAATAATATATACTGTAAGTTTTTGGGAATTTCTTAAATAGTCATTTTACAGCTGCATAGAAGTTTCAAGGTGATGTGGCTACCATAATGCTGTCAGACGGCCGATAAAATGCTCTCTTTTAAAGATTGGCAAGAAATGTGCATTCAAAATAAGCCACATTTTTTAGGAAGATATGAGATATTTATGATATGAAAATAGTGAAAATTATGAGTGAAAATTTTTGAAAGAATTTTCTTGAGTGTAGATAGATTAAATCCTTTTGATTACCGATATTGGTAAGCCCATACATTTTCAGGGCTCCGCTGAATTAATAATTAAAACTTAAATTTTCAGAGATATAAAGCTAACGATGATATCGAGCACAATTTTCAGGCATGTTTGCTAAAGAAAGAGAGTTCTTCACAATATTTTTAAGAAATTTAACGAACTGATTACTTTTCACTGAAACACCGCGTTCATTTAAAAGAGTGATCAAATATAAGCAGTATTAAGATTTTTTTTTAAATTACAGATAGCTTTTGGATTAGCTCTTACACGAAAGTTCACTGTAACAGCTAATTTCCAAAAATTTTCCTATGAAGCTAATCTAAATGAACACCTATCTACTGAAAATTAGCTATTTGAAATGTTAACGGATCCTTTACTCGAATCCACGTACGGAAACATTTAAACTCCAATGGAGCATGTTTCGTCGCGTCATACGAACGGTCGCCGTAATAGAGACGTCGATGGCCCCTGGAAACAAGTGGTTGCCAAGGCAGG
Organism: Dolomedes plantarius; assembly: GCA_907164885.2. Classification (NCBI taxonomy): domain Eukaryota; kingdom Metazoa; phylum Arthropoda; class Arachnida; order Araneae; family Dolomedidae; genus Dolomedes; species Dolomedes plantarius. Next base: position 166,875,667 of record OU015497.1, on the reverse strand, counting down.
ATTCCCTCTGCACGTAATTATCTATACTAATAAGTATTAACATGTTATTCCGTTTTGAAAGATTAGGCTTTGAGGATATCTCCTACAGAATGTTCATTAGCGTATGCTGGGAATAAGTCGTAAAGCCAAGAGATGAAGGAAATTACAACTGGCATAATTAGGAAGTAATTTGGAGGAGTCATGAATCTCTGTCGACAGCGTCATTTTAAATAATTTCTCACACGCTCTTACACTACAATCCGTTCGTAAATGAGTCATTCATTCCCCGAGAACTCTTTCACGCAATTGAACGACAGGCACTAATGACACAAAGACTGGACATCATGTTATACATGCTCCACGGTACATTTCAATTTGGTTCCATGTTTCAGCGCGACTTACTTTGAAATGAATTATGAAATTAGTTGAGATGAATCTGCTTCACAAGGGACAAATTAATCAAATTAAAAATGTCGCCAAATTTATCGCCAAACCGCAAAAAAAGAGTAAAAATGAAAGTCGCAATAAATCCACTTTCTTCTTTTAAATTTGGAATGCACGAAAGATATGGTGAATGAATGAATCATAAGAGAAAATTATTGGAGCCTGATAAGTAATGTATTCGACTCAATTTTTTAACTAATGAAATAGTTACTTAGAATCAGCCAGTACATGGTCTATTTCTTAGAAATCCCCATCGACTTGAGTGCTCTGTTTTCCCTACAAGTTCGTGAAAAATAAAAAATAAATAAAAAATGCAAACCGCAACCACGATGAAACTCTTCAGAATCGCGTCTGAACTCTTAGTGACATCGGTGGAATTTTTCGAACTAAGGATGAGGCTCATATACATTTCTGGAATGTAAAATTAAATTTCTTTAAACGCTCATTCAATTCTTAAGGGAATTACACATGGTTATTTCGTTTGATATCCGTTTGAGACAAAGGCTGCCTACCTGGTGGAACCTGGTGAGGGGTCAATCCATCTATATACGAGTATTTAAGTTGCTAAGCCGATTCTTTGGGCAGTCCGTGAGAGAAAACTACCGCATCAATTTACTTCATTTTGGTCTTAAAAGAAAGATTTTAATCTATAGATGTGTCAAATTTTGTTTTTGTAACTCCAGTTTCTATTAATTAGCGATAATTTACAGTTAAAAATTGCTTTCTGCGCATGTTCAGTAACATACTCACTAAGCACGAGACAGCATAAACACGTCAATTTGTTTATTCCGAGGAATCTCTCTAGCTCTCTCTCTGTGTCATTTTTATTTTTAATTATGTTTGTGGGATATAGTAATAGAAAAAAACTAAACTCATGGCACAACAATCCGCTGTGAACCAAGGCCGGTGGCACCCATCTTCGCTTTCATGATCTTGGGGCTTGGGGTGCCATTCAGCATATGTCTCAGTCAGGTGGTCAACCTGACGTGGATACAGAAATAAACCTGACGGAAATTGTCTAATTCGCGCTGTTGAATGACCATCTTCTTTTTATTGGGTTCAATAGTAATTTTTTAAGTGTATTTCTTTATTCTTCAAATTATGATTTTCAACATTTGGCTGTAATGTGTTGAGTATTATTTGGATATTAATACATTTGTTTACTATCCAGCCGTCATGTTTTGACGGGTACGCACTAGTTTCAAGTTTATGTTTCTCAGCTAAAAATATATCAAACATAAAAACTTTAATAAGAAATGCGCGGTCGTTAGTCACACAGCACACAAGGATCTTGTGAGGTGGTTCCCTTACAGCAGGCCCGGACAACTCGAAATGTGATGAGGGCCATATTACTTCATTAGAAAGCTGCTGCAGGCCGCAAGAAAATGGGAGAGATTGGAAAGCGAAAAATATTTTACCTATCAAATAACAAATTACTGGATCTTTTAAAAATTAAATAAATATTAATATTCATTGCTTATTTATTCTTTTCATCTATATATATAAAACAGTTCCGAAACTGACTCACTGACATAGACCAAACCGCTGGACCTAAAGGGCTGAAATTTTGCATGGAGATTCTTCTTATAGTGTAGGGGTGCACTAAGAAAGATTTTTCAAAAATTCTTAGATTTTTTTAAATTAAATTTTTAAGCTGTTTTTTTTTACTTTTTTTTACGTTTGCATTTAAAATAATACATTGAAGGTTATAAAATTTATATCACGAGAAAGATCATAAAAATTCCTTTAAAATGAAATCTTTTTCGAATCTTTACCTCCATTTCCTGATTTTTGGTGAATTTTTAAAGATTAATTTTTAGAATTTAATTTATTAAATGCTGATCACGTGATTTCTTTTTCTGGTACTTTAAATAAATTTATTGTCACGTGCATAACAACTAAATAAACAAAAAATATTTTTTTTTCTTGCTAATGCGGCAGACTATTGGACATTATCCAAAAAAATATTAAAATACAGTAAAAGAAATGTTCTACAAACTGTACTATATTAACTGTACTAAATTCTTTAGTATTCTTTATATTAGATTTAATTTGAATATTTTCTTCTACATTATTTTGTCTATAAAATTATCCTTTACGATTTTCTTATATATATATATATATATATATATATATATATATATATATATATACAGTCGAACCTCCATATATCGAACTTCCTCATATCGAAATTTTCTATATATCGAACTCTTAGCAAATCTCCATGTTCATTACATAGAAAAACTGCTTCTATATATCGAAAAAATCTCTATATATCGAAATTTTTTTCACGACATATTGGGAGATTTTATTCCACTTTAGTATAAAATCTCCCAATTTTTGGCGTTTGAAACAGTACGTCGTAGACTTCAATTCGCGGAAAATGTCCCTGATGAAGTTTTTAGTGGACTTAATAAATGCGAGCATTTCTTTGATGAACTTTCCGCAAAACTGGCTGTTCAGGAAGATATTCGGAGTTTTTTTTTTTAAAGAATGTAACTGTGATCACTGTAACCACTGTCTGGATTTTTTTTAAAGGTATGTAGTACTCAATAAATCTTTCATATTAATTCAATTTTTAGTTATTGACTTTCATTTAATGTGATTCACGTATAAATTAGAATTGGAGTTTCGTATTCGAAAATTAGCTTTACTTTTAATGTTTTAGGAGAATTATGATAAAATTAAGATCAATTCTATATATTGAAATTTCTATATATCGAATTTTTTATATATATATATATATATATATATATATATATATATATATATATATATATATATATATATATATATATATATATATATATATATATATATATATATATATATATATTACATCATTTGTATACATTGATCGTCGTATTTATCATATAATATACAGTGGCTCCCAAAAGTGTTCGTACACTTACGATTTTCACTGAAATAGGAGTCTATCCATTGATTAAAATGAATATTTCAGAATGGGTATTTAATAATAAGATCTATAATCTATTCTTAACAAAACTACATGAAAGATTTTGAAAACATAGTAAAACTTTATTTTTAAGAAACCAATAATCCAAAAGTAGCAAAATCTTTATCTCACAAAAGTCATCGTACACTTGTAAAAAATCTCTACATATTAGTAAATATTCTAATTTTTCGTTAAATTAATATTTAGTAGGATATCCTTTAGCATCCACAACAACTTTTAAACGTCTGGGAATAGATTGCTTTAGTTCTTTTGTAATTTTTGCATCAATGTTCATCCATTCTTCCATCATAATTGTTTTTAGTTCGCTTTTCATGTGAATGTCGTGATTTCGTACTTGAACCTCCAGTTCTCTCCAAATATGTTCTATTTGGTTTAAATCTAGAGATTGAGTTAGTGTTTTCAAAACTTGTGGACAATTATAGAAACACCAGATGCGAACGTTGAGAGCCGTGTGCTTAGGATCGTTATCTTGATAAAAAGCAAAGTTGTTTCCAATACCCAAATTTTGAGCTGATAATTTTAAATTGTCTCTTAAAATATTTATAAAAACAGCATGATTCATTATGCCATCAATAAATACCAAATTTCCTAGTCCTGATGCTGACATGCACCCCCACACAAGGATACCTCCACCGGCATGCTTAACTGTTCCTACTAAGTTCTTGGGATTAAGTTCCTCATTTTTTTCTTCTCCATACAATTATACGCCCATCAGCACCAAAAATGTTCATCGGCAAATAAGACATTATTCCAATAGGTTTGGGGCTTATTTATCATTGATAGTGCGAAGGGAAGCCTTAACTTTCTGTTTTTCTCACTCACAAAAAATTTTCTATGGGCAGAACGCCCATGTAATCCAGCTGTTCTGAGAACTCGTCAAAAAATTTCAGGTGAAATTGAAGTAGAAAATGTTTCATTGAATTCTGCAGAAACTTATACAGCACTCAAACGTGAATTTTTCACAAATTTTCTAATTATAAATCTCTGATCACGTTTTGTTAACTTTGCCGGACGGCCTTTTCTTACCTTGTTTTCGATCCAATTTTCTTCTTTAAAGCATTTTTTCACATACTGCACAGTAGAATGGGATAAATTAAGTAATTTAGCAATATTCCGAACTGATTTACCTCTACTATGATGAAAAATAATCAATTTCGAATGCTGTTTGTTGTTTCTTTACGACTACGAGCCATTTTTAAATAATAAATAGAATATTACGCAGTAGGCAAGCTAAAATTAAAGCCAAACGATATTTTAAATGCCACCACAATTCAAAAATAAAAATAAAGCGCCAGACGATAATTTTAATTATGAATTTATCCGAAAATATTTCAGTGTACGATGACTTTTGTGAGATAAAATCTTTGTTACTTTTTGATTACTGGTTTCTTAAAAATAAAGTTTTACTATGCTTTCAAAATATTTCATGTAGTTTTGTTAAGAATAGATTATAGATCTTATTATTAAATACCCATTCTGAAATATTCATTTTAATTAATGGATAGACCCCTATTTCATTGAAAATTGTAAGTGTACGAAAACTTTTGGGAGCCACTGTATATATATATTTGGCATGAATTGCATACATTGACCGTTGTATTTAATTTGAATGTACTCCGTAGCGAAGTACGGGTTTTCAGCTAGTCTATATATATAAAACAGTTCCGTAACTGACTGACTTACTGACATATAACACACAGACCAAACTGCTGGATCTAAAGGGCTGAAATTTTGCATGGCGATTCTTCTTACAGTGTAGGGATGCACTAAGAAAGATTTTTGAGAAATTAGATTTTTATATATTATTTTTTTATATTGAAGATTTAGATTTTTTTATATTAAATTTTTAAGCTGTTTTAGTAGCCTTTTTAAAGTTTGCATTTAAAATAATATTTTGGGGGTTATGAAATTTATATCACGAGAAAGAACATAAAGTTTCCTTTAAAATGAAATCTTTTTCGAATCTTTACCTCCATTTTCTGATTTTTGGTGAATTTTTAAAGATTAAATTTTAGAATTTAATTTATTAAATGCTGATCACGTGATTTCTTTTTCTGGTACTGTAAATAAATTTATCCTCACGTCCATAACAATGAAATAGACAAAAAATATTTTCCCCTTGCTAATGCGGCAGACGATTGGACATTATCGAAAAAAATATTAAAATACAGTAAAAGAAATGTTCCTCAAACTGTACTATATTAACTATACTATATTCTTCAGTATGTTCTATTAGATTTAATTTGAATATTTTCTTCTTCATTATTTTGTCTATAAAAATATCTCTTACGACTTTTTGTAAATATTTTTTTACATCAATTGTATACATTGATCGTCGTATTTATTATAAATATATATACATATTTTATTTTTTGGGGGGCACTAATTGCATACATTGACCGTTGTATTTAATTTGAATGTACTCCGTGGCGAAGTGTGAGTTTTCAGCTAGTAATATAATAAATCTAAAAAAGTATTCCAAATTTTTAAGATTTATTATAATATGCGCCTTCACAAGAGCACAGTGCGAGTGCTGGAGGGCCGTATGTTGAACAGGCCAGTCTTACAGTGTTACTGGTATGTCTTTTACAGAGTTCACTGTTAACTCTTCTAGATAATAGCCATACTGCATTTGCTCAGTGTTAACCCATGGAGAAAATCTTTCCAAAAATTGTTAACTTGGGTTCAGGGTGCATAAAAATCATGATTTTTTCTAAAAAAATCAGAAAATTGGATTTTTTTATTTTAATCTCGATTTTTTAAAATTTCAATTTTATGTGATATAAACTATTATATATACCATAGATTTAAAATTATATACTATACAACGATACAACTAATACATAAATAGGAAGTAAACATTTTCAAATTCAAACATTGCTGATCATTATCAATAAAATAATTTTTAATAATTTAAAAATAAAATAAAATAAAAAAACAATAACAAAAGGATTTCAAACTAAAAATCAAAAAAGAAAATAATTAGTTTTATTTCGTTATCTACAATTATCAAAATATTTGAAAATTAGTTAGTTTTATTTAAAGATTTAAACTTAACACTAATTTAGCCTTTTCTACACCTAATTGGTTTCGCAATGTGCTCTGTACGAGTCCAAAAGTGGTAAGCATCATCTCTATTCCAGCAGTACATAACGTCTGTATTATATCAAACTTTTTCTGATCCATACAGTTCTTTAGGGTTGTTATTGATTCACACCACTGTAAGGTATTTAGTGTTTTCAAACTTTTTTATCAAACAAATTTCCATTAAAAGGAGGAGAGTGCACAATGAATTTTAGTAAAATGTTTAATAAGGAGGTATCTCCATACTTTTCTTTAACAAAGTTTAAAGCTTGGTCTTTTTCCTTTATTGTTAAACATTCCACTTCATAATTAGGATCCAAGAGTACATAAGATTGGTTGTCTGACTTATTCTTGGAAAGAAATCTGGACAATCAAGATATAATAAGTGTACTATCACAGTGACAAGATTGATAACTAAAGTAGACCAATACTCACAATGGGAAATTTTCCAAGAAGCAAATGAGTTATGCAAGGAGTAGAAATGTTGAATTGTATGAACGAGATGTAAGATATACATAAAAGCCTCCTTCCTTTCCCGTTTATATTTCAATTTAATACCCTTAGGAAAATGTACAAAAAATTTTCAAAGTAATGTATGAAATAATTTTTTTGATTAAAATCGATATTTTAAAAAAGTCATTCGATTTAAATCATAATTTTAATCACTGATTTTAATCATTTGATTAAAATAATTTACACCCTGCTTGGGTTAGAAATTTTTTTAAGAGAGAGGAGGGGGATATGATATACTGCCTTTTAAATGCATATAATTTCCTTTGGTGGGCGAAATTTCTAAAACGAATAAGATACCAGAGTCAAAATTTTGTTTCTCTACACTACGGAATACAATTTTGAAAAAAAAAATCTTTCAATCCAAATGGACAATCACTGAAAAAAGTTTTCTCCGTAGGTTCACACTGATCTTAGCGAATTCAGTACGGCTACAGCATCAATACTTAATATTACAGGAAACGGAATTTGAAGCTTTGCACGTAACTACAAATTACTATATATTTACTATCAGATTTATTATTACGAAAGTCTGGCCAGAATGTTGCAAATAGCATTTAATTGATCTACGATATTATAGCACAATTTAATTTTTTATCATACGAGTTCAAATTCTTTTTCTGATTAGGAATATCCCTATCACTGAGTCAACATTCTAATCTGGAGAAAGAACTCAGAACCGTTACAATTTTTTTCGGCAACGCGCAAGCTGACCGACCGGAAGCTACTGCATCTACCGATTAATCTATATTTCTCATGCTTATCGTGGGATTTGAACCCGCAGTTTCTGGTACTATTAGCACATTAGCCATTTGGCCATATTACGGTTTAACGCTGAACATGTCTCAGCCTTCTGCTTCAGTTCTTTCAATCATATTGGAAAACAATGCGTAACACAACATAATTTTGTCTTTTTTAATTACAATAAGCAATTTTTAATAGTTCAAAAATTGTAATGACCATTTGACAAGAACGGGAACTAAATCTTACGCATACAAACTTAGACCATGCCGTAGATGAGAGGAAATCTCATATTGTGAATACCATTCCTCAATTAGTAACAAATTTTTAAATGTAATTATTTCCAATTTATTGTTATGCAAAACACGAGATTCAGATTCGGTATTGAAATCATATTCTCTACCTTTGACTCATTATTTTCATCCAATTTTATGTGTAACAGTGTTCAGTTATATTTTACCGTCCCATTCTGATTAATAATCCGAAAACCGTGTAAAAGAATAGGGAAAAATTCAGAACTGAAGAGTATAGTGAAAATATAATCCAGATATGAACTCGCATCTGCAATAGAGAGCGATACGATGGCTCATAGGTTTATTTTTCAAAGGATACGAAAAAAATTGAAATTTTTCTTAAAATTTTATTTTGGCTGGTGCTGAAACAGATTAGGTTGATGAATTCGGACCACTGATGTGCATAACGTGCATTATGTCATGCTGCGCTGTTTTGGAAGTTAGGTAGTGACCTTTTTTTCCCACTCAATCAAAATAAAGCAAAACTTGGTTGTAGTTTGCCAGACATGCACACAATATCTACCAAGTGTATTCTTCTCGATTTTTTTGAGTAAAAAAACTATTCTAAAAAAATGATTGCATGTAATCTTCATTATCATTTCCAGTCAGGAAAATTAAGAGAAAAATATATTTTAGTGTGTGTTTAGTAAAGTTTAAAATCCTTAACAGATAAATTCAGTTCAGGATTTTCTAAGCATTATTAAAACCTAAGTGATTCCTCATAGATTGGATTCAAGAGCACTAGTTTTAGGAAACAGGGAAAAGGGAACACATGGCGAGAAAATGACTGTAAGGCTAATGAGGTAAGCAATTTAATACAAAAATGTGTCCCCTCAGTCCCGGAAAAGACACTATAACTCATTAAAAGTTTCTAATCGCAAGGCTTTTTTCTCGGGAGCCAGCATATTATGGGAACACGGTTTATGAGCAAATAATTATAAATAAATGCACAATATCATAAATGGGGAGCCCCTTATCTCAGCACTCTTTAACAACGTGAGGCAAGACAGCTCACAAACTTTTGTTTTAATCTCTTCCAATTTGTCAGACATAACGCCCTATTCAAGAGCAATGATAGGGGATTTATCAACGCTCTTTAACAGGAAACAGCACATTAACGTCCAAACCGTAGTAAGGATTCTAATCCGAGCCCATGCTGTGGACGCTAACAACCCTCCAATGTAGGCGTTCCGCCTACAAAGAAAAGTAATTTTTTAACAAAGAAAAAATAAGTCTATACTCTTAAAGACTGCTTTCTGGTAGTTCTTGTTAAATTTGTCTGATGACCAAAATTAAGAGAAACTGTTTTGTTCGAAATTAACTATTAAGAAATTTCCACGCGATAGCTTAGTAATTTTTTCTGGCTGGGTAACTAAGAATATTTTGTAATTTCAAGATTATCTTTTCGCTCCTTAGTCTATGTGTAATTCAGCTTTAAATACACTAAGCTGGGTGAAGATATCACCTTCTGCTATATTAAAACTATTCCCGGCCGGTTCTTTATGAGCCGTGGGACCAGCTAAAGTACCACTTTGATAAATCCATCAAAGTAAAAATACATAGTTTAGCGAAACCATATGACTTTTCTTAAACAGTTAAAATTTGAGTTTAACTCCAGCAACTTTCACATCGTAAACTTTTGGATGCTATCATGTTTTCTCAGAATTTTCTTTCAATGTGTTTTCTTAGGATATATCGAGAAAATTGCAGAAAACCACAGAGAAACTTGCCAGCCACGGCTCTCTGCTTTAGAGTTCAATTTACATAGAATAGATTGGAACTGGTGCGTCAAGGGCAAGAAATGATTTGAACCAGAATTCGAGCCTCGCAACTTTGTGTCAGAACGTTTTTGGAACGTATCTCGCACTACGTCCCAAACTAAAAGCAGTCTAGTCATTCTGACTGCACGGTGAACACGTTACAATTAATCTGTATCGCATCAGTTTATAAGAGCATTTACATAAAGAATTCGGAAAAGTGTGAATAAATTAGCTGAGACAGATTAGATGATTTCTAATACTTTTCTCGCGTTCCCGTACCCTGAATAATTTTATTTACAAAAATGCACTCTAGCTTTCATTCACAACAAGTAAGAATTCCTAACTTAAATAGGACTATATCTCGAATCTCCCACACATCCCTTCAAAGCAAATTCATGTTTTTTTAATTAATTTTGATGTTATGAGCAATTCAAAGTTTCTCCGTAGTTTTGCTGCTTGTCTGTATAATCAAACGACATCTCAAGTTTGTTTCCGTTTGGTTGATTGGCTGAGGTGAACTTTATTTGTTTCCGGAACTTTTTTTTATTCCGGATGGGATCTTTAACTTAAAAAAAGTGATATACAGTTATGAGAAATGATGAATTTTATATGAATGTTTACTCTCGTTACGGAATAACAAAGAAAAGTATATATATATATATATATATATATATATATATATATATATATATATTTATTATCAGTATTTTTTTCTTTATACCATTGTAACAAGCGTTTAACAGGGATAAGGATTGAACTCGGTCTTCAAACCACGAGACCGGTATTCTACCACCCAAAACTGGCTGGCATTGTGAGGAGTTGCTATGGCTATCCCTCAAATATTTACATCTCTCTGACTCCTCTTTTTTTATGCCTATCCCTCACGTATTTACCTCTCTTTCTTTATATCTCTCACTCATTTTTTCCCCAATGCCTATTATATTTATTCCTCTCTCTCTTCAATATTTCCCAATGACTATCCCTCACATATTTACCTCTCTCTTCTCTTTTTTTTCCAATGACTGTACCTCACATATTTACCTCTCTCTCCTTTATTTTCCAGTGACTATTCCTCACTTATTTACCTCGCACCCTCTCTTTTAAAGGCCAGCCATATTTTTTTCAGCTTTTTCTGTTGAATTCTACAAAACATTAACTAGTACAGTAATAAAATGAGATGGAATATAGTTTATTTTATCACATCTCGTTCTTATTTGTTACATGTATGAAATCAACACAGCCAAAAAAGTGATCTTTTTGAGGGGTACCACTTTTTTCGGAACCATTACTTTTATATACACTGCTGGCCACTGTAAATGCAACAGCCTGAAAGAAACATGCAAATAACATGAAATTTACAACATGCATTAGCGGAGGTGAGATATGCAAATGATTAGAATTTCAGCGCAGACGCACATCACGCGCTCCTGTGGCGCCACTTCAAAGCGCTATTTAAGGCTTGGAGATTTCGACGATTTCAAGTTCGGCAATTGTGTTTTTATTGTGGTTTTTTAAAAAAAACGATCAATTATGCCTCGTCGAAAACAGCGATCATCTTTTGATCAAGTATCCGAGTTCGACAGAGGAAGGATAGTGGTCTACCGAGATTGTGGATTATCTTTCAGGGAAATCGGTAGTCGTGTTGGACGAAACCAAACAACTGTAATGCGGATATGTGATCGTTGGATGCAGGAGGGTACGACGGACCGGCGTGTTCGATCGCATCCACCTCAGCGCACCACTTCACGTGATGACAGGCAAATTGAGCGCATGGCAGTGACGGATCGCTCAGTCACATCACGAACCATACCACAGCACATGCAGTCTGTAACGCATCATCCAGTGTCTGCGCGTACCATTCGAAGCCGTTTACAGCAGAATGGTCTGTCCGCAAGACGTCCATTGCTTTGTCTACCCTTGACGCAGAACCACAGACGTCTCCGCCGCCAATGGTGCGATGACAGAAGGATGTGGACGGCAGAATGGAATGAAATTGTCTTTACTGACGAGTCACGCTTCTGTCTGCAACACCACGATGGTCGCATTCGAGTCTGGAGACACCGTGAAGAGAGGATGATGAACAGCTGCGTTATGCACCGCCACACTGGTCGTGCACCGGGTATTATGGTATGGGGCGGTATTGGATATCACTCTCACACACCTCTAGTACGCATTGCCGGTACTTTAAACAGCCAGCGCTACATCTCCGAGGTGGTGGAGCCAGTTGTCCTTCCTTACCTTCAGGGCTTGCCCACAGCCATATTTCAACAGGATAATGCGCGACCACACGTGGCACGCATTGTCCAACGGTTCTTCGTCAGTCGCCAGATTGAATTGCTTCCCTGGCCGCCTCGCTCTCCGGATCTTTCGCCGATAGAAAACATGTGGTCCATGGTTGCTCTACGATTGACCCAGATTCCATCCCCGGCTGCCACAGCAGATCAACTTTGGCAACGTGTGGAAGCTGCTTGGTCTGCTGTACCCCAAGAACTCACCCAAAGTCTCTTTGAATTAATGCCGAGGCGTGTGGCAGCGGTGATCTCCAACAATGGCGGCTACTCTGGCTACTGATTTTGGCAGGAACCACACTTCACAGAAGCTATAAATTTAATCATTTGATACTTGGTCAACATGTTATCTACAAAATAAATTTTGTTGCGATATCTCTTCTCTTTCTTGGTGTTGCAATTTGGGTGGCCAGCAGTGTATATATATATATAGTGACCATTACTGGCCGCCATAGAGAAGTTTCACTATATATATATATACACACAGTGAAACTCCTCTATAGTGGCCAGTAATGGTTCCGTAAAATGTGGCCTTTTTGAGGAGTGGCCGATGAAAAGAGGTTTCTTCTATAACATTGGGACCTTGGAGTGTTCAATCGGTTCTGAACAAAACAGGACCGTTTAGAGGGGTGGCCGGCTAGTGAAGTTTCACTGTAATTTCATAATTCATTAGTTTCTTTTTGAAGTGGCTAATTTTTTTATCATACATTTCACCAGCAGACCATCATCAGTCCGTGTAATGGTCGGACGCCAATGTAACGGTCACCAACGACGGCTGAGGATCAAACATGCGTATCTGAACCTCGATTCCGGTATTCTATTGGCTAAACTACTCCGGCGTTCTGAGGAAGTGTTATTTCTAGTGAATTTCCTATACAACTGTATAGGTTATCTTGCACGAATGCCCGTCCATCACTGAGAGTTAAGTGAATCAAAACGGGTAAATTACAAAGTTTTTAACTCTGGATATTATCAGTCTTCGTTTAGTCATCGAACTAAATCTAGTCCTAACTTTGTAACGACTGGTAAAGAGTCATTTACTAAACATGCCTAGAAATTCGTGTAAGGTAATCCCTTTTACGGATTACATGAGCAACACAAAAGAAAGATGTTGAAAAACAGGATGTAAATTCTCCAAAAAAAAGTCAACATGACACATAAATGAATATAATAAACATTTCTTACATGAAATATTTAAAAACCAATGTAAGTTTTATTATTACTTTAACTAAACTTTTCTTAAATCACGGTCGTCCATTAAAACTTCTATATGGTTAGCTTTATAAACCATATATTGAACCATTTATTGATTATCCTTGTTTTACACATTTCCGTGCACAACTGGGTATATAGTTTACTATATTTAGGAATTCAATGCATATCGGAATGCAGATTTCCAATAATTAGAATACTAAGATACTCAATATATTGTTAAGAATGCCTTTTCCCCGATTTGATTTATTATTTTATCGATATATATGACCACGAAATTTTACATGATAAATTAATTTTCCAATAATAAAAAAATATTAATTCATTCAAAACAGGTCCAATACTAAGCGGACTCTTTAACAAAAACACACCTTCTTAAAATCTAAATAATTTTTATTTTAGATTTTAAGCTAACGTGGGTTTTAGTTAGCCGCCCTCCATGTGTTTCATGTAAGTAAGCGAGGTTTTATTCAATGCACACTCATATGCAATAAAATATATACATCACTACGATACTTTAATATTCAAACTGCATTCTCTCAGCCTTTAATGCTGCTGTGTACTAACCCTATTGGATTGACTCACCTCTATGTTAACCTATGGAGAAAATGTGTCCAAGGATTGCCGACTTGGATAAAAATATTTTTTTAATTGTACTCCGTAATGGAGTAAGAAATTTTACACCTTGGGACATTTTTTATGTTTAAAAAATGAGAATAATATTTTTAAATTTAAATTATTAGCGAAAAAAGTCTGTTCTAGTGTGTTTTAACCGCTCCTAAATTCCTTTGGCGGACGAAATTTATAAAATGAATCCTGTTGCAGAAAAGTTCAGGCTCTCTGAAAATACCATTTTTATTGGATTATCAGCGTTTATGTAAATGTAAATGTAGTAGACACATTTTCTCCATAGCACTGGGGTGAGCGAATCTAATAGGGTTAGTACACAGCAGCCTTAAGTGGAACAAACTACTTGCAGGTCTAATTTAATTTCGCATTTATTGCAGATGAATAATATTATTTAAAATATTAAAGTAATGTTATTATTTACATGAAATTTGTAGAAAGGGACATAACAAGGATACCCAGTTTTTCAATATCCACAAAAGCATTGCAGTTAGTATCGTACTAATTAATAGCTCTTCGAGACGACAATTCACGCAGGCATTTATGAATTGTCCATAGACATAACCATTCCTAATGCGGCTAGGCCTGATGAAGAACTATTAATTAGTCCGAAACTAAATACCACCCTCATTTGTCTATTATGGATATTAAGAAGCTGTGTGTTCAAGTTACGGTAAGAAATATCAAGGAAGCCCTGATAACTGAGGTCGAAGTAGCTTTACTATTTAAGGCGCATTTATAATGACTACTCTCCCTACTCACATTTATTAATTTTTCCCTCATTTAAAATACAGCTGAAAGCTATGGAATCAAATTTAGGAACATTTGTTTACCGGGTATACGCGTTAACCACAGCAAAGTAAGACTGATTAACCTTAAAATAGTTATTATACTGTGAAACTTCTCTATGGCTGCCAGAAATAGTTCCGAAGAAAAGTGTCCGTTTCGAGGGGTGGCCGTCTAGAAGAGGTTTCTTCCGTAACAATGGCTGTATGGAGTATGGAATCGGTTCTGAACAAACTAGGGCCGTTTGAGGTGTGGTCGTTGAATAGGGGTGGCCGGCTAGAGAAGTTTCACTGTATAATAAATAAAGATATAAGTGAAATCTTTTTACTTTTCACTGTGAGTGACGGTCGAAGGACAAAAAAGAAGCTATAGCTAAGAAATACTGATCACGCATTTTATATCTGATTTTAGGCTTTAGAAGTTAATGCATGCATTTGATACTTTTTTTCTAAGTTAGTATAGTTTGTCTTTCTGCGTCTTATTACAGTGCAGTTGAAAAATAATGTATGATAAGACATTATGTGTCCAATTACATTGTAATTTTATTTTCGTAAATTTTGGGCATTTTTTTTTTTTGGTGGGGGGGGGGGAACATGATAGCATGTATAGGAAACAGAATAACGAACTAAAATTTAATTTCCAAATAGGAAACAAAGTTTGCCAAAATATTCTTGCTATCTTATGCTTCTCTGGCGACGCAAATTGGGTGATATACAGGTGTACAGTTAAATGAAAACAAAACCTATAAACAAACAAAAACACTTAACAAAATCGGGAAAGTCTGCTAGAAATGTTTCTTCACCAGCAGCGGGGGAAAAAACTTAGGAAACTTCGAATCACAGGAAGAAAAGACTCAAGTCCTTTGTTAAAATGAATGAAAATTTAATCACAAAGATGGACGTTAAACGAAGCACTAAACAATGTAATAATGGAACAAAGAAAGATTGAAGAAAGATTCAGTAACATATATATATATATATATATATATATATATATATATATATATATATATATAAACATACAGAGCTCGCACTTGACGGGCATTTGCCCCGTAAACTGGTTTTTTGCCAGAAAATTTGACTAGCATTTTTTTTTTAAATTCGACTCGCCGGAACCGATGAAGTAACATATATAGGACCAGTTTTAATCTAAATGGAAAACAATATTACATATCCATACAATGTTCCCATTTGCCAAAAATATCAGAGAAAACCCATTTAGACTTACCTCAGCAGTTAATCGATAGGCAATCAATGGAAAAGAGGCACGGAAGAACTATCAGAAAAGCCACAGTAGTCAAATGACCTCAAACCGGATACTCTGGCGGTAAAATATCCAAACTTCCGGCGGTGTTCAGTGCGAGGAAATTTCACTGAAAATTCCGACACATTCGAAAGGGGGGAGGTTTTAAATTTTGAGGAACCGCACACACATACACACAAAACAGAGCTCTTAAGTTTCAAGCACGCGATTATAACACGGCCCGACCGAAGAATTTAGAGACGGGAACAGTCAAAAGAGAATAAATAATGCCACTGAGACAAGCACAAAGGCAGAAATAATAATTTCGGAGCCATAAAAAACCATGCAGCAAAGCGAGAGCGGTCGAGTGCAATGGTTAAGGGGGCGGAGCCTCCAAACTCAGGTGAAAGAATGGCGTATGCACATCGCTTGTTCTCTCCACCCCTCAAATAATGTATAAATGCATGGAGGATACAGAAGTAAAAAAAAACTAAAACTGAAAACACAGAAGGAAAAATTAATGAGAGAAATGCGTTCACTTTAACGGGAGACGCGATTAACAGCTAACGCGACACATAACACAAGGGGCGAGACAGATTTACGTTATGCATCGTGTTGTCTTGTTTAGTTAAAAGTAACGGGTTAAGTCTGGAAGAACTGCACCTAATTAACGTCTTCAGTGTTGGGACCCACAAAACACGAGAAAGGATTGCACGCAAAATGTGAATGAGTCGACGAAAGTAATGGTTTTTACTAAGCACGTAAAACAGAGATGGGAGGGTGCAATATTACTGCTTATAGTCAAATCACAGGAAAATGCACTGTATTTATAAAATTTTTAAGAGTATGATCTATCCTGAAGACACAATTTCGATGGTCGGCAGGAAGAATTTCTCTCTCCTTCCAAACACAATAATGATCTCATTGGATAACTTAGATTCTTACGTATTAAACATGCTTGTGCTCCGCGTAAACTCGGTAATTTTTAAGTTACACAAACACCAGAGATAAAGTTAGATAGGAATCGATGAGCATCCCCAATAGTATATAAAATAAACTGTCAGATGAAAAAATAATTCCCCAACTTTTTTGTCATTTATAACAATCTAGCCTCTTTAACAGGACACAGAGATAATTATTACAGAAGTCTCAATATACAAGACGAACAAATGCCAAGAATGGTTCAAGAGATCAAAGCAAAAAAAGAATTTGAATGCGGAAAAAGAAGTTTTTAATTTAGCTATCACATTTAAATAATTACCTGTGCGTCCCTTAACGCGTGATTTCTGCAGCATATCTCATCATTATCATTAACGACAGTCACAAATCTGAAGGTCCTTATGAATGTCCTAACAAAATCAAAAAAACCTCTCTTCGATGTGTACAGACACTTTCTTCCAACTGTCTATGATCTTATTTATAATCTGCGTCACGACACACCGACATCAAAAAAGGAGTTAAAACCTTGCACACAGTCAAAGAGACAGGTAAAATTAACTTTCTACAATTTCACGGCACTAAAAATTCATAACTTAACAAATATATTTGGCACTTTCCCCTCCCCCCAAGCTTCCCCCTTCTCCCCCTTCCCACACACACACAGAAAAGAAAATCAATTGCAAAGCTACATATTTTGGGCAAAAATTGCATGTTTTACGGCTGTACCTAAACGATTGTTGGGTGGTCATATTTTTCGTATTACATTTATTTTCTAAATTTTATACAATATTTTCGCCAGGATCAGGAATCGAATTTTGGATCTTGTAATATACAGATGGATCCCTAACGAATATCAACCAACAAATAAACAAGCAAACAAACAAACAAACAGGCAGGCAGACAGACAGACAGAGAGAGAATGGATGAACCAGATGATTCCCTTTTTTCCAATACTCAGAATTACTGCCAATCTCCTGTGTTCAATTTTGAATAACGTTTCAACTTTGAGTAAAGATTGTGGCTAAATAGTTTTAATTTTTTCTCTTTTATTTTAGGGATGGAAAATAAAGAACAAAACTTATCACCATTGCTAAAAATTCGGAGAAGTTCCGCTGGAAGAAGTACTGCTTCTTTCACGAATTCACCCACTGTATTGCGCGAAATAACACAAGTCAAGAACGACAATTGCAAGAATACCGGAGAAATAAATTCTTCTCCTTCGAAGTATGAGAGAATGCTTGGAGTAAAAGATTTTATAGAGGTCCCGAAGTAACCAAGTGGTAGCGTTTTGGGCTTGGAATTGCGGGTGGTCGGTTAGAATCGCGACAACGCCATTAAATACCTTCGTGTCTACGCCGGATACGGGCACGTAAAATCCGTAGACCGGAAAATCCTTCCATGAGGTCAGAGAAGGTGGGAGATGGTACGATTCCCTCAGATGTCGCTCCTGGGGTTGCTCGGTCAAAATTGAGGTGGCAACAGGTAATGGTGATGGCTCACGTATACAGTGCCCCATTGAAAGCAATCAACGGTTCTCGCGAATTAAATGCAAATATCTGAGTGGGAAATTTTCCCCCATTGACAAACAACAAAAAGATTTTATAGAAGTGCAACGCCTATAAAATAATTCAGCAACAACAGCTATGAAAACACTTCAGTTAACAAACTGCTGAAATTAAGGTAATAACTATCATCATCAATTCAATGAGCTTCGAATCGCGGAGATTATCGTTAAATGAATATTAAATCCAAATGAATATTCAATCGGAGATGTTTTCAGGTTCCAATCGCGCCATTAACATATTGGATTGTTATTCACACACTTCCTTAGCACATGTAAGGGAAAAGTTGGCGTATATTACTGGCAATCGGGCATAAATATCATGGAAAATTGTGTTTTCGAAAATTATTCGAACAGTAGGAAAAAAACTGAAAACATTTTCATACATAACAAGAAGGAAAACTATTATAGTCTTTTTTTGTGTGTGTGTGTCCTGGACCCCTATAACAATCTGGTGAAAGATATGGACCTCTCCTTCTGATAATAAATGCTCATATAATTAGGGGATACGTAAATTTTGCATAAAAAATATCGAAATTTCGCAACCAAAAAAAATACAATATTAAAAATTTCGCATTTATTTGCAAAAAAAAATATATAAATTAAAAAATTTCGCATTTATTAAAAAAAAAATCACAATTTACTTACTTGGATAGGTAAGTATCAAAATTCTTAGTTAAAACCTAACATTATAGTAGTCTCCACATTCTCTTCTTAGAGTCTTTGCCTTCTGTCATTAATTATTATGCTGTACATACTAAAAAATTTCTCGGCATCTACGCTGCTAATGGGACTATAGAGGCTTTGTATAGTTGCCCTTGTAAAGTAAAGGTGGCAGCATTTCATTGCAATTAAATATGTATAACATCAACAGGAGTCTCTTGGCACTGTAAGAAGCTCTGTGGGCAAATGGTTGCATCCATTGATGACTCCGGTACGGACAAACTGTCCGGGTGAAATTCGGAGCAAATCCGAAGGAACGTGAGATCTCTTAGTTAAAGACCGTGGATGGTCTCAGTTAAGCAATTATGTTAATAAATTATTACTATTATTACCTAATTTCGCTTAAAAAGCCGTTTATCGCCGAGTTTCCGCCGAAAAGTAGTAAAAAAATAATTTTCGCATTTATTCCCTCATATCGGTAAATTTCGCGTTTATTCGCATCTATTTCGTAAATACGAAAATTACGTATCCCTACATATAAAGAATCGCTTCAAACAAAAAAAATATGAAAATATAATAAAGCAAGAAACAGATTTATATTGGATTAGAATTCTCCTCAGAGTCTGTGGATCTCCTGAAATTTATTCACGGAAAAGCAAGAAGTTCATGGACAGGTTAAATGAATATGCACAATGCTCAGTTTAAGGCAGGGGTATCCAACCTTTTAGCTTCCTTGGGCCACACTGAAAGAAGACGAAATGTTTTGGGCCACATAAAAATATACCTAACAAATAGTCGATGAGTAAAAAAAAAGTATAATATATATTTATCATATTTATACCATTATAAATTTTATTAAAGATAACTATAGGAGTCATAAAATTAATGTGATATTTAGCACTGAATTTGAGAAACTAATTCATCATTATCTGGGTCAATTGAAGAGGTCGCAATTCTCAGGGAGTTCTCAAGATGTTCATCCGATATTGTGGTTCTAATTTGACTCTTAGTGTGCTTCACTATTGTGCATACTAATTTTAATATCATTACAAATATGAATTATTAAATCTGTAAAAACTTCACTTTTCATTTTTGTAATGAAACTAATATACAGAACTAAGATACGGAATTTTTTATAGAATTAAAGATATTTCAAAAGATGTATTGTCGATTTGTTGAATGAACAAAGCGGGATCTGTAATGGCCGCCTGCCATCATCGCCGTGGTGGGCTATTGATAATTTTTTTTTCGCTTTGAGCTCTCTTTCTGGGCCGCACTAATACTTGCTTTGGGCCGCATGCGACCCGCGGACAGTCGGTTGGACTGGTTTAAGGTTTGGTTTAGTTTGGAGCGCTACGGTCAATTTTTGCTACACGAGGGCTAATTAGACCGGGACCTACTGCTTAAAGCCCATTCCGAACGGCAACAAATGTCCATGCCTAGAGTGGGACTCGAACCCACAGACTCTGGTACCGAATGCTAGCGCCCTAGCCATTCGGCCATCGTCCGGCTGCACAGTCTAAGGAACCATACTTTAGCGAATTTATCGACATAGCTTTTATTTCCCCACGCTTCCCATTTCTCTGCGTCTACACTGTAACTCATTTTAACAACGGAAGAAACTAAACAGTGGGCGACCCCCTTTCATTTTCCCCCACACTAAAAACTAAACAAAAATAATCAAGATTTCCATCTCCATAAAGAAAATGCTATTTGTTATTCATATTACTCATGAGTAATTAACTGTAATTACTCATAAGATCTGATGCCACAAATCCGCAAGAAATAAAAAAACTCATTCCACAAAAATAAGCTAAATCATCGATATTTTGGTATGATAGGCAACCATTTTCAAGTCAAATTTCGGCTATTTACGTTTATTATTTGGCTGTGCTTTGCATAATTGGGAGTGCCATTAATTGTGGTAGTGAATGAAAGTGCGTGGTTGCAAGTGAGCTTTTTCATTAAAATAACAATTCCTCTAGAATTAGGCAACAGATTATTTTTAAACGAACAACCGTATGTGGCATTATTATACCCGTATAATTAAAGTATAATTATAACCGTATGTGAAAATACTATTTGTTATTCGTATTACCCATGAGTAATTACTCATAAGATCTGATGCCACAAATTCGCAAGAAATAAAAAATTCATTCCACAAAAATAAGCTTAATCATCGATATTTTAGGTATGATAGGCGGCACTTAATAATATTATGTGGCAATGTTAACCGTATATACAACGTGGCAATATTGACTTTGGATCCAGTCGTAATATTGTATACGCAACAAGCCCAGTTGATGACTCACTAATCCGAATGAAGCTGGGCAACAGACTTATCGTCGAATCCTTTAATGCAGCCATACTCAACCTCTTTTTTTTTTTCTATCTTGGGCCACATGCATATTGCATATGTTTGCTACGTTACGCGGGTCGCAACGCAGTACATTATACCTCATAATATAATAATGTAAGATATAAAACTCAGACCCTAAATGTATTCAAACGTTTATTTAAACATTAGTGCGATTTTTAATGTTGAGACAAACTTTGGACTCTTTTGGACAAATCACGTTCATACTTGCTACATGCTTCTTTCAATAGGCAATCAAGGTAAGAATCAGTCAGCAGATTAGAATACACGTTCTTCACCTATTTCATTTTGGAATTGGACGATTCGCAAAGATATGTTGATGCAACGTGAGCAGCAGGTGACACATTTTTGTACAGTTTTGTATTTTTCAGGCACTCAATTCCAACATTATGTTTACAAAAGCACCTGCCTGATAATGAGTGTGAGTATTTCGGACCGCACTTAACAGCTCTATGGGTCGCAGTTTGAGTATCCTTTCTTTAATCGGTTCACACTTTCGCAAATGTTAATTTAAACATTAGAAGAAGTAACTTGACTTTGAAATTTAAATAATTAACAGCCACACATACCAATGATATTACGGAATTTTTCAACTGTTTCCTTAATTTTATCTTCATTCAGTGATTTGTGTATCAATATAACTCGAGTATTTCCTCACGTATTTCATGTAATTTTTTTCGAACCATCTATTTACGCTTGACATCACAAAAAAAAGCGAAATGCTAATTCTGAGACGTCGCTCAGCATATTCTGACTTTTATTGCTCCGAGTAATTTCAAGTTTTGAAACTGAGTACAGTTGCCATACTTTTTAAAAGACCCCCAAGCAACATGAATTTCACTATAAAGATGTTGGTAATATACAATTCAACATACAAAGCTGAACTTTACGAGCTTCATTTAATTAAGTGGTTTCGATCAATAAAACAAAAATTTGCGGAGAATCAAAGGCCTCATTCAAATTCTGATTGTACGTTCAATTATTTCGAAATAATGTTTAGTAAGATTGAAAATCACGATAAAATATTCATTGCGTATTAAGTTCCTTAAAAATAATGTTTAATAGGAGTGCAAAGTGTTTAGTAAGAATGTAAGAGTATATAGTGTCGGCAAATTAGATGTATCTGTTTCATCTAAATCTTTTCTTAGCACCATGAGCAACTAATTTCATTAGGTCGATTTTCGAATCATGGGAGCACCTAGTTTTTTAAAAGGTACAAAGATAGTGTAACGACTCCCATACAATAGCGAATATTTTTCGCGTAGAAATTCCGGGAAGACCAACCAACGCACGATTTGTGCACACAATTGATTTAGACGGCTGGAAACAGACAGTCTTGGCGACATAAAGACCAGAATTGCTACCGACAGCTCGCGGAACAGTTCGTCAGCTACCAAAAGGAAGTTGCCAATTGGAGGCGCCTAGTCGTCTGGGAACAATAACTGAATAAAGAGAGATGACGTTTTTCAGACCTTTCGAGAACGTTTAGCGAAGGTATATAAAGTCGCCGGACGGGAGTTAAAAAAGTCAGTGATTCAGAGATTAAGTTATTCAGAGTGACGCTGGACCCGGAGACAAGGAGATTCTGTCGGGCCTAGATAGACTTGAATGAGCGCAGCGATAACTCAAGTCTGAATTTCCTTGTTGAAGCCGTGAACCCACGAATTTAATCTTTATATATATACTGTAAATAGCCTGTATTTAGTCCAGAAATGCGATTAAAGCATTACATACAAAAAGGCTGGCAGTCTGTTATTTAAGGCAAAGTCCTTACAATATACATGTTTCATAAAAACTTCCCCGCACCCTCGATGACGGCCACTGAATGTACATTTTCTGAAACTCGTTAAATAAATTTACAAATAAAATAGCACTATTAATGGTTAAGCAGGTGTCAACTAGTTTCAAATGACTATACATTTTTATCAGCGTCCTTTGAGCTTGGGGCCCGGGGGTCGAATAGAGCCTCCACTAATATCCTGGGAAATAACATCTCCGAAGAATATTTAAACATTTGTAAAAAATGTGAAAGTTATTACTTAAAACACATTCTACTACATGACTTTACCCCCCCCCCCCAAAAAAAAAAATAAATAAATAAATAAATAAATAAAGAGTGAAAAGGAAAGTTACCAAACGCATACTTCAAAGAATAATTTTAAGAAGAGCACTTCTTAAAGTTATATAATAATCAATAAATAATCGATTGCTGTTTATTTTTTTATAGAGGTTTAAAAATCACTCGGACACGGATTTTCTTTTTTACTAATTTTTAATAGACTTAAAATACGACTAACTCTGAATTCCAACTCGAGATCTTCTGCTTTCCGGACAGATATGCTTAAGAGCCCCCCCCCCCCACACACACACACACACACACCCAAAGTTGAAAAAAAAAGGGAGTTTGAAATTTTCCATGTAACAATAAAAATTTTGCCACCGAATCGTAACTTTTTTTATAAGCCGTTTCCATAAAATATAAGGGTCTCGGTAGATCTAAAACTTAGTGTTTAGATGGGAAAAAGATATTTTTAACTTTTCTACCTGCAATTCGGAATTTCAATAACTTAAATACATAGGCAGTCGTACTAATCTTAGTTACAGAGAAAGTTCTAACGAAATATGTAAAATGGACAGACAAGTTGAAACAGAAACAAAATGGCGATGACAAGAGGGCTGGTAGCGTTCTGACATCTCTATCTTATCTCAATCGTATATTGCTGTCCATACCGATGAATAATTCATACGCTGCAACCATTCGTATGATAATTAACCCCATTACCGAAATCAACGGCGTGAAAAACGGCAGGAGGTGAAAATGAGTCGATTTTTTCGAGTTTGGAACAAAATGCTCACGAAATTCCACGATGCACAGAGGCCAAAAAAAAAAAAAAAAAAAATGTCTGCAGAGAATTGCAGCAGAGATGCAAAAAGAGGATTTATGGGTACGGCGCGTTTTTATGAGGTAGGGAAGAGGGTGCAAACGAGCCACAGATAGGTAAATGGAAAAAACCTGAAGAATCTGTTCTCTGTTCTGGCCGGAGAGAAGAGAGTCGGTAGAAATGTTAGACAGGTGATGCGCGCAGTTTTTTTTTCGCAGGTTATAAGAGACTCATAAGATAGGCAGTTTTAGATAAATGCCTCTTAATTCGATTTAAAGTGCTTTATAACAGTCATCTACAGGGCGTAATAAGTTTGTTTGATGCTTTGGCATATTCGCCATGCAATATATTAATGAAGTAGCAAAGGGAAGGTCTTAAATATTGAGCGTGTAGGAAGAGAAGAGGGTTTAAAAAAATCATTATTGTTGAATTCCTCATTTGCTAATGTTCTACAGAGAAGTAAGTACACGAAAATCAGGTCACGTGTAGAAATTAGCTAATCAGAATTTTCTTTTTAAATATCTGATTCATAAGATGTATTTGTGAGGAAAGTTGACATCGTAAATCATCCATCTCAATGCTCAGCTAGAGGGAATTTCATTTTTACTGATTAGCAAACACACATTTTTAGCGCGGGATTACGTTCCTCCATAACGGTCCTCCGGAAAGGAAAATTTCAGACGCTAAAACCGTCCGTCCGTACCTCGCTAGTTATAATTTTGGCAGCGTTCCAAACCCAGTCTGTATCATTTGGACAAGCAGTAAACAGTTAAACAGAAAAGTACCAAAATGCGTCAAAATTTTGACATACATATATGTATATATATACATACGTGCATATATATAGATACATATATACATAACAAAACATACATATATGTATACAAAAGAGGTAATCAACGATAAGTAATTCTACGTTAATAACTCACGGTAGTTTCGTTAGAAGAGACTACTTGAATTTTTTTTAATTGTTTTTTGCATACGAGAGTAGGCGTCTAAATAAAGACCACGTCCATAATACGTATTATACGTGTACCATATACGTATTATAAACTTTCTTACATAGGAGTACTTTCTTTACTTTGAGTTGAGAAAAATTGATCATTTTTCCGCTTCATACTCTGCACTTCATAGAACATCATTTTCTGTCCTATCGTGCTTATAATTGATTTATTGTGTGCTCAAGAAGAGAAGCGGAATATTTTTGGAAAATTTTACAGCCATTGCGTGTCAACCACTAAGGTTATACTTTGTTGCAAATTTGATAGCTTCAAGATAAATAGCTCTTGTGATACGGCAACCAAGACGTAACAGTTCTTTAGCAAGGCGGCCCATCAACGGATCTCCAATCCCCATGTTACGCTAGGGGAAGTTGTTTTTTTCTATTGCATTTTTCAAATCAAGCATGGACAAATGCCTGTTTTTTAATTGAACTTTTTACATAAGGAGGGGTACAGGTTAAAAAAAAGAGCGTGAAAATCTTAGAATTTTTAAGTTTTCGGCGATTAGTTTTTGCTCGGTATTCAACAATTGAAATCTATCGCTACAAAATTAAAACTGGGCATTTAGCTTATCTATGATTAGAGAAATACAGAAAGAAAAATTCCCTACAGATTAACACGGGAATGGGTAGACTTTGGCAAGTCTTCTATACCCAAAATGAACTAAATGAAATTTTCCTTCTGGTACTTTATTATTTACTGTCGCACAACGCATATTCTTTAATTTTTTTTTCATTTTTTTTAATCTGGATTAGATCTTAAAAGCTATGCGCGGTTTTTTGAGCGTTTTTTTTTCAAAATTCTTCAGTTTTATCTCAAAATTTACCTTTTTAACGTAGGATTACGTTCCTCCATAACGGTTCACCGGAAAGCAAAATTTCAGACGCTAAAACCGTCCGACGTCGCGAGTTATAATTTTGGCAACGCGCCAAACCCAGTCTGTAACGCTTGGGTAAACAATAAACAATTAAACAGAAAAGTACTAAATTGCGTCAAAATTTTGACACACATATACCGGGTGCGTCATAAATTCGTGCAAAGTTCAAAAATTCATAATAAAAGAAGCAATGCTCGGAAAAATTTTCTGTTTGCGCCAATAAGATCAGAGGGACATTGGATTTTTTTTTCCATGTAAAAAAAAAAGATTCTAAAAGTACCCGAAAGAGGGCGCTCACACGTCATACTGAGAAGTTTTACGCAAATCGGGCAAAGTCAAACAGAAAATCAAACAGATCACAATAACATGAGACTGTGCATTTATTTTAAAGTAACAGATGTTCAACATTACTACCAGCACAAGGTAATAGGCAAGTGAGGCGCGTCACTAAGCCCATTACAGCGGAGTGTAGCTTCGATGGCAGCCACTGTCTGTCGAATGACATTTTTCAGTTCCACGAAAGTGGTTGGGGAGCCCCGGAACACATCAGACTTTAAGTATCCCCCCAACTAAAAATTTGCCGGGGTCAAATCTGGTGACCGTGAGGGCCACTGAACCTTACAACCGCGACTTATAGAACTCGGTCTTCAGTGAAAGATTTCCAACAGGAACGTCTTGATAGCCCGTGAAATGTGGGGCGGGACACCATCGTGCATGAAGGTGACAACAGGTAACGCATGTCTTTCCTGCAATGTAGACTTAATGTGTTCACACAAAAGCGCAGTCTTCCGGTTACTTTTGGAACCTTTTTTTTATACATGGAAAAAATCCAAAGTTCCTCTTATCCTATTCGCGCAAACAGAAAATTTTTCAGAGCATTATTACTTTTATTACGAATTTTTGAACTTTGCACGAATTTATGACGCACCCGGTATATACATACGTACATATATATAGAAACATATATACATAACACATACATACATATATACATACAAAAGATTTAAGCAACGATAAGTAATCCTACGTTCATAACTCGCGGTAGTTTCGTTAGAAGAGACTACCTGAATTTTTCTTTTCAAAAATATGCCTTCAACCTTTTCCTTACGGGGAGGGATAGCATGTATTCCAAGAATACGGGCGGCCTAATAATATATATATATATATATATATATATATATATATATATATATATATATATATATATATATATAAGATATATATATATATATATATATATATATATATATAAGATATATATATATATATATATATATATATATATATAATTTTAATTAACATGAAACTATTAATTTTCCTATTTTTGATTACCTCAAATATCTATATAACTTAAATTCTATCCGAGCACACTCGACACAGAAAGCCGACGCGCTACCACCAGGCTACCTCGAGCCCTTAATTTTTTAGTGATAGATACTGATAGTTAAAATGTCCTGGAAATATTAATTACTGTAAATTTAAAAATTTGGAAAACGCGCTTTTCCATCGAACATTTTCTTCAATGTGATAAAATATATATATATATATATATAAAGCATAATCCAAAAATACGCATTTGTTAATTTACAATTCGAAAAATGGCGAGAGAGGATATCCCAGTAGCCGAACACGCGCGTTGATGATTTGAGAGGTCAACCAATGCGTGTTTTGAATAGCGAAACTGCGTTCCGATAGATAGCAAATTGAAACGTTGCCTTTTATTTATTTGCAAACTTTTTTTATGCCTTATATCTTTATCCGCAAGACTTTTTCCAGTCGCGGACCATTTCCCTAATCCGCCAACGTCGAGATAAGAAAACGCGATAAGCCCGCGATTCGTAGTATTCCAAGAAAAAAGATGGGTCAACAGGTTCCCCCGCTAATGGAAATATCTCGTGCCAGAGCACGTGCGCCCAGAACATTGGTTTCTCAAGGGTGTTTGGAAGGTGCATGCTTCTCAATAGTTGCTCACTCTCTCTGCGAATAAGATGCGCAATCAAATAACATTTCGATAAACTGAAAGACCGATAAATGGCCTGCAGACAAGTAAATGAATCTGGATTTTCCTAGATGCATATAAAACACATTAGGCACATACATAAACGTGTATAGCAGAGGTCGGCAACACGGTGCCCGCGGGCACTAGGTTGCCCGCGAAACAATTTTAAAGTGCCCGCCGTTGAAATATCTAAATTTTAGATGTTTGAACAACAAACGCTCCTGAACAACAACAAAGAGTCCTGAATTTTTAATAATTTGTAGTTGTAATGAATAATTTTAGTTTAAAAAAATTAAAAACCGTAAAAATCAAAAACTGAGCAGTCCGCTCTCTCGACAGCGTCGCTCTCCCCTCGCTGTGAGTCAGCTTCTATTTCCTGATCTGAAATTGAACTCTCTTTGCACGTCGACATATGCTATTGAATCTTTGTTTTCCAATATAAAATACTTAAAATCACACTGACACTCATCTGGACAAATACCTGAGAACTGGGAATTCAACTTATGTGGCACATTATAAAGAGTGGACAACAGATTTGTACTGGCAAATAGCGCGTTAATTATTAATTTTAAGATTGTTTTGTTTGAATTAAAATTTGAATTTATGTATTAAAAATTTATGTCGCATTAATATTTTCATGTTTAAATATTAACCCCTCTTCTTCAACAAGCGGTGCCCGCCGAACTTCCGCATTTCTGAAATATGCCCTCCTAGAAAAAAAGGTTGCTGACCCCTGGTGTATAGTGTGTGTGTATAATTTTAATTAACCTTTTCCGTACTGGGTAGGATAGCATGTATCCCAAGGATACAGGCTCAAGAAAAAAAAAAAAAATATATATATATATATATATATATATATATAACCCCCTTAATGGCCCTTCTTCTGAAGGGGGTATGAAATTTCCCTTTCTAAAGAGGGAATCGGAGAAATTGTCCCGTTAGGCTAAAGATTAACATGAAACAGTATTAATTTTCTTATTTTTGATTATCTCAAATATCTATACAGAGGCTGTTCGCACATTTTTTAGACGATTTTGGTAAACGGTAATAAAAAAGCGTTTGCTGCAAAAGAAATAATTGCAATTGTACTATGTTTTTAAAAGTCAAAATTATCGTCTACGGCTTGAAAGTTTTGTTTTTATTCAAAATGGCGTTTTTAACAAAGCAGTGGTTCGAAGGCTACATTTATGCTCTTTCCGAAGAAAAATATGCATACTCCGTTATCCAAAAACGATGTGAGAGTCATGGTTTTGTGATATCTAAAGCGTCGATAGGTAATATCGTCAACAAGAAAGGAAAAAAACGTCAAATTGGAGCCTCAAGTGGGACAAAAATTCCAAGCAAGTATCCAAGGAAAAAACGGACATCTTCGACTATTGCAAAGGTACGTTGTTTAATGTTAAAAGAAAATCCCCCTCGTCTAAGGACAGTTTCAAAATCCTTAAAATGCTTGGTGTCCTCTGTAAACAAAATGATAAA
Source organism: Dolomedes plantarius (assembly GCA_907164885.2). Lineage (NCBI taxonomy): Eukaryota > Metazoa > Arthropoda > Arachnida > Araneae > Dolomedidae > Dolomedes > Dolomedes plantarius. Next base: position 166,845,946 of record OU015497.1, on the reverse strand, counting down.
CGTTGATTTAAATCTTAAGAAAGCGAAAAAACGCAATGTACATCGTCTTCTTCCAAATCATATCGCTGAACGCAGGACACGCTGCAGAATTCTATATGAGAAACACTTATCCAAAGAAAAATGGAAAACAATTGTCACAATAGATGAATCATGGGTGTATTTAAATGATTGCAACAAAAAAAGAGCCATTTATTATCATAAAAGGGGAGAAAAAAATTTAAGTTTTCTAAGGGATTCATGATTGTTGCTGGTTTTTCTTATAATGGCAAGTTAAAAATAAAGAGAGTGGAAAAAAATGTCAAGATTAACTCCAAATACTATCAGGAACATATTTTATCGCCAATTTTTCTGAATGAAATACCATCGCTTTACCCACAGTGCCATCAATCTGTGAGACTCCATCAGGACAAAGCTAGCAGTCACACATCAAAATCCACTGTAAATTTCCTAAAAGAAATGGAACAAAAAACTGGTATCAAGGCCATACCCTTCACTGATATCCCTACTAAATCTCCCGATGTATCACCTATGTATTTTTGTGCTTTCGGACTTTTAAAATCTGCATTATCCAAACGTCGTCCCAAAACCCTTACAGGACTCTGGAAAGCAGTTCAGGAGGAATGGGATAGAATACGTCTTCTGACACTTCAAAAGGCATTATTATCCTGGAAATTGCGGTGTCGAAAGATAGTTCAGAATAAGGGATGTCAAATAGAACATTTAAAACACAAGAATTTTATGTAATTTAGTTTTGTGAATACAATATACATCGTCTAAAAAATGTGTGAACAGCCTCTGTATAACGTGAAACACACACACTCACAAGGGCGGCAGAGAAAGTAAATGAATCTAGATTTTTCTAGATTTATATAAAACACATTAGGCGCATATATAAACGTGTATAGTGTGTGTATTAACATGTGTGTGTATTAACATGTGTGTAATTAACATGAAACTATTAATTTTCCTATTTTTGATTACCTCAAATAACTACATAACGTGAAACACACACATACACGGTGAATAACGAATGCAAGAGACGAGCAAAGATATTCGTTGTATAATTCGTTGCATCAGCACTGTCTGCAAAAAAAGAACCCATAATAATTTTGGTAAATATTATGTCGTACGACATTTTTCGAATCATGTTTTTTCAACCAAATATAATTTTAAAGACAATAAATACTTGCATACTATTGCGATGCGTTCATTAACTATTATGCTCTCAGTGTTTAGAGATTAGCAAATGCATATTTTTGATTGTTGTGGTTCCTAATGCCCTTGACCGGAAGTGCCAGAACAGGTCTATATAAGCTAGTGGTCTGAGTAGTGAGGCTGTCGTAGTCGGTCTTGGCCAGGTGTCACCACAATTTTGACCGAGCAACCCCAGGGTCGACTTCTGGGGGGATCGTACCTTCCCCACCCACTGACATCATAGGACTTTCCTGTCTACGAATTCAACGTGTCTATATCCGGCCTAAGCACGCAGGTATTTAACGGTGTTTGTCGGGATCCTATTTTCCCCAATTAAAAATAAATCTTTGAATGCAGAAATTGTTTGCAAAAATCTTTTGACTTTTATTTAATTTATCCAGAAAAAAAATCCTAATTTTCTAGTGATGGATATCAGTAACACAAGGTCCTGTAAAAAAAGTAACTACTGAAAAATTAAAAATTTAAAAAGTAATGGACACTTGATTTGAATGTCTATCTTCGTTTGAAAAATAAAAGATTATAAATTATGCATTTGATAATCTGTAACTGGAAAAAATACCGTGAAAATTGGCAAAACACTCGTGGAGACCGCGTGCCATATGGAGCAACTGATAGAAAGAAAATAAGCATTCCTTATAGCCTAAAATGGGTATTGGAAATACGCAATGACAGCTGGAGCATCGGTTTAACGAATAACTCCCTTTCAAAGAAACTTAATTCTACGACCCATTTCGATCATCTTTTTTACTGTATCAAATCTTAACAAAGTCTCGGTAGCGTATGTGTGTGTGTAACAATAACGCCCCACTATTATTAATTGTCCCAATTTAATGTGTGTTCTAAATTATCCTTGTTCAACCTCAATAAAGCACAGTCCTATTTCTTAAACGAAATCGAAATAACCTAATATTCTATACTCTTCAATGCACGCGCGCTAAAGTTATTTTTAGACATGAGTCAGAATCCCGGAATCTCGATCCCCCTTCGAAAAATCATACGACTTTCGAATCATATACCACATAATCGGGGTCAGCCAATTAAAAGAATTTTAGCCGCCTAGCGGTAGGGCCATGAACCCTGGGTATTAAGGCCGAACAACGTTGTTTTCGCGAGCTTTCTGTCTGTTTCCTTGTCCTGTCCTGGTGTAGTCAGTCTCTTGCTTTGCTATCTTCGCGCGATGTATGCCGCCGCTGCCCGTTCCATTATGGGGTGTCCAGTATATCCAAGTTCCGGCTAGTATGTTTGCGCCCTTTGGTCAAGTGACATGTCCTTTTGATGCCTGCTGAAATGTCCTCCATGGTGCCGTCGTTTTGTTACCGGAATAAATAAATCTAATGGTGCATATACACTGGTGCAGAGTTCTCTGTATGCAAACCCCCGACTCCTGTCATCACTTTAGTCACGGTAACCCTACCCGTCCAAAGCGATGTGAATGAACACGTGTCTTCCAGATATTCCCCCATTTAGAACCCCCCATTCAAGCCCCCAAGGTCCCTCGTGTTTCTTGATCTAGTGTTCCCCGCCCCTACTGTCACCATTTGACCCCCGGGTTCTTTGATGCTATGTATCCGGACCGCCAGAGGAGGCGATCCACGCATATACAGAGTACAGAGTGAACATCAATCACTGGATTCCCCAAGGCACATGCAGAGAAATCTGCACCAATGTATATGCACCATAATGGATACTATTCGTGTATCTTTTCTCTAATGTGTCTACAGTACGGTGAGTCCGGGTGTTTATTTCCCCGGTGTTCTGCTCTAGAGTGTGCTTCTCTCGGCAAGTGCTCACGACTACCACCAACCGTAATGCCTCCTTTGAGTGTTCGCGAATCTTCTGTGCACCATCTCTCCGTGATGTGAATATCCCCACATCGACTACGCATTCAACAGCGACTGCCTTCTATGTGTGTTCCAATTGTCGTCAAATTCATTGAATGTATGTGAATATCATCTCATTTAAAGTAGGCAGCACAGTGCGCCTACGCTGGAAAATTTATGAAAAATCTCAATTTAGTGTTCGCGATACTTACTGTGGTGCTTCATCTGCAACTTGGTGTTTTGGTACCTGTGTGTGTGTACACTTGGATAGATGAAGCACAGCCAGAAGTGACCATTTAAAAAATACTTAAGCTTACAGAGTGAAAGAAAATATGTATGATCGTTCCCGTTTGACCATTATTCACACACACAATCTTGTCAGTCAGTTATTCCACTTCGATTATCTCATATTATTTTTTTAAAGTTATTAATTATACAGCGTAATTCAGCAACCACCCGTCAAAGTTCAAAACAGGAGCGAAATCGATAAAGACGCCCACGGCAAAAAGATAAAATTCGGAAATGTTTTCTCAACAAACAAAGCGTTAATCTCTCAACTCAAACGTAAACAGTTATTCTAGTAATAAGACAGAACGACGAATAATAAAGCGGGCGAATACCGGAGCCTTTAAACTGTAAGTAAACAATGGGGGAGAAAGGCGAAAATCAGGTACACAGAGACGCGACAGCTGCAGACTACCTCAATATGTGATCAGGCGCGCAAAATTGGACGTCAGAGATGAACTTCTGCGAAAATACGTGTAAACACGGTTTGTAAAAATACCGCCCTAGGTGAAAATTGGCAAAACACTCGTGGAGACCGCGTGCCATTGGCAGCAACTGATGAAAGACTCGTCCGCATAATTTGTGGGAGCAATATTCGTATCATGCATCTCCTTATCATTACCTATCGTCTTATGCAATAAAGTAATAACTTAAAATATAATACCGAGGATAATCGAAGTAGAATGACTGACAGATGGGACTTTGTGTGTGAATGACGGTCAAACGTGAAGGGTCACACATTTTCTTTCACTGTATAAGCTTAAGTCTATTTTAATGGTCATTTCTGGATGTGATTCTTCTGTCCAAGTCTATATTATATATAGTGAAACTTCTCTATGGCAATTAGTCAGGATTCCGAAAAAAAGGGACGTTTTGAGGGGTGGCCTCGAATAGGCGTGGAATTCTCTATGACGGCCAGTAATAGTACCGAAAAAAGAAAAAAAAGCCATTTTGCGGGGAGGCCGGTTAGAGAAGTTTCACTGTATGTATATATATACGCTATCTACCAATAGGTGTTTGGATACCTGTGATAGCAAAGAAAAACAAAATTTATTCATATTCAATAGCTGGTAGAGCCTCCACGAGAGACAATTACACGCCTCAACCCTCCGGGGCATGCTTTCTATAAGTCCTTGTATGACGGTTAGTGGTATTTTCATCCACTCGGCATGGAGAAGACATGTAAGTTCCTTCACCAATTTTGGACGGTTGTTGCACCCTAAATTCGCCTGTCCAATTCGTCCCAGAGGTTCTCAATAGGGTTCAGGTCTGAGCTCTGGCCAGGCCAGTCCATTCGGTTAACCCCATTGTCTGTCACATTACCAGTGGCGTAGAGAGGGGGGCAAGGGGGCCTATCATGCCCGGGGCGCCACTCGCAGAGGGGCGCTAAATGGCCTCCAAGACCATTTGGTTCCCAAAACCATACGGGGTGCCAAAAAGGTATCGTGCCCCGGGCGCCAGTTATGCTCGCTACGCCACTGAACCATACCAATCCATGGTGGACCTCACAATGGATGGCGATGTCATCCTGGAAGTAACATGGGTCCCCAACCGTAAAATTGCCACAACACAGGAAGCACACTATGATGCAAAGTAGTACAGTAGGCGTCGGCGTTGAACTTTCCATGAATTAGAACCAAGGGTCCCAGTCCATATAAGAAACACCCCCAGTCCATAAATTCCACCTCCACCGAACTTTACTGTGGATATAATGCATTCTAATAATGCATTAACGGCGGAGAGCGTGACGTATATCAGGACCGCAGATATTGTCATTTGCATGGGTGTCCAAATACTTATTGGTATATATATATATATATATATATATATATATATATATATATATATATATATATATATATATATAATGTAAAATTAAAATTCAAACGTCAAAGGCGGGAAAATACAGTTATTCATTTACGATAATCTACATCAGTCATCGATCAAAGGATCAATGGATTTGTAGAATGGGGAATCCATCTAAATTAGGTATCATTCGTGAACAACAGCTATTGGTAATATTTATCAATTAATAAGCAATTAGCAGAGGAGCCTATTCCAGCTTCCAGGTAATCTTTCTATAAACCCGCATGCGAAATATACAAATAAATAAATAAAAGTACTGAATATTCCAGCTACTTAAGGACGGATCGCGCATCATCTCACATCGCAGATCTGCAATTCCAATGTTAAGCTATGGGGAATTTTCCTCCCAGTTATTTTTTTCTAATCCCAGATTAACAAATGCCTATATTCCATTTTTTTTCTTGTGAAGGTCGGTGTTTAAACAGCTCCAAAAGCGTTTGAAAACTTTTATTTTTTTTATTTCGATTTTTAGTTAAATTTTTACAAGGCAATAAATTATTGATGACTATTCCTGCAAGATTAAATTGGTTTGCTGAAAAAATTAGATTAACATAAAATGATTTTTTAAACACACGCGCGAATCGAATGGAGGTAATAGAATATGTATTTTCTAATTTGTGAATAGAAAGGTATTGAGCGGAAAAGCTCAACGTGGGGATCGAAGATTTGAATGTCACCTGACATCTTTTCCCGACAACAGACGACTAAACTTCAAGAAATTGGAATTTTAATGAGGTGTAATACAAATGAATAAGAGAATGGCTGATCGGCCAAAAAAATTTCTTATTGGTTAATTATCTAACTCTTATTAGTTATTATAACTAATAAAAGAAAATTATTAAATTATCGATCTCTAATTAGTTAATTATTAACTATCAGAAGCTAAGATCATACGATATATTTCACAGACCCCTAGATATAAAGGTCACATCATCAAGATACGGAAAAAACCTAGACTGTTTGTGTCCTGAGCTTCTTGTATAACTTATAGGATGTAAGATATAAGGCACAAAACGGAATAGGTGAGTCTACAACTGATTGTTAATTTCATACTAAGTAAATCGATGTCATTAATTTGACATAAAAAATGCAATAAAATGATATATATAAAATTAATTTATATTGTTATTAATAGTCAGACCGTCAGAGGTCTACGCACACATGGTGTTGCTGGGCCCAATTTTAAGTGGAAAAAGCCTCCCCATGTGCGACCAATTTAAGAAAAGATGGACGGTGTCACTAAACAAGTCGATATCGGAGTGTTCAATTTAAGATAATTACAGCCCCCCTACCGGGGGACCAGATACTTCGACACACGGGCTGACCGGAGGTCGTGAGCTTTTTCCCACGTGGGGACGGAGCCCTCTAGAATGTTCTGGAATTTTGTAAAAGAGGGGGTATATAAAGGAAAGGAAGAAAGAGAAGGAGGAGGGAGAACTATGAAACGTGCTTCCCGTCTCTATGCTGGACTTCAGACTCTCTCTTGCGGATTTTCGATTGATGATTGTTCTGTTTGAGGATTGATAATGATCAATTGATAATGGAAATGTTGTATCATAGATCTGTAAATATATATGAATAAACAAGATATATGTACACTGAAGTGCCACTGAATTAGGGATACCTACCTAGTAACGAGTTGGGTCTCCTCTGGCCTTGATAACGGCTGCCACACGACGAGGCATAGATTCAACAAGTTTCTGGAAACGTTCCACGGGAATGGCTTGCCAAATATTGGCTAAAGCTGTCCATAATTCAGTAAAGTTCTTTGGTGCTGTGTGATGGCCTTTCACACCTTGTTCCAAAACATCCCAAAGATGCTCAATAGGATTTAAGTATGGGCTTCTAGGTGGCCAATTCATGACAGAGAAGTCAGAGGAATGCTCATCCAACCAGCCAGTATCCAACCGGGACTTGTGAGAGGTACAGTTGTCTTGCTGGAAAACTCCATTACCGTGCGGATAACAGAACAGCATAAACGGATGGAGGTGATCACCCAGCAACTCTACGTACCGAATTGCATTGAGGGAGGTTGGTACACGCACCAAAGATCCCAAACTGTGCCACGAAAAAACACCCCAGACCATGATTGAGCCACCATGCCCTTGTACAGTTCTAGCCAGGCATGCAGGATCCATGGCTTCATGAGCCTGACGCCATATTCTCAGCCTCCCGTCGGCGTTAAGTAGTCGGAATCGAGACTCATCACTCCATGCTACTCGTTTCCAGTCCTCTACACTCCAGTCTCTGTGCTCTCTTGCCCAGGCAAGACGTACAGCCCGATGGCGAGTATAGAGTAATGGTACTCTCGTAGGTCGACGGCTCCCGAAATCCATACGGTGAAGCGAGCGTTGCACAGTACGTTTACTGACTGTACGACTGGCACCGTCATTAAACTGGGTGGTAATTTGAGCTAATGTTTGGCTTCGCTGGCTACGTACAATACGCCTGAGCCGTCTCTCACCACGCACTGTCAAGGCTAATTGTCCTTTGCAGTTTGCCCGATCGCTAGTTTTTTTTCCACCATCCATGCATTCTTGGTATACTCTTGACACTGTCGACCTTGAAAATCCTAGCTGTCTGACGATTTCGGAAATTGAATGGCCCATGCGTCGCGCACCTACGATTTGTCCGCGATCGAAGGCGTCTAAATCAGGCAGTTTACCCATACTGGCAATTCGAACAACTAATTCAGAACAACCACAGTACGCGCTATATATGCAGTTACCACAGCGCCCCACTTGCGCATACATGATGCGCAGCGCTACACAATTTGCATAGGCTTTGCTATCCCTAATTCAGTGGCACTTAAGTGTATATATGTAAGGAAAGAGTAGTTTATGTGCCCATGGAAACCATAAACGAGCTACTTAACCATAAGTTCACGACACAGACAAATACACTTACGCATATTAATTAATATGTTTAATGTATAATAAATATAACAACATTTCTCTTTGTTGGGTAAAAAAGCCTCCCTAACGTACGATAATATACTTTTTTGAAAAGAGTTGAGAGTAGAAAAATCTCCCTTATTAAAGATTATTTTAACAAGGATATTAAATATTCTAGGATCTAAGAGTATTGTAACTTAAATGCAAAAAGAAAGTTTTTAAAAGAATATTATTCAATGTAGCATAGTCCAAAGGCTTAGTTAAATCAGAAAATTTATTATTTATTATTTATTTTCACATTCTTTTTGCATAGAAGTAATTTTTGATATGATTTTTCATAAGTTCAAATAGCTCCATTTAGATATTGCTAACAGGATCGCTTGCTTTTCAGACCATGTGTGAAGATGACTCTCCACTATTATATATCTATACTATATACACAAAGTGAAACTTCTCTAGCTGGCCATCCCTCTAAACAGCCATAGTTTGATTACAATCGATTAACAACTCCTCATAAGGCCAATGTTAAGGAAGAAACCTAACGGCGGCTTTTCGACGGCCACCCCTCAAAACGGCATTTTATGTTTCCATTACTGGCCGCCATATATATATATATATATATATATATATATATATAGTGTTTTAATTACTTACAGTTTGACTTTTAGTAAGCCGGGAATCGTAGAGTGTTCCTGTAACCTCAGCTACTCCTGGGGGCTTGAGCTGCGGACCCGTGTTCTGTCCTCGTAGAGTAGAAGGGACCTCGTAACGTCGTAGGATAATATTGATTTGACTTTTAGTAAAACTGTGTTGATTTTATTTTACTTGTAACAAATAGGAACGAGATGTGTAAAAATAAACTACATTTGATCTCAGCTTATTACTATACTAATTAATGTTTCCTTGAATTCAACAAAAAAAATATTTGCACTGCAGTGATTGTTTGGGCGGGACCTTAAATGAACAGGCAGAAAAAAAGCACATTTTTATTTTATTTTCCTGACACTATAATTCAATCAAATAAGAGAAACCGCAAGAGCCACCTGGTAACAGCTTGGACTTTTTTGGTACAGTGTTTTGAATTTTCCCTGCCTATGCGTATCCTAATGTATTTCAGTACTTGAAGCTTTTTTATACCGGAAAGAATTTTTTCATGATAAACCAAAAACATAATAGATATTCCCTGCAAAATAAAATTTTATACGGTGTTTCGATGTTCCTCATTTGTTATTGTCTTCAAGGCAATCATTTTCAATAACTGTCTCGACGATTTTTAATTGAAAGTAAAACTTCTAAAAGCATTTTCTCAGAAGCGAAGATTGCACAAAAATAAATTTTTCTCTTTAAATCCATTAAAAATTTCATAAGAATTCAATTTCATTAAAAATTTCATAAGAACCCTAAAGCCAAATTACTTTGAAATCTTTCTTGCAAACAAAAGTAAAAAAATTATGTATCTAGATTTATTGGTTCAGCATATATAACTTATAAGAAACTTCATTTTTGAATTTAAAATTTTTTAAACAAAATTTCAAACTGTTGAAGATTTGCATAATGAACTTCATATAAAACTATAAAAATACACGTTTGAGGGGAGGGGGGGGGGTAATCGCTAAGAAATGCGTTGAAATTCAGCGTCCATGATCCACTTAACAAAGCGATAAGATTTAAACAGCTTATTTTCTACCACAGCGAATACGTTTGTTGCAACAAATCCAGAATGCACAGAAACAAATGTTTCCATTATCAAATTAAATATGTACCGTAGGAAGAAAATTGAAGGTGGGAACTTCGATGACCCCCACGGGTACACTATGTAACATAAAAATGGAGGAACCTCATGTAACATAAAAATGGAGGAACCTCATGTAACATAAAAATGGAGGAACCTCATAAGATTTAAGTCCGACACAGGGACATTTTCCACCCCTATGAAGTTGACCGAAAAGCTGATACCACACTCAACTCACGCTTATTTCCAGTTCCCGAAGAAACGACCCGAAAAATCAAAGAACATGGCGAATTCTTTCCAAAACGCCGTCACGTATTAACATACGCCATGCCCCCTCCCCATAAAAACCTCAACTTTAATTATAACGCACCTATCATCGGGAAGTAGGGGCACGCACCGACATGCAATATTTAAAAATATATAAAACTTCCACCGTTTAAAAGGAAGACGCATAAAAAAAAGGGGACTCATTACGCTAATACATTTTTAATATATTCGGAAGCGATCTCCACGTCTCATTGAATATTCAAGGTGCGGTGCATGCATGGGGCACAAAAACTCTGCCGCATTTTCAAGGAAAATTATATATTTAAATGGGATTTCGACGAAAGAGCCCTACACCCCAATGATTTGTAAAACCGAGCATTAGAGGAGAACCCGTTATAATAATGGACCTCATCGATAACGTAATGGCACAGAAAAAGCACGCGAGGGACAGCCAAGCTGGTAATGGATTGTTAAAAATTGAAATATTACAGGGAATCCTTTTGACCTTTTGGTGCGCCTTTTTTCCCCCTTTTACTAAGCGGTGAAGAGGACACAAAATGGCAGACGGTTCGGTTTGGCTTTCTTTCTTTTCCGGTTGCTGAATTTGATTTTTTTTTTCAAGTTCCGCTGCGTTTATGTTTAACAATATGCGGCAAAATAGGGTTTTAACTGTACAGTTTGATTCTAATTCCTAAAGGCTGCAAATACACATACCTATCGTGGGATTCGGATCCGCAAACTCTGGTTTCAAAGAGCGCCTTAATTGTCGTTCCTCCAATGCCTAAGATTTTTTTTCTCACAGAGGGAGATATTGCAGAACGAAAGATGCTGATTCCCTCGAGTAGGTTTGAAATCACACAGAAAATTTTATCCCGAAACAATCATTTTACCACACTCATTCTATTTTTACGGTCCCTGAACAAATTACAATATAAATGACGGCTTTCATCATTTTCTCATCTGCATCTTTTAGTCACAGTCATTTTACTCCAGATTCGCAGGTAAAACTATAAGTCGACGTTTCAATGTAATCTCTTTTCACTGAAGCTATGAAAGACGAGAGCGTTATGCTGAGGCTTGAAATAATTTCGATTTCCAAATTTGTTCCTAAAGGAACAAATTTAATTAAGTAATTTAGATTCTATTTTTTTTTTGTACAGAAAAACCATGAAAAATACAATCTCATTTTAAGAGAGAAAGTTTAAGCAGCAGTACTTAGTCTTGAAGGCAGCTGTTGAAAATGTGTTTAAACAGTTAACATTAAATGAAATTATTACCTAGATTGAATTTTTCTTGAAATTATACAAAAGAGTCCAAGGACTTTTCCTACCCATGCACAGCTATAAATATAAAAAAAACCTCTAAACGATTGTAATAAATTATGTATAATTATATTTTTACTGTATCACACAAGATGTAAATAGATGCAAACAGAAAGCTGTAACTTATTGAATTTTATCCGGTTTCTTATACCGATATTTTTGTATGACATTGATATATTATTGTCATATCAAAACATTTTCTACACTCTTTCCTGAGACAAATACAAAATTTAGCGCTCTGGTAATTAAACTACGGATGAACAGGAATATAGGAAAAAGATCACTCTTCTATAAAATTCATTAAATCAAATGCACGTTTTTTCTCGAACTGCATACGACTATTATGTTTCGAAATTGAATTATCTTACATTTTTGTCCTCAATCAAGTCCTCGATTGAAATGTACTTATGTTAATTTACATTTCAAACAGAACTTACATCATAAATGAATGAGTGAAGATTAATATGTCTTACTTTAATCTGTGTTTCATGCGGTCTTGTTATGAGTTCCTGACCACAAAAACTTCGCCATTCCTTCTAATTCAACACAGTAAAAGATTGGATCCATCTTAATGTCAAATGTCGATAATAAATCCTTCCTTTATCAAAGGTGGGCGCACTTGCTAAATGACTGTCTGTGAGTAATTATCGGGTACTTAGATTGGTGATAACATTGGTACAAATGTTATCACACAGTATTATCTTATGAATCTAAATTGATCATTTGTAGGGATACGTATATTTCGCATAAAAAAAATCAAAATTTCGCATATAGTTATCAACCAAGAGACTCTTGTTGATATTATACAGATTTTAATTGTAACGAAATGCTGCTACCTTAACTTGGCAAAGGCTATACAAAGTCTGTTTTAGTTCCATTAACAGAGTAAATGCTGAGATATATTCGCAAAAATATATAAATTCAAAAAATTTGCATTTATAAAAAAAATTACAATTTTACTTATTTGGATAGGTAAGTATCAAAATTCTTAGTTAAGAGCTAACATTGTAGTATTATCCACATTATGTTCCTTAAGTCTTTTCCTTCTGTCATTAATTACTATGTTGTACATACTAAAATATCTCAGCATTTACTCTGTTAATGGAACTAAAAGAGGTTTTGTATAGCCTTTGCCAAGTTAAGGTAGCAGCATTTCGTTACAATTAAAATCTGTCATCAACAGGAGTCTCTTGGTTGACAACTATAAGTAGCTGGAATACCCTTGACTTTGGCGCTCAAGAGACTTTCTTAATCTACTAAATTGTTCCTCAAAACTTGATGGTTGATATTTATAGTTTGATTTTTAGATTCAACCCGGTGAAATTCGGAGCAAATCCGAAGGAGAGTGAGATTTCTCAGTTAAAGACCGCGGATGGTCTTACTTAAGTAATTATGTTAATAAATTATTACTATTATTACCTAATTTCGCTTAAAAAGCCGTTTATCACTGAGTTTTCGCCAAAAAGTAGTAAAAAAATAATTTTCGCATTTATTCGCATCTATTTCGTAAATACGAAAATTACGTATCTTGAATCATTGTGATCCTGAAAGGTGTATAAAAACGTGTATGTTCGATCACATGGTTATCACAACAATTTCAAATTTATTTATTAATTTTTTCATCCTAAAACATCATAGAGCACGTAAAAGTGTGAACTGAATGATCTGGAACCCTCTAGTGTACTGTTCTGAGTAGTTTTTACTTTTATTTAGTTATTTTTCTAAGAACGTTGAAAAAGCAAAAAAAAAAACTTGTCCCCAAATATTGTTAAACGATAAAGTGCAGTGGAATGACTTTCGCAAGTAACTCCAGATTAACACAATTACATGTTTAATCAGGGGATGGGAAGAAATTTTCAAAACATTCAAAGCCCTTGAGACTGTATAAAAAACTGTCTTATGTTAATACTACATGCTGAATAGGGATATACTCGTATATTGAAAGATAAACTTTTGGGTTTCAAAAATAAATTTTTATTTTCAATTTTTTTTACAGAAATAAACATGCCAAAAATTAATAACACACTGTAGTCAAATTAAAACTTAACAACAAAACTATACTGAATTTGGTTTCTAACTTTAAGTTACTTACACATAGTTTTTAGGGGCAAATACTATATTTTAGATAATAACTTAAGAATATACATATTACAATGAATTATATAATCAAAAATTTCTAATTAAATTTCATTGATATATCTTAAAAATTATATATAATTTCCATTGATGGCTGAGATCGTCTGCTTCATAAAACTGGCTTCTTCACTTAGAGAATATGCTCAAAAATGACACATTGCAGTCTTACTTTTTTTGGAACTAGGTCAACAATTAAAACGAAGAATCCATTCATGGGTTACGCGGGGAGTTTTCATATCGAACGATACGTGCGAAAACGATATCGTGTTAACCGGGAGTTACCTGTAAATAAATTGAAAAAAAGTTGTAATGATATATTATTTTTTTCCCAGATCAAACATTATTTAAAGTTTTTTTGTAACTGACATGTATCACAATTCAAAATAGTTCTTAATTCTATTTCATACTGAACATGTTGAAAATTCTGAGCACTATACGATAGAGGAATACTTTAAAACTATAGTGTATATTAAAATTGATTATTTATTACTTTGGTACTCTGAATTCTAGGACTGAACTTTCTGCGTATCAGAAACTATTTTATCTAAAGCGTTAAACATATACTAGTAGGTACCCGACAAAACATGACGGCTAGATAGTAAATAAATGTACTAATACACAAATTTACATAATACTCATCATTGCCAAATGTTGAAAATCACAATAATGCGCAGAAATAAATAAATGCTTAAGCGGCCTCGTGCTGTTTATTTGTCTGTTTATTTGTTGCCGGTACAGGGCAAAAAAACAGTATCTAATGCATTTTTGGAGATACAAATTTTAAATTACCTTTAGAAAAATCCCCACATTTTTTCATTACTAGGCCATTTTCCAAAAAAAAAATTGTTTTTAACTGGTTGAAATACTATTAGAAAGATTCCTCAACTCAATTTTGGAAAAAAGAAAAAAAATGGAGATTGTGAGTTTTGATCCTACACCACTGATATATTAGAATATTTTGTTTCCTCAATAATATGAAATTATACTTCAATAACACAAACAAACAGCTTTCAAGATTAGTAGACTCATCTTTATCGTTAGGTGAAGCTGCAAACGAAATTTCCTTATGAGCTCAATCAAATCGTAAATGAGCGCTTTTAGATGCCAGAAATAGACAGCAAAATGAACAAATTCTATAAACCTAGTTTCTTAATTGTACTAGAACGAAAAGTTTTAAGTTGAAAAAGAAGCTAAAGTATTCCTATGTATGGTATTATACCATATAATAACTGTGCTGAATTACAAGATAAAAAAAATGTTTTCACTTATGTTTTTAAAGAAAAAAAAATAGATAAATAAAAGTCTTACATAGGGCAAAAATAAACATACACCCATAACTCTTTGAAAATAAGAAAATATGAAAGGCATATATATTTTCGTTTTATATATATATATATATATATATATATATATATATATATATATAAAACAGTTCCGTAACTGACTCCCTGACTGACATAGAACGCACAGACCAAACCGCTGGACCTAAAGGGCTGAAATTTTGCATGGCGATTCTTCATATAGTGTAGGGGTGCACTAAGAAAGATTTTTGAAAAATTCTTCTAAGATTTCTTTTTAATTAAATTTTTAAGCTGTTTTAGTAACTTTTTTTAAGTTTGCATTTAAAATAGTAATTTGAGGGTTATAAAATTTATATCACGAGAAAGATCACAATTCCTTTAAAATGAAATCTTTTTCGAATCTTTACCTCCATTTTCTGATTTTTGGTGAATTTTTCAAGATTAAATTTTAGAATTTAATTTATTAAATGCTGATCACGTGATTTCTTTTTCTAGTACTTTAAATAAACTTATCGTCACGTCCATAACAATGAAATAGACAAAAAAAAGAGTGTTTTTTCCTTTGCTAATGCGGCAGACGATTGGACATTATCCAAAAAAATATTAAAATACAGTAAAAGATATGTTCCTCAAACTGTACTATATTAACTGTACTATATTGTTTAGTATGTCCTATTAGATTTAATTTGAATATTTTCTTCTACATTATTTTCTCTATAAAAATATCTCTTACAATTTTTTTATAAATAAATAAATAAATATATATATATATATATATATATATATATATATATATTTATTTATATTTACAGCAGTTGTATACATTGATCGTCGTATTTAATTTATATATATATATATATATATATATATGTAATATAAAAATAATTTTTATATTAATTATCTGACTTGTCTATATTCCTATAAAACATAATTTATTCCATTTCTAATGATGATATAATAGCTCTTAAAGTTTGCAGTAATTAATCCCTTCATTCCCCTATAGACAGAGAAATATCCTGATAGACTTAGAACAGCCTCTGTCTAGGGAGACTGAACCGATAAGAATCATCGGACACGCCCTAGTCCATGACGTAGCATAGCGTCATAGGGATTATTGCTTACACCAAGTCTTCTGTATGTTCCCGATATAAAATGTGAATACGGCATGAAGCCGGGCTCTTCTTTATAATGATTGTACATAGAATATGTCACACGGTCTAGATCCCTCCCTATGGGGAACTCCATATGAACAACAATAAAACTATTTTAAATCATTCGACTGTTTACTGCGTCCCAAGAATTCTTTTATAGCTGTTCCAACGATGCCTATTGCTATGGTATTACAAGCCGTCAGGATAATAAAGGGGGCTAGACAAAATGATTAAATTTTGTGGGACGCAGGCGATGGCTGAAATTCGTTCTTGGAGGAATGTGTTGTGTCTACTTGCCAAATTCCCTGCTAAACCGAAACGGAAGCTGGAATACTGATGGAGGATGACAGACAGCGTTTTAAGAGGTGTTAGCTCCGATGCAGTATTTCTACGGCCACTGCGACATCAATAATGTTTTTGCGTGTGAATACACTTGTTTTGAAAAGGACCAACCTTCTGTTCGAACTGGATCCCAAAGCCTGGATACTTTCCTATTTGAGTGCTACCTGTGGATTAATCAAAGAACAGTGCGAGTCCAATGCTTCCAGGATTAAAATACACGAAAGTGGACAATCTAAGCCGATTTTTTATTCGTTTCGTGCATGACGATTCCAGTGAAATATGAACAAAAACTGTACATAAGGAGTAAATTTTTTTTTATTATTTTTTTTTTCGTTCAAGGAAGTGGTGAATCATTACGTGAGTAATTTTTCTTTCTTTATTAAGTCATAAATAAATGTGGATAGGAATTTTTTTTGAATTGAATAATGAATAATTTTAACAAATGGTTTATATCTCAATAGGCTGTAGTTTTATAATGGTTTATAACTGAATCTGCTTTATGTGTAAATATTTTGGAATTTGTATATTAATATTGTAACCATGTTACTTAAGGATATTGACGTAATTTGTAAAGCTTTGAAGAAGCAAAAAGCTTCAACGGTCAAGTTATTAGATAAACTCATATTCCAAAATGGAAACACGAGATTAGATCGTAATAGAGTTTTAAATTTTTGTGGCTTTAAATATGAAGTTGGAGATAAAGAGTTTTTAGCTAAAGTGAATGAAATTTCAGAACAGTTTAAGTTAGCGGAATTGATTAAGATTTGTGATATTTTAAATATTTCGGGAGAAGGTGAAAAAGAGGAAATTACTAAACATATTATTTCGTGCTTATCTAATTTCGAATTTCTTAAATATTCGATAATTGCAGAGGACATTTCAGAAGACGAAATTAGTCTCGAAACAGAACAGGCTGAATTTCAGTCCGGATCCACAAATAAAGTCAATAATGAAAATAGTACTCAAACCGAAACAGGTGGGGTACAACTTACAGATATTACCGCAAATACTACTCAAACCGAAAACCTTATAAGTAATAACGAAAATGATACCCAAACCGAAACGTTTGGAGTCAAAATGAAAAATAATACAAGTAGAGAACATGAAATCAAAAGCAGTAATGACGAGGAAAACAGTTATTCTAAAATCGAAAATGTCGATAAAAATTCAAAATTGTCAAACATGGGAGAAACAAAAATTATGGTAAACTTCTCTGACATTGAGGCAGTGATTCCTCTCTTTAAGGGAGAAAAACATGAAAATATCGTACAATGGTTTGAAACTTTTGAAAATCATGCTGCATTATTCTCCTTATCTGAGTTTCATAAATTTTTATTCGCAAAACGTTGTCTTAGGGGGAACGCACTTCTGTTCATTCGTAGTGAAACTTCAGTCAATTCTTTTGACAAACTAAAGAAATTATTAATTGAAGAGTTTAAAGTAACATATAATTCGGCGGAAATACATAACATCCTACAAAAACGTAAAATAAAATATAATGAGTCAATGCAAGAATATTTTTTAACCATGAAACAAATTGCTAATCAAAGTAATATAGACGAAGGTGCTTTAATCACCTACGTCATTAACGGGATTAATGACACTACACAGAACAAAGCCATTTTATATGGATGTGAGAATTTAGTTGAGTTTAAAAATAAATTGAAAATTTATGAACAAATTCGCAAAGACATGGACAAAGTAAAAGTACCGTTCCATCGGGTACCCTATACGAATGGAAAGGCAGAAAAACTTAAACCGGAAATCCGTTGTTTTATTTGTCAACAGCTAGGACACAAATCTTTCCAATGTAGTAAGAACAAGAAAATTACACCACGAATGTATAATAATTCAAAACCAACAAAGGCTCAAACGACGCATGCGGTGCAAGAGTTGCCCCCCAAACCCTGTAAGTTTTGCGCAAACATAGGGATCATGAATTCTTATCATTGGGGATTCTCTTGCATCAATAGACCATCTACGTCTGAAATTGCAGCGCCTAAGCCACAACCCGAAAAGTGACAATTAATAGTATCCGGATACACAAAAAACAAAACGTACGTACATAAAAGAAAAACAAATAATGAAAATAACTCGAGTTCGAATAATAAGATATGGTTAAATATTGATACTGGATCTTCGCTTAATATAATTCCAAGTAAAATTGTTGAAAAATTAAATGTTCCCATTAGAGAAAATAAAGTGATAAACGTGAAACAAACAAAAGGTCTAATACAGCTTAACAAAACATGCAATCTCTACCTTAAAATTGGTAATATTGTTAAATCGGCAGAGTTTTTCATACTTGACACCGATTTACCATATGCCCTCTTGGGTTTAAAGAGTTGTGTTGATTTCCGTTTGGTAATTAATTGTGCGAACCAAATTGTTGAGCAGGATGGGAGAAAACTGATCACTTTCTCTAGTTCTGAATGCAGCGATTTGTCTTTGCATATCATGCCCGAAAATCATGTTGAGCTACATGTTAGTAACGTTAAAGATAAAAAGGAAGTAAAGAAAAAGAATAAAAATGAAAACGTTTTAACATTTTCGAATGTTTCCGAGATGGATTCTGGTAATGGGTGCACACATTATCAGAGTACAGTCGAGGAAAAAACGAAAATGAGTGAAAATGTAGGAAGTTCCGAAATAAAAGAACTTTTAGAGGAATATGAAGACATATTTGCGAAAAATAAATATGACGTGGGATCAGTAAGAATAGAACCCCAAAGAGTGATATTGACTTCCGATTTGCCAGTTTCGCTACGCGCATATAAAACTTCACCAAAACAACAAGAAGAAATTGATACTCAAATTGAAGAGTTATTAAAAGCCAATATCATAAAAGAAAGTTCGTCTCCATTTTCGGCACCAGTAACACTTGTTTATAAAAAAGATGAAAACAAAAAGAATAGGTTATGTATTGATTTCAGGAAATTAAATCAGGTGACGAAGTCGGATGCCGAACCATTACCTCTGGTCGAGACATTGATTGATAAACTAGCTCAAAGTACATATTTTTCAAAATTGGACATGGCCTCAAGTTACTGGCATATCCCTATTCACCCAGATGACACAGAAAAACTCGCTTTTGCAACCCATAATGGATTATATGAATGGCTACGTTTACCTTTTGGTTGGCGCAATGCACCCAGCATTTTTCAGAGAACAATTCGTAGAATTTTAACTAAATATAAAATTACATTTGCTGCAAATTATTTTGATGATATTTTAATTTTTTCAGATAGCTATTCTAATCATATTGAACACATTCAACAAATTTTTGATATCTGCAGACAGGAAAACTTAAAACTAAAATTTTCTAAATGTTCCTTTTTACAAAAACAAATTCAATTTTTAGGATATGAAATTACCAATGGGATTGTCACTCCGGATAACACCAACATTGAGGTTATTAAAAAGCTAAAACCACCCAATAATGTAAAATCTTTACAAAGATTTCTCGGTTCAATTAATGTGTATCATAAATTTATTGACAAATATGCCACTATTAGACAGCCACTAAATAACTTGTTAAAAAAAAATACACCTTGGCAATGGACTGAGAAATGCCAAGAAGCGTTTGAAATGTTAAAAAGAACTTTAATTTGTAAACCTGTGTTGAAAATTTTTAATCCAAAAGCTGAATGTCATATTTATGTTGATGCCAGTCATACTGGTGTAGGAGCGGTTTTAAAACAAACAGATGCTTCTGGTGTCCTATACCCTGTCGCGTTTCACTCCCGCTCATTAAAAGATTATGAAAAAAATTATTGTATTACTGAGCTGGAATGTCTCGCTATAGTGGATTCTTTAAATAAGTTTCATCATTATCTTTTCGGACAAAAATTTACCATACATACGGACCATGCGGCTTTAGTTTGGCTCAAAAATGTTAAAAACTTAAAAGGAAGATTGTTCCGCTGGTCTTTGCAGTTAAGTATGTATGAATATGATATTAAATATACAAAGGGCACCACAAACATCGAAGCAGACATGCTCTCTCGTGATGTACCAGATAACAATGTACACAATGATGTTATTGTAAGCAATGTTGAAACTCAGGTATCACATCTCTTGCAGTTGAGTGAAATTACCGAGGCTCAAAAAAATGACAATTTAACTGGAAAGTTTGTCGAAATTAACAATGTTTTATGCCTTCGTAAAAAAGGGTTTACAAAGATTGTAGTACCTTTTTCTTTAAGACTGAAATTACTCAAAATTACTCATGAAAAATTTGGCCATCCTGGTATTCAAAAAACAATTAATTTGCTCACCCCTGTTTATTATTGGCAAAATATAACTTCTGATATTAGTAATTTTATTAAACACTGTCATACATGTCAAGTAAATAAAAAACCTCGACAAAAAAGATTTGGACTTTTGCAATCAATGCCTCCGGTTGACAAGTCATTTGACTTGATTGCAATTGATAGTGTGGGTGGCCTTAACCATTACAATTCAACTAAAAAATACCTGACGTTAATTATTGACCATCACACTCGATTTATATGGGCTTTTGCTTCAAAATCAATTACAACAGAAACTTACACTAACTTCCTAAACCAAATTTTTCAAATTCAAGTGCCAAAGAGTATCTTAAGTGATAGAAATCCAGCTTTCACATCTTCTCATTTTAAAAAATTTCTTAAGCATTATAACGTTAAACAACTATTGACTACAGCACACAGACCAGAAACTAATGGCAAAGTGGAGAGATTAGGCCAAACAATAATCACACGTTTAAAATGTAAAATTAATGAATCATCTACAAAAGTTCCATGGCCTAAATTACTAAAGGAAGTAACTCACGAATACAACTTGACCCCCCATTCCGTTACTAAATTTCCACCAGCCTATTTAATGTATGGCACAATTCCATATACAAGTCCATTAAAGGAAAGTATTTATCCTCCTGTTGAAGAGGCGAGAAAAATAGCAGTTCAGAGAACAAAACATTACCATGAAAGGAATAAAATACATTACGATGCTAGATTTGTGGATATACAATTTACACCTAATGAGTCAGTCATTTATGAAGAATTTAAATACCCTAATACTAGGAAACTGTCTCCAGTTTTCAGTGGTCCTTATAAAATCCTTAGCAAAATTTCTGACGTTAATTATGAAATTAATAAGAAAAATACCCACTCTCAAGAATCTTCAGAAGTTGTGCATGTTTCGAAGTTACGAAAATACCATGCACCAGAAAAATTAAAACTGAGTCATGAATAATGTAAATAAAGTATGTATGTTTGTATATTATTATAGGGTTGTATTTTTTTTACGTATTGTTGTATTGCAATTTTTTCAGTATTATGATAGTGCATTTGTATTCAGTTTTATTTGGCTCAGCAGTGAAAGGACAATAATTTCTCTGCAAAAGACTGTATAAGCCAAAAAACAAAACAACCATGGTTGTCACCACTTGTTACCACATGTTTTTTCTTCAAGACGTCTTATATTTTTATATTGTATTGTGCTTTTTGTAGTATACGTTGCGATTTTTATGTTGAACTTGCAAAGAATATTGAAATTGGAGAGAATATTCTGCAAAGATTGTTGTTAAAAATTTTATAAGTGAGCATTCAGAGATTTGAATGTTAGTTTTGTACACAGAAGAGTTGGTGGATAGGTTCAGTTTTAAATTGTCAGAATAGGTAAATTAATTTTTCTTTTTGTTTGGCATGGGGAATTTCTTTTTCTTTGAGGGGGGGATGTAATATAAAAATAATTTTTATATTAATTATCTGACTTGTCTATATTCCTATAAAACATAATTTATTCCATTTCTAATGATGATATAATAGCTCTTAAAGTTTGCAGTAATTAATCCCTTCATTCCCCTATAGACAGAGAAATATCCTGATAGACTTAGAACAGCCTCTGTCTAGGGAGACTGAACCGATAAGAATCATCGGACACGCCCTAGTCCATGACGTAGCATAGCGTCATAGGGATTATTGCTTACACCAAGTCTTCTGTATGTTCCCGATATAAAATGTGAATACGGCATGAAGCCGGGCTCTTCTTTATAATGATTGTACATAGAATATGTCACACGGTCTAGATCCCTCCCTATGGGGAACTCCATATGAACAACAATAAAACTATTTTAAATCATTCGACTGTTTACTGCGTCCCAAGAATTCTTTTATAGCTGTTCCAACGATGCCTATTGCTATGATATTACATATATATATATATATATATATATATATATATATAGTTGGCTCTCTGTTTAACGACTTTCAAGGGACCGTGAAAAATCGTCCTTATGTAGAGATCGCCCTTAAACAGAATTTGTGAAAAAATAACATTTCCCATAACGTTGGAATCGCCGGGACTGGGAAATATCGTCTTTAAATAGAGATCGTCGTTAAGTAGAGCGTCGTTAAACAGAGAGCCAACTGTATTTGGCATTAATTGCACACATTGACCGTTGTATTTAATTTGAATGTACTCCGTAGCGAAGTATATATATATATATATATATATATATATATATATATATGGGAGGGATAAGAACCGAGCATCGGGTTCGTAGGGCCAAGCAGCGTTACCCGCAGACCAACGGCGCGAGAGGAAATGCGAAGAGAGAGTGTTGGAGACTGTACTGAACAGATGGTTCGGTGCAAGCGGGAGTTCTAACGCACGAAAAGAATTGGATGCTATACTAAACAAACGGTTCAGTGTGCGGGAGTTTGAATGTAACGTAAACGATAGGTTTAGGATGTTGCACTAAACAGACGGTTTAATGGCAGCAGAAGTTGAGTAATTTTAAATCAGGTGAGAAGTTTAATGAAAGCTTTGTTTCAAATTGCTGTAGTATATTCAGTTGGAGATTATTTTGTTTTAAATGTAAATAAATGTTAATTGTGTTAACTATGCTCGATAGTTACTCTGCGATCATCAACATCTAACTCACGCGTCCCTACATATATACGTATGTGCGTGTGTGCAGGGCCCGATTTAGAAAATTCTTGACTATAGGCACAACTCGGGATGGGGGCCCCCTAACACTGATGTGGGCGTAAAATTTCCAAAATTGACACCAAAAAAAAAAAATCATGAATCATTGTGAAAGTACCATTTTGCCAAGAATTGTCTATTTGAAGCGTAAGAAGCCTAGAGCATTATCAGATAACAAAAAGCAATACAACATATTAATTTCATCATTAAAACACCAATACAATGCAACCAGAAAAACTTATTAATCCCTTATATACACTATAACATACATATGATGAACTATACATATAACTATACATATGATGAACCAATCAATCAGTGAAATTTGAAATGATATATAAAAAAACTGCTATCAAAAAGGTTAAAAAAAATTTGAACTGGGGATTTTTCTTTTTTTTTTTTAAATTAAAATTTTGGGGGGCCCCCAACATTCGGGGGCCCCTAGGCCAGGGCCTAATGGAAAATCAGGTCCTGCGCGCGCGTGTGTGTGTGTGTAAGTAATAAAAGCGCCCCACCATTCGTTAATTCTATACATTTGATACTGTCTTTCCCCTTGTATAACCCCTGCAACCCTTTCTGTTTGTGGCGCCTGGCTGTCGCTTTAGAATATCACTTCATATACTGTACGTTCACGTGTCAAAAAAGAAACTAACTTTCGATTGTCCCGTTAGGAGAGTCTAACTGAGAGGCACTTAGCATCATGTAATGGCTTGAACTAGTGGAGTCAAACAGCCTCTCCTCTCTTCAATGTATATAGCTGTTGTAAATATTCTTCAACTCCTTATATTTTTTATAAATGTTAAACTAATACCAGTATTTTTACCATGTTTTTATTAACTCGCTTTCTTGTTTGTTTGTTTGTGTGTGTGTTTGTCCAGTACAAATTTTGCAATCGATTTTTAACTAACTTCCCGACTAGCTAGACATTTGAAACTTTTAGAATAGCTCAGTACACGATGACAATGCATTATTTTAATACTTTTAGCCATCTTTAAGCAGAAATTGAATTCATTTTCAGTTAATTTTGTTTTGTAGAATGGTGCAGCCATCTATCGGCCGGGACGGGAGCGAAAAGTTAAACGCAATTGATTATGCATTTGATACCTCTTTATTACGCATTTGATCATTTTCTTTCAAGTTGATGGGATAATTCATCAAAAAAATTTTAAAAAAGTATTTATCAATACATAGAATTGTCAAGTTTATATGATTCAGCAAAAAATTTAAAAACATGGTATATAAAATGTTCTTTTTATCTTGTAATTATTTTATAATGTTCATGACAAAATTAAATGATTATCCCCATCAACTAGAGTGAATTGACTAGATTAAATAACCACTCAAGCCAACGACTACAACCCGAGTCATCGTCTACCGTAGTGTCTACCCTCTGACTCCGGATTCGTCACACACACACACACATTTTATATATATATATATATGTGTGTGTGTGTGTGTGTGTGTGTGTAATATAAAAATAATTTTTATATTAATTATCTGATTTGTCCATATTCCTGCAAACACATAATTTATTCCATTTCTAATGATGATGTAAGAGCTCATAAAATTTGCAATACTTAATCCCTTCGTTCCCCTATAGACAGAGAAATATCCTCATACAACAGCCTCTGTCTAAGGAGACTGAGCCGATAAGAATCATCGGACACGCCCTAGTCCATGACGTAACATAGCGTCATAGGGATTGACGCTTACACCAATTCTTCTGTATATTCCCAATATAAAAATGTGAACACGGCTAAAAGCCGGGCTCTTCCTGATAATGTTTGTACATATAATATGTCACACGGTCTAGCTCCCTTCCTATGGGGAACTGCGTAATAAACGACAAATAAATCTGGTTTAATTCAGTCGCTTGTTTACTGCGTCCCAAGAATTCCTTTAGACGCTACAGAATCAGCTGTTCCAACGGTGTCTATTGCTATGACATTTCATATATATATATATATATATATATATATATATATATATATATATATATATGTACTAGAATTGGATGTATTTAACTATATATCAACCGGTAAACTACATACATAAAAAAACATTAAGCTAAATTTCAACAGTCCGAAAAAGTTCTTGAAGGAGGAATGCTATTTCTGTCAAAAGAGCCCGTATTTATTAAAGGTCAGATGCTAGGAGAAAATGAGTATACAATAGGAGATTACAATGAATTACTTAATTTTGATAATGATTTTTTAAAAATACTATACAAGGTTCATTTTAACGAAACTCAAATTCCTATAGTTTGCCCGAACGTTTTCGGCAAAATATAAATGTAAAACATCTGACTGCTTTAATTTCGTAGTTCATGAAATCGACACTGGTCTATACGCTTTCACAAGAGGATAAAAACGTATATATTAAGCAAGAATCAAACTATTTATTTCATAATAATGACGTTATTTGTCTCACTGAAATAATTCCCAACACGTTTCTGGACAATTGAGCAGTCCAGGCTGCTTGATAGTAGCCTTATAGGATTCTCTCAGCTCATTGTTAACCTATGGAAAAAAATTTCCCCATGATTGTCGACTTGGATTTATTTTATATATATATATAATATAAATCCAATACACACACATACATGTGTGTATATATATATATATATATATATATATATATATATATATATATATATATATATATATATATATATAATATATATATATATATATATATATATATATATATATATATATATATATATATATATACACATGTATATGTATGTGTGTGTGTGTACGTACCCAAGTCTGTCCGATTCTTTACAAGTGTTCTCTAAACCATTGTACAGACTTGTACTTCTTACATTGAAAATATTTTTTTAAAGAGACATAAGCAAACAAAGTCATCTTGGGGAAAAAATGACTTACGCACTTCTTGTACCAAGCCGTCCGTCCGTCCGTTTGTCCGTGTGTGAATGTGTGTGCGTGTGTTGACGATTTTTAATTGTAATCCGTCTTAGAGAAAGACATTTTTTACCCGAGTATTGTGGTGATGATAAATTAAAGTAAATTCGAATCATTAATATAATACTAAGTAATTAAATTTTAGTAACGGTTGTGCTTTGTTTTTAAATCAATTTTTTAATCCTCTGCTAAATGTATTTGATGGTTAAACTGGTGGTGATCAAATATTCACTGATTTGATTAATGTTATCGCATTTGGAGAAGCGTCCGCAAATTTCTCGAAATGTTTTGACATTATGAAGAATCAAATTGAAAGAGATCATCACGTTATACCTTATTGTTAAAATATTGATAAATTAATAAGCCTTATTTTGAAATAATTGTGAGGTGGCTGGTACGTATTATTGGCTGGTGAATTTTTGGGTCTTTTATTTAATTAATGAATGCAAAATTAAAGTGTGTCTTTTTCTTTTAAAGTTAGTCCTTCCTTTTGAGATAACCCCCTTTTTGTCAGTTGTTTGCAAACCGAGACATGGTCGTGGACACTTTCCCCGAACGTTGGAACGGGGCGTTGGAATGTTGATGATTTTAGCAGATACGACAGCGCTCCCTCCGCGATTGAATACAGCGATTCGGAGATGCCTTGTAAATTTTCAAGGAGGAAATAAGTAACCATCAATGATTGTGTGATATAGAAGATGAAAAAAAAAATTAACGATGAGTGGAAGAAAAGATTTCTTCGGTCATTGCAGAATTTCAACGTTTTCCTCGTCCCTCAGGCGTTGGGACTTCTTACTTCCCGCGGAGTCCAAAGTGAAAAAAATGTAGCGTCGTCTCGGGGGCGGAGAGTGCGAAAGATTACAGAGGCGGAGAGGCGAGCAAGAAACTAGGAGCTGTCCCCAGACCCATGATGGAGAGATGATGGCTGAACGGAAAGGTCCGGCGACGTTCATGTCTTGGTGTCATGCACGTTTTAGAAAATGGCGTTAAGGCTCCCCTCATGACCGTAAAATTATAGTTTTTTTAGAGTGTTGCAGCATTTAATTTGGTAATATGTTTTTAATTTCCCTTTTTTATTATTGAATTTTTCTTTTGATTTTTTTACTTTAATCACTTTTCATTTAAACGTTTTTTTTCACCAGCCACCATGATAGTAAAGGTTATATTAATAGTAAATTGTATTGCAAATAATCAAGATAATTTTGTGATTAATATGAGTTTATTGGGAGGAGATGTTGGAATCCTCAGGTGTTTAAACCATTTTTGTTAAGGTATAGTGTAATATTGAGAAGGAGATCAAAATGAATAAATTTGTTATGTTAATGGATATCTTTGTCATGTCGGCCCTTGCTGTTGAGTTAATTTTCTAATTTTCAGCTTTAGGTTTTTTTTATTATTTCAGCAAATTTGATTTTCTTGAGTTTTCTTTTAGGTGAAGTAATTTTATTTTTAGGTGTGTTCCAATGTTAGATAAGTAATTTTAGTTGAATTAATTACATTTTCCTTTTGGCTCATAAACCACCACAATGGTGCAAACAGTAAGTCGAACCTAGTGTAAATTTTAATTATATTATGGGTTATTAGCCAAAAAAAAAAACACAACGCAACTTTTCCATCTAACTTAATGTACTAACCACTATTGTTAATATTGAAGTTGAAACTAGATATTAACTGTTAATTGAAGTAAGTGATTGTTAAGAGAGATCCTAACTTTAATTAGTAATTATAATTAATTTTAATTCCCCCCATATACAAATTCGTCGCCACAGTATCTTTTATGTGGAGCAACTTTACATTACAACGTTAGTTACAAACTAGTCGCCGCTTTTATAGAGTAATTTTTTTTTATCTATAAATCCAAGCCGACAATTGTTGGAAGAATTCTCTCCATGGGTTAACACTGAGCTGGGCGAATCCAGTACGGCTACTACCTAGCATCGTTGATGATACGGGTGAGACAGGGTAAGTATGAAGCCAGAGTTCACCTGTGTTACTAAGCACTCTTCTCAGCAAATTCTCTATTGAAAAGAGAGTTGGTACCGTGCACTCCAAATTCTCCTAAACACTAATAATCTCGAACACGTGCAGAGACTGCTAATGTAAAACTGTACCATTTTAACGTAGGATTACGTTCCTCCATAACGGTCATCCGGAAAGCAAAATTTCAGATGTCCTGCGTCGCGAGTTATAATTTTTGGCAGCGCGCCAAACCCAGTCTATATCGGTTGGGCAAGCAGTAAACAGTTAAGCAGAAAAATACCAAAATGCGTCAAAATTTATATATATATATATATATATATCTATACTAATATATAAAGAGAGAGCGGATTTTGTACGTGGAAGGTAATCTCCGGAACCACTGCACCTATTTGAAAAATTCTTTCACTGTTTGAAAGGTACATTATTCCAGATGGACATAGGCTATATATTATGCATATTTGATCAGTAGAAATAAAGTATGGGGGGATACTCTAGATTTGTGTGCACGGCCGCCATCTTGGATTTTTCCGCCAGGGTTTGGCGCATTTCGCATGGCGATAATTATTGCGTTCTGGTAAAAATAACCCAATGTCAAATTCTCTAATTTTAAAATCAAACAGTTATTTCTGATGTGATCATTTAATTACAGTATAATAATTTTAGGTCAGATCTTGGCCTTGACCTCGAAATCTGAGTCAAATTGAATATACTCAAAAGAGTAAATTATTTTTAAAACTAAGAGTCTTTTTGTTGAAAATTTTTGAATCCATTATCAGTTTTTCGTTAACTTATTAAATTTAAGTTGCTTTTAATTTTGTTTATAGATTGTCAATTAGTATACTATAATGATACACCATTTCATTTATTTGAAGTAAAAATTATCTGCCATCATTTTTTCGTAAAATGTAAAATACAGTATACATTTTAAATACAATATATTTTAAAATATTTTATAATTCCAAGTTGTAGTGGATTACAAATAAATTTAAATAACTGAAGTTCAACTTCTCTCTCCCCAGGAACCTAAGTTAAAAAGTTAGTTAAGGTTAAGTTATTGGTTTAGGAAAAGTTTTTTTTTCTTATTTCCAACACAGCAGGATAAATGGTCAAATAATCCTTGTCCCGATTTTATTGTATGCACCAAATATTTGGTTAAGGTCAATGGTTACTCACCATAAATTTATGGGTTCATAATTATTTTACATTTTTCAAAGCTGAATTTTAGATAATTTTTAAATTGCAAGTTATTTAGGTGGTACGAAAATGCTGTATTTTTTTTCTAATTAACAATATATTGGCATAATATTTTGGTGATTCATTGCTTAGTCAAAGAGTTAGGGCAAACTGAATAGATGGCATTGAAATTTTATCTGTAAGTAAAATTCATTTGACCAAATTTTTCATATGGATCATAATTTGAAAAGGTAGTTTTTAATTAAAAATGACAAGAAAAAAATCTCAGTCCAACGATTAAATGATTTTTCAAAAATATTTCTAAGTTTCACAATTTAAAAAGGTCGTTTTTATTAAAAAAGCTAAAAGAAAAACCCAAAATTTCCAATATTTGAGAATGATTTTTTCAAAAATGTGGTTTTTATCAAAAACCCAAAAATAAATCTAAGTCCAACGTTTAAATGATTTTTCAAAAATTTTTTTAAGTTTCATAATTTAAACAGGTGGTTTTTATTAAAAAAGCTAAAAAAATTCGAAGTCCAGCGTTTTGAAAACACCGCTTAAAACACATTGGCGAGAATTTTTCCACTCCTCAAAACACGGTAAAATCGCCAAGTTGGCGCAAAAAAATCCAAGATGGCGGCCGTGCACACAATTATATTAAGTAACGTAATATTAATTTGAATATTATTTTAGGTGCTTAAAATAATTATAAAAACATTCTTTACTTAAAATCCTTTTTTTATTTTTGTATTTTTATTTCATCTCTTACTCTAAGTTTGAGATACCAATGTGTGTCTATACTTCTATAATCTATCTATCTATACTTATATATAAAGAGAGAGAGCGATTTTGTACGTGGAAGGTAATCTTCAGAACCACTGCACCTATTTGAAAAATTCTTTCACTGTTTGAAAGGTACATTATTCCAGATGGACATAAGCCATATATTATGTATATCTGATCAGTAGAAATAAATTTAGGGGCTTAATCCTAACAATCTCAATTGTTTCCGCTACTGTCTTCTACCGCTTTTTGTTCCGAAGATTTCAACGGTCCTTATCGTGGTGCTATCGCAGTGGGCTTCTGTTCTGACGCTAGCGGTTCGAACCTAGCCGTTCTCCGGCACGCTTTTTTCTTTTAAAAAATTTATTTTAATTATTATCTAACATAAAATTAATTTAAGGTATTATTTAGGTTATTATTAAGGTAAAAAAAGATTTACAATTTATTGGCTATCAACTGGAAATTTATTGGTATTTTTTTTGTTCAACCCGGACAAAGTCGGGACGGGCCGCTAGTATATATATATACACATATAGATACATATATGTATAACACATACATACATATATACATACAAAAGAGGTAAGCAATGATAAGTAATCCTACGTTAGTAACCCGCGGAAGTTTCGTTAGAAGAGACTACCTGAATTTTTTTTAACTAATTACACGATGTATATGCTTAACACAGGGAGGACCTCGCTTTCGGGGTGAAAATCCCCACAAACGCGAAGAAAACGCGATGGAGGGAAGCAGCATCAAACCTAAACTTTCAGTGCTGTTGATCCAATTACATTTAACACACACAAAAAAAAACACAATACTAAGACAGTTCGTATTATCAAATTAAAATTGTGATACCAACAATGCTAACACACACACACGCGTGCGCACAGAGAGAAAAACAGTGCAATACACGTGTCCAATTAAGATGCAAAACGTGTGTAGTATTTAAATAAGGAGTAAAATTATTAGTTAAAGAAACACAGTAGTTAGCAGAATAAAACTGCACAATACAATGCAATACAATACACAGTTTATGAAATGCGTCAAAAATAATAATAATAAAAATAAAACAACAAACTATTTCTATTCAATTACTGATGGCGTGATCTCGAATCCACAAGGTTACACGGAATACTTGCATACACATGGAATTCCCGATTATTCCTTTTGAGGATTATGAGGGCATCACAAAAGAAAAAGGTTAGAAATAAAATACAAATCGCCGGAAATAGGACCGACGTGTCTCATAAACATAAAATACATGCGATTTTTTTTTCCAAACTAGAAACTGAAAAGCTATGTGTTTTCCCAGCATTAGTTAGCAGGATTTCAATGATGTGCATTAGATTTAATTGTATTCATTTCATATTGTATTTTTTCTAGTTAACTTTAAAGAAAACGATAAAAAAAATATCAGTAAAAAGGTATCGGGGAACTCGTTCATTTTTTCAAAAGTAACAAAGAGGGTTTGTATTCCTATGCACCGTTTTTTCAGACACGAAATACAAAGATTGGAGAAGAAAAGTTGCACGCACACATTCAAATACATATTTTTCAGATACATTTGAACTTATAATATTAATATATATATATATATATATATATATATTTGTTTATTTATTTATTTATTTATACATACATTATACACACATTCTATACATGTAAAACTTTAGAACTTCCCAAAATACTCCCCAGTGAAATCTTGAAAAACTTTCTATAGGAGGAGAGGTGATCTATAACATAGGTTTTGCAGTGCGATCAATCAAACAAGCTTGACTAATTATTAATTATTTGCAATGATACCAGAATAAGCACCATACATTTGCTTGATGCATCATACCTCTCAAGAACTGGATTTTCTAAAGAATGGAAATCTCTGCACGATTTTAAGTAACAAAAATTGGAAGACATGCGTGCGTGTCTCAGTCAGTTTTCCCGTAAGAAACGTCTACGACTCAATTTACATAATAAGCTAACTATATAATATCAAATCACGTTAAAAACGCACCACTATAGCGTGAAACGATTGAACCCCAGGTTTCAAAAACAAAAACTAATAAGTATCTAATTTAGAGCGCTTCATAAAGGCAAAATTATGGAAAGTTACTAAATAAGTGATAGTTAAGCAAAAGAGAGACCAAATTTCATCTAATGATCGTTTTTAATTTGTTGAATGTTACTCATTAGGAAGACAAGTTCTGACATCACACGCAGACGGCAAACCGATCTCTTTGCTACACTCTCGACGACTGACTACATTGAAATGAAACTTGTAGGATACAAAATATTAATTTGGCTGGAATAACTTTTTAATTACGACAGAAAATTAATAATGTCTTGCGTTAGTAAAATTAAAGTGAACTCTGAGAAAATTAAATAACAATAATTAATGTATATATACTTGCATACATATACACATATAAATATAGACACACACGTATAAACGCAAAC
Organism: Dolomedes plantarius; assembly: GCA_907164885.2. Classification (NCBI taxonomy): domain Eukaryota; kingdom Metazoa; phylum Arthropoda; class Arachnida; order Araneae; family Dolomedidae; genus Dolomedes; species Dolomedes plantarius. Next base: position 166,813,323 of record OU015497.1, on the reverse strand, counting down.
AATTCAAATAAATGATTTTGAGCATCTAATTATCGAAAAAAAATTATGCCCGCCATATATGCATAACGATGTATTATTATACAGATAACAAAAGGTTTGTAACCCCCCCCCCCCCCAAAAAAAAAAAAAATGTTAACGGGAAAGGGGGCAGTACTAACGGCTATTATAAATGAAAATTTCTTAATACTTTATTACTTGTTTAGGAAACATATTAATATCAATAAATAGCCTTTTAACGTGCGTGTATGCACTTATATTAGGCTAGTAAATAATGCAAAACTGAGGCAAGAACATTAAAGCAAAACACTTTAACTTTTCTTGTATTCAATCGAGTTTCATTTTGTGCACTGGTGAAATAACTGAAATCACTTATTTCTCAACAGTACAATCATGAGGAATGGAAGAGGCATTTAAGGATGCTGTGTGCTAACCCTATTGAATTCGCTCATCTCCATGTTAACATGCGGAAAAATGTCTCTACTAATTACAGCTATATAAATGCTGATAATCCAATAAAAATGGTGTTTTCAGATAGCCTGAACTTTTCTGCACTTTGAAACAGGATTCATTTTATAAATTTCGTCCACCAAAGGAATTGATGAAGTGTTTAAAACACACTATACCAGATTTTTATTCCCAGAATAATTTAAATTTTTAAATATTATTTGAATTTTTGAAAAAATGAAAAATGTCCCAAGGTGTAAAATTTCTTTCTCTATTACGGAGTACAATTTTTAAAAAAAATCTTTCAATCCAAGTCGGCAATCATTGGACACACTTTCAAATAGGTTAACATTGAGGTGAGCAAATCCAATAGAGTTGGTACACAGAAGCCTTAATGCTTTACCTGAGAGAGCCGAGAGATCCGGCGTAACTTTACGCTACGCTATACAAAATATTGTCTAATAAGACTTTAAGAAAATTAAGTTTACTCTCAGCATATTTTATTACAAAATAACTGGGGCAACACAGAAAAGATTAATAACTGAACTTAACAACTGAACACATATTTAAACAAATATTAACGTGAAACCCAAGATACTATACGAAAAAAATTCAAGGACTGAAAATTTGCAAAAAAAAAAATGAGAAAGAAAAGTACCTTTCACTAACTATCCCGACGAGAGAATGAAATAAACGCCAGCATCGCACGAACGCCCGCAAATCATTTGAATGAAACCTTAAAAGGCCATTCAGTCATCAAATCGAGGGGCAACGGCAAATGCATCAAAATCCGAAAGAGAAAAGGGCAAAAAAAATGAAACGCACAGACACACACACACACGCGCGCTACAAAAGTATACTCGCTGGAAAAAGTGAAAGAGAAGGGAGGGGGGGGAAGAAAAAGGGAAAGGCAGTAAAAATAAAAAGCAAAATCAAATAAGAACACAAAAATCAGCATTCGCGTCATGTAGATGCCGTGACGCAACGCTATTTACATGTCATCATCCTCCCCGGCTTTTTCCAGGAACACAGATGCCAGAGAGGCCCCGAAGTGGGAGGCAGGTTTTATATATCTTATCAGCAGATGCATTGTTTACACGCGGCGCGCGATAAGAGGGCGAATAAGTATTAACATACCGGCGATTGCAGCGGCCAATGGCAATCGAAAGCGTGTGGATGCGAAGAGACGCCCACCCGACTGATTGTGTGCATGTATTACCATACGACACGTAATTAAATTATGACAATACGAGAAGTCCCGGAATTTGTTCCAGCACGGGGCTCACAAAAGTTGGTGTGACGCGTACCCCTCCCGCGGCGTCAGTGAGGCGCCACTTGCAGATTTCGCGATCTCGGAGTCCACACAATAACTCCAGATATACAAATTGCGGGTGCAAGCGTTATAATTTCAGAGAGACACTTTATTCAACAGCAGATTTAGGCGACATTTTACTATTATTTCCAGTATCGCACACGAGTAATTATTTTTAAGAGGTGAATTAATATCGACGATTTGAGTTGACATCTTTAGCTTCCACCACGATGTTCACGAGAGTCCACGCACGTAATTTAGTCTGCTTGTTTTTTTTTTAAATTATTATTATTCTTTACACACTTTTCGCAACATTTTTTACCCCTTTCAAATGTTCATTCCTTTGAAAATCATTATACTTGTAAAAAAAATACTCTACAAATTCGAAATTTTGTTTAAAAAAAAAAAAAAAAAGCCAAGAAATTCAAAGCTTTTGGTGTGTCTGCTCATCCAATAATAATAATAGTTCTTTTTTCATCAATTTTTGTTTAATTTGTTTACCTTTGCACTAACGAAAAGTTGCAAAATAATTTGTCTTCAGGATTTAATGCAATTCTATTTACAAAACTATGCTAATTGATCTAATCATCGTTTGCATTATTTGATACAAAATATTGTACAGTGTATTTTATACCATAAAAATAAAACTTTTTTCTTTCTTTTAAGAGAATGTTGCGTCTAGGAGGCTGTTATGCTACAGGGAATTTTTCTTTTAGAATTTTTCTAATTACATTAGCAAATGCATATTTTTTAGTTCTGTTTCGAGTACTTGAAAATAAAACCTTTAAATGTAATGCGTGTTATTTTAAAAATGTCTTTATTTTAATTTAATGTTTTCAAAAAAAATCTTTTTGTAGCCATAGTTTTCAATAATTTAATGCCCTGTAAAAAATTAACAGCTGAAAATATTTTTAATTTTAAAATATTATGCGCTCTCATTTAAAAGTCTTTATACGTAAAAAAAAAAAAAAAATAGAATTAAAAATAGTCTTTGGCTAATCTACGATCAGAAAAATATCGATATAAAAATCCATCCTATTTTAAGGGCGTCCAGAACACAAAACTCTCCAAATGGGTCCTGTCGATGTGCGATGTCAATTGATGCACTGCCTCTTTCAGCAACCACTCGCAGCTCTTGAACGCATAAAGAGCAAAATCGCGTAATCACTCGTAGGAATTGTTTGGTTTGGGTTTGTAGCGCTACGGTAAATTTTTTGCTACATGACTAATTAGACCGGAACCTACTACTTCAGGGGACAAGGGACCTTCAACCTCAATTTTTTAAATTCTCAATTTATAATTTTATACACAGAATGAGAATAATCAATATTCTCTTTGACTACACTGAACAGCCTTAGAATTCAAAATAAGGATTTTGTGGCTGAATAATGCCTGTTTTCAAAAATGCTAGCATTTTTCAAAATGCTTCCTGGCCGAATGGCTAGAGCGCTGGCATTCGGTTCAGATCCTATGGGTTCGAGTCTCACTGCTGGCATGGATGTTTGTAGCCGTTCGGAATCGGCTTTAAACTGTAGGTACCGGTCTAATTAGCCCCTGGCCGAATGGCTAGAGCGCTGGCATTCGGTTCAGATCCTATGGGTTCGAGTCTCACTGCTAGCATGGATGTTTGTAGCCGTTCGGAATCGGCTTTAAACTGTAGGTCCCGGTCTAATTAGCCCCCGAGTAGCAAAAAAATTGACCGTAGCACTCCAACTCAAATCAAACCATTTTATTTAAAATCCTTACATTTTTTAAGATTTATACGTTTACTATACATCTATATATATAAAACAGTTCCGTAACTGACTCATTCATTCATTCATTCATTCATTCATTCACTGACTGACTGACATACAACGCACAGACCAAAAAACCGCTGGACCTAAAGGGCTGAAATTTTGCATGGCGATTCTTCTTATAGTGTAGGGGTGCTCTAAGAGAGATTTTTGAAAAAAATTTCTTAGATTTTTTTAAATTAAATTTTTAAGCTGTTTTAGTAACTTTTTTTAAGTTTGCATTTAAAATAATAATTTGAGGGTTATGAAATTTATATCACGAGAAAGATCATAAAAATTCCTTTAAAATAAAATCTTTACCTCCATTTTCTGATTTTTGGTGAATTTTTAAAGATTAAATTTTAGAATTTAATTTATTAAATGCTGATCACGTGGTTTCTTTTTCTGGTACTTTAAATAAATTTATCGTCACGTCCATAACAATGAAATAGACAAAAAAAAATATTTTATCCCTTGCTAATGCGGTAGACGACGCCGACGCACACACACACATATATATATATATATATATATATATATATATATATATAGATAATTAATGCCACATATATATATATATATATATGTGGCATTAATTACCTACATTTTTAATTAGAATGTACATTTAATTTGAATGTACTCCGTAGCGAAGTGCGGGTTTTCAGCTAGTATTATATAAACATAGTTGTACACTGAAATTTTTTTGTAAGAATCTAAAGCCATAAATAATTTTTTTGTCCGCCTATTACTGATGTTTTTGCGTATTTTAACTCTATTTCATGGTCCATGAATTTGAAAAAATATATGTGGTTTCAAAGAATGGTGCACAGTTTTGTGACAAACTCTTTAAATCGGAAGAACTTGAATGCGCATAATAGCACATTGAAAAATGCTACAATTTTTTATTCATTTTTTTTAAAAACAGGTCTTAATCTTCCACAAAATACCTATTTGTGAATTCTAAATGTCATCAATGTAGCAAAAATTAATATTTATAATTCACATTTTGCATATAGTATAAAACATTGAAATTTTTAAAAAATGGGTTGAAAGTCCCTTGTGCCCATAAAGCCGAATCCGACGACTACAAGCGTCCATGCCAAAAGTAGGACTCGAACCAACAGACCGATTTCCAGCGCCCTAGCCATTTGGCCATCGTCTCCTGTAGGTATGAACATTTAAACTGCAACGTCTGAACCACGGAAATTGCATCATTGTCATAGAAAAGAGTAAAATAAAGTATCTATATATTTAAGTTGCTAAGCCGACTTTTTGGGCAGTCCGTGAGAGAAAACCACTGCATCAATTTACTTCATTTTGGTCTTAAACGAAAGATTGTGATCTGTAGATTTGTCAAATTTGGTTTTTGTAAATGCAATTTCTATTAATTAGAGAATATTTACAATTAAAAATTGATTTCTGCGCATGCTCAGTGGCAAGTTTAAATCTGTCTTTAGAAACTCTCTGTTTCTGCGCATGCTCATTGACACATTTTAATCATAAACACGTCTTTCTAGATCTCTCTCCGCTATTTTTATTTATATGATAATTATGTTTGTGAACTATACGATTAAACCTGATTGAAAAATTTTATTTCGCGCTGTTTAGTTAGCAATAAATTACAATTTTAAAAAATTGCTTTCTGCGCATGCTCAGTGACATTTTAAAATTTGGCTTTAGATACTAAGCTTGAGGCCGCTTAAACACATTAATTTGTTTCTGCGCATTATGATTTTCTACATTTGGCAATGATGTGTTAAGTATAATTTGTGTAATAGTACATTTGTTTGTACATAGTACAATAGTTTGTGTACATTTATTTATTATCTAGCCGTCATGTTTTGTACGGGTACCAACTAGTTAAGGATTAAACAGTAAAAATTAAGTATTTGGAATTCTCTTATGAAGAGATCCGAACCTGCGATTAATATTAACTTTCACATTAGTGGTACAATGGATGAGTTCGTTTTATTCTTGTGTTTGATGTATTGGGAGTCTATTCAAAATGGAAAGGTCATCAATAACACTCGGTTATTTAATCAGGCAGTAAAATTTCGCATTTTCATCTTATGTAGGAAAGTGTTGCGATCTGCATCTTACTTTGCAAAAGTTTACATTAAACTTCTAGTCTTCATTTTTATTATAGTAGTAAGGGATAATTAAATTTGTCCAAATTTTCTTTCGATATTATATAATTGTTATTACTATGTTATTGGAAGTTTTCTATGTTTGTATCATTTCAAACTAACTTTCTTCAATTTTTCAATAAGAAACAATTGCTGCCTAGCGAAAACAGCCTAATACAAGATAGTATTTAATCCTGAATAATGAAGTTTTATAACGGAAAATTCAAAAGAATGCTGAATAACAATCATATTCGAATATTTTTTTTTTTCCGCGAAAGTGAAAAAAATTAACCCTTTATTAAACATATAAGACATTGAACTCCCGATTTTCTGGGTTAGTTAATGCACGGATAAGCACGAAAAACCGGAAAACACGGATAATCCAGAAAAGATTCCCATATGCAATAAAAATTGACGCATTCAGAGGTTTTAAATGGCTTGTGTTGAGTAACTAAATAAGGTTTTGGTTTGAAATAAATAACAAAATTTATGTAGGATTTTTTGGAAAAAATTTATAAATAAAATTGGTTTTATAAATAAAATTGCATTAAATCCTGAAGGCAAATTATTTTGAAACTTTTCTTATGTGCAAAGGTAAGAAATTTTTTAAAAAAATTTAGACAAAAAGAACTTATTAGATGAGCAGATACACCAACAGCTTTAAATTTTCTGGGGGATTTTTTTTAAACAAAATTTTAAATTGGTAGAAGATTTCTTCATACGTACAATGATCTTTAAAGGAATAAACTGTTGAAAGGGGAAAAAAAGTTACAAAATGTGTGTAAATAAAAAAACAAGCAGACAAAATTATATGTCCGGATTCCCGTGAACATTGGGGTTGAAGTTAAAGATGTCAACTCATCGTCCATATTAATTCACGTATTAAAACTAATTACTCATGTACGATACTGGGAATAATAGTAAAATGTCGTATATATCTGCTATTGAATAAAGTATCTCTCAATCTGAAATTGTAAATCATAAGAAATTAATTTTCGACCTAGGTTCAAACAGCAACACAATAACAGAGTGGAGTCAATATTCACAAAGTTTTTTCGCTAACGATTCTAGGTAAAGTTCATTTCATATTATCCACATTTATGGCAGTCGCTGTGCGTACAGATGCAAAAACAAACCAAAAGACTAACGCTCTCTTCACAACTAGTTCTATCGAACATTCAAATCTGAAAGTATTATTCGTGTTCAAAATACTTTACCACATTATAGTGGCGGAATCATCCACTGCAAAGCATTAATTCTGGATATGGAGAACTCCTTAACCATCCTCCTCGACAATTTATAGTAAAAAGAATTATAGAGCTTGTGTCGCTAACGGGGAAAGAAAAAAAAATGTCACAAAATAATTCTGCAAAGTTATTGTACGGCAGGAACAGGAAATGTCATCGGTGAAGGATGAAGTAACATTTACATGAAATGAAGGCTCTCTGCTACGCATATTTATCTGCAGAACCGGGGGATTTCACGATGTCGAAAAGCTTACGAAAGGCTAGACATGACGGTTGAGAAGGGACATAGAAAAAAATTTCACTTTACTTAAAATAATTTTCAACCTAGCACCACGCTGAAAAATCTCTACATACACGAATATGTACATACATATGCAAATATATATTTCATTAATACAAGCATATAAGAGCATACATACTTATAAATTATGAGAATCATTAGCTGTTAAGGTCAACTAAAAAGCAAAAGAAAACGAGGAAAAAATATCGCTAGCTCTAACATCGTCAAGGGTAGATAGACACTACACAGACATTGAAATTACATCTCTAAAGAGTTTACTGTGACTAGGAAATTCATTAATAATAAATGTGAAAAACGAAGCAAACAATATCTTTGGAGATTAGTTCAATATCTGGAGGCATTTTCCATTTCATTTAGCGGATTGTTAACTCGTTGAGGATATCAGAGCAAATTAAATCCGGTTTTCAATTTATTATTTCTTGTCTCGCATTTTGGTTTAGCGACCAAGATTCCTTTAATATTCAGATTCATCTTTAACAGCATTCACGCAAACTGTATCCGATAATTTTGACACAAAGTTTCTTATATCCCCCTGCTTTTAATTTTATCCATGTGATGATTCTATTAATAATAATTATCACTAAAAAATGCAAGTTTTAAACAATCACTATTTACCTAATTTAATTAAAATAAAATAACTTAAAACTTCCATAGCTAGGCGCACGATGCTACTCTTATATATCGCTTTCGAATTGTGTGAACTTTTGGAAGAAATCGATTCATGGCTTTCACTAAAAACAAAGACGGCGATAGGAGTTCATATTCCTTTCAGTTCTATTAAAAGCAAATGCAGGCATTATTTCAAAAAATTACTGGAATTGAAATAGGACTAACCACACAAAATATAAATAAAGGTCTTGGCAGATATGGTGTGACAACAACCGCAAAATGTGTGCGGAGATGTTAATAGATCCCACGATGACAGCTTTTTACTTATCATGATAATAGTTGGTTGTAAACACAGGGTTTTCAACGTGAACTGTCAACTCTTTTTTTTAGTAACACGACTACATACACTAAAATTTTGATGCCCTAATCACCACTAATTGTGTAACATCTGATGCACTGGCACTCTACCTTTATCAAAAATACTATTGACATATGACAGATGGTATACAGTAGTTTGGTCAATACCATTCAGTTTGTACTACTAAATTGTAATACACACTAACAGTTATTTACCAAACTACCATAAAACTTACATCTTGTGTATAGTCAGACAATAACATCAGACTAGATACACTAAATAAATGATTGCTAAATTAAAATGAAAATATTATATCATACAAACGTGACTATGTAAAGAACTTCTAACAAATGTTATATATGCATAACCATCTTCGTGTTTCCTTGAGAAATTTAATATATACCAAATAAATATATCAAAATCCATTTTAAAAGAGTTAGTAAACGCTAAAATGCCACAGGAATTCACTCATATTCGCTCACTCCTTTCAACAACGTCATATCTGAAAAAAACATGATTTTTCAGGAGAGTGATTTGAAAGTTTAAAAGTACAATGAAATGTATTGAAAATAAATTTTAATTCTGCCCTCTAGCGTCTAAATTTTGAGCGGTGAGATATAACGATCTTGCAGGGATATACTACTCTTTCGGGCATTCTGAAAACAAGCATAAGGGCCTGTTCACATAGGAGTCCGTTGTGTTGCGTTGCGTTGCGTTAAGGAAAATATGACGTTGAGACGAAAATAAACCAATCATAGGCGTTAAAAATTTCATTGCTAATCGTTTGGAGTCCTATGATTGTTTTATTTTCGTCTCAACGTCATTTTTTCCTTAACGCAACGCAAACTACTCCTATGTGAACAGGCCCTAACTAAAAATCGCCGATTTTTGAGGTATGGCGTTGTTGAAAGGAGTGAGCGATATGGCAATGAATATTTTTGCTAAGAGCAGACAACTTCCCCTGTAGATGGGCACTTCATCAACGTCATCTTTTGGACAACGTCATCTTTGGGGGAGGGGGGTAAATCAAAGCAAATCGCAGGTATCCCTACACACAAGTGTAATATCCTAAAATTAAAATAATAAAACATAAACCCTTATGAAGAACAAAAAGGCCTCAACTGAAGATATTTTACCCCTCGGCACTGGTTACCTTCGCTACATCACTGGTCCTGGCCACAAGGATTAACAGTTTTCACACATCAGCCATTTGCAAAATGTGCTATTGATAATATATAGAGCTACATCCAAAATAAACTGCTACACGAAATTAAAAATGTGCTCATCCAAGGTAATAGTTTTTTGGAATCCTATAAGGTATATAATATATTAACACTGAAAATATCATAAATATTTGCTTTTCAGTTCCTAATATCCGGTACAAAACAATTACATTTTTACCTTAGCAATCAAGAATATAGAATCTCTAAAATATGAGTCTTTTATGCAACAATAAAGCTTTGTGATTATGTTTAACTCATTGCCTCTTTATTAGCTTAACTCATTGCATCTTTATTACCTTTGTACATAACTAGTGTATATATCTATAAAAATAATTATGGTTTATGAATCTTAGATGAAGAATAACAGAACATATTACTTAGCATTCAAAATTAAAAACGCGAGATCAATTTTTGAAAAAGAAGTCGATAATCCATTCTCAAGTTCAAAATTCATTTTATGCGATAATATCCAAACATAAAAATGCATTGCAGATTTATTTAATACTAGCCGGGCTTCGCCCGGCTATGCTCGGGCCCCACAAAAGAAAAAAAAGGCCCTTTTCAGAGCCATACAAATGTATTAAATTCCCATCAATTTTCATTCCCGTCGCTGCCGACAGATGGCTGCACCATACTGCTTGGAGTGGAGTGCTTCTCCGGTGGAGTGCTTTTTTAGAATAAAAATATCTTTAAAACTATTAAAGTAACAGAATAACTGTAAGCAGAAAAAATTATGTTTTCAAAGCTCTTTCCAAATATGTAAGATTTATGTACATTCATGAGAAAAATAATACACCGATTTTCGACCAAAACAAAATGGCCGCCAAAATCGCAGTCTCAGGATAAGTGAGACCCGGAGACGTGATACTCACGTGACTCGACCGAACCCATCGCCTGTTACTTTATTTATATAAACAATCAAACGTATTCTTAACACATACCACTCTTTTTCTGCAGGACGGTTCTCAGATCTGGCGCGAAAGGACTTCTTTAAAAAGTGGACGCAAATTTCAGATACAACATTGTTGTAAAATGCATTAAATTTCAATGCTAGCTAATGCATTTTCCATCCAGCTTCATTCAGAAACTTTGCTCAAAGGGAAAAAAATCATTATAGATATTACACCTGAATATTTGACAAGATGGAAGAAGCTTCTCTCCTCATTTCTGGACATAACCATTGCTATTACTAAGGGAAATTTTGCACCCAAACTAATGGAACAAATCGTTGGACTACACTGGTGTAAGAAATTAAGAGAATTTGCAGACTTGGTCGATTATCTCTAGAACTACTGTACCGATTTTAATGAACTACTGTACCAATTTTAATCATGCGTGTGTATTACAATTATTGAATGGTTATTTGTTTTGTATTGTATCAATGTATGTACATATCAAATTTCATTAAAATCGGTACATTAGTTCTAGAGATAATCGACCAAGTCTGCAAATTCTCTTAATTTCTTACACCAGTGTAGAAAACCTGTCTTGTTTACAGCGTAGGCGTTCTCTTACGCAGCTCCTGAGGAGGAAAGCTGAATTTGCCTTAAAAATTCAAATCGAGCCTTTGTTGCTGTGAAATATTACGGTTTTTCTATTCTATGTAATTCTTGTTCGTTATCCAGGAACCAAAATAATGCGCGTAATGGCAATAGTGCAACAGAATCATAATTGTCCAGTGGTCGCAAGAAGTGAAAACTACGCAACGCCCGCATAACAATGTTGAGTTTAAAAAAAAAAAAAAAAAAAAAGAGAGAGAAATATAAGGATGAGGAGTATAACACGGATAAAGTGGTATTATAATACGCATGTACATACATACTGATTACGATGGTCACGAACTAAGTGCTGAATCGTGAAACGATTCCGCTAGTTGTATTATCGGTCTATTACAAAGTCTGCCCCTTTTTTTTTTGGCGTTCCTCTAACGGGGCATGTGTGCCCTTTGCGGTTTGACCCAATAACCCACGCATCTCCAGCTAGTGAAAGTAACAGGGTTTCTTTTTTAATTCCATGCTTCAAATATAATGTATTCCAAAATCAAGGTTTTTCAGTACGTAATTTATAGCTCACTGAGGACCGACGAGACGGGGGAGGTGAAATTCCCCGAGCTCGAGAGTCTAAAGACTCGACGTCAGAATTTTTACCCTGAGCCTGTGTGGGATCTCGATACCCCTCAGCTCCTTTTCGATATTTTCAAAATTCAACCAAATTAAATTCTGGTGTTCCTGGACATAGATTTCTTTTAAAAAGGGATATTCTTTTTTTCTTGGCTGAAGCTTTTAGAATCTAAAAATCCAAACAATATTTTCTACGATTACATTACTAGATACAACATTATTTGGCTCTATTTATTACCTGTACTCTAAGCCTACTGATTTCGAAATGAAATTTTTCATGATTTGCTGTCATACATAAACTTCTTTGTACGGTATCACAATGGAATTTTGTACAACATACCTTTAATCTATTTTCATAAAATAGTGTTCATATATATTTTTTTTTTAATTTAGAGAAAATATTGAGAAAACGTTTTCTCGGAAGCAAAAAGTATCCCCCCCAAATATAAAATAAAGTTTTTAAAAGTTTCAGTGATTGATTACAGTGAAAATTGGGAAACATATTTTACCAGTGTTCAAATTCAAGTAACATTAAAATATTAGAAATATTAAGAGACGGTATTCAATATTTACTTATCACTCTAAATGTCGCTCCTAGGGTTGTTCCGTTAAAATGGAGGTGCTCCCATTGTAAGAAACCAGCGATTCTCGCAGATTATTTGCAAATGTCTTCACTGACAAGTGCCCAGCATTGGTAACAACAACAACAAATTTACTTATCGCATCTGGATTAAAGCTTATACCGCAGAGAACTATAATAGCATATTTAACAATAGGCTTGTCAATTAAGCTGATCTGAAAGAACGTTTTACTGCCGAAGACTGTATTTGAAATTTTAAGAAGATAATTCTGTGGCGCTTATGGCAATGTTTATACGTCCAAAAAATAAAATTTTATGTTTTAAGTTGATATGTCACACATAAAATTGGTTCTAATGTGGCAAAAGTTGATACGTGGAATTATGAAATAATACTAAATTATTCGTAATTTGGCAAAAGTTGACATTTTTTCTTTTTTTCTCAACCCCCCCCCCACCCTCCTCCCCCCCAAAAAAAAATTTAGCCCCTAATTGAAAATTTTCATTGAAGACCAGCCATATGCTTGAACTTAATTGAGCGATTTTATATTTCACAACAAAAGTTACTTTTTTGCCGAAAACATGAAAAAATGAAAGATCAACATCTGCCATAACGCCACAGAATTACTATCAGAGGTATAATATTAAAGGATAGGGAAAGATTCAAAGATTTTTAAGTTTATAATGTTCTTTACTTGGAAAATTAAAACATCTATAGGGTAAACAAATGATATAACATTATGAAATGTAAAAAAAACTATTATCAAAGATAAATTTGTCTTGTATAATTAATAAAATAAATGATAAAATATGTGTAAGTTTTCAGCATCATGAAAAGAAAGGGGAAGAGAGCAAATTTACTGAACTTTAAAAAAGCTTAAAGCTTCAGGGCTTTCATAATGTTTTGGAACGAAAATTAGAGTCTTTCTGAAGATTCCAAAAATAATCAAAGTTCCTTCTTGAGAACACCCTGTTTTGTCCCTTATTTTACAAATCGTTCAAATAGAAAATAAACGCTTACGAGTGATAAGAGAAACTTACTCTAAAATTTGCAGAGAAAAGAATGTCAAAGAATAGTAACTCTTTTAAAAATGTTCAGTAAAGCATTGTTTAATAAAGTCAAAGCATCATGTTGGTAGCATTCACAAACAGATAATTTGCGAAATTATGGCGATATCATTTTGAAAATGACTGAATTGTTCCTGACAGCTGCTCTCTCATTCATTAATGTATAGTGTGTCTTTCCTCTTTTGAACATAATCATTGTAAGCTGACAAGTGGATAACGGGCAGAGAGAGCTTGTTGCATTTCGTCACCTGAATGCAAGAACTAGGTAACTTCAAAAAAATTATTTTTGAGATGTCTGGCTATTTATAGCTAAATTACATAAGAATTGAATGCAATAACTAGACAACCAACTTTGCTGGTAACCTAATGCCATCTGTTGGCTAGTGTAATAATTAGGCAAACAGAACGACGAGTATTTTCTCACTGGACGAAGTAAATATATCAGATCTTCAAGAACTTGAAAGAATCGAGTTACCTAGTTTTTGCAATCAGGTGACGATTTGCAAGCAACTTAAATCAGATGCTGGCCCGTATTATATCTTACTCGAGAAGACGAGTAAGTTTGTTTCGAGTCTTTCATTCATGTTAACGTTTCTGACATCATTACGTAGAATTTTAGGTAGAAGCAGCCATTTTTCATAACATTATGTACGTTTTTTTTAAGTCTGTATGAGCTTAACTACCAGTACACTAACTATTCTACACTATATTTACACTACATTTACACTAACTATTATACATCCGCAAGAAAAATCCGAAAAAAAGGGCGTTTTTCTCTTTTAAACAAAAATAAAATTAAATATTTGCAGTTTTTCATGTGTTTCATACCAATACTTATGGAGATACAAAGGTTATTTTGAATGAGATTGAAAGTGTTATCAACCCCATGCACTATTGCACAATTTAATCTTACACGAGACTCAGAAAAGTTTGAATCTAAGGCAATCTGAAACGAAAAATTCGAATGTGCTAAATCAGCTTCAGTAAATACGTTTAAAAATACTATTGTTCATATTATTATGAAAGATTTTATTTTTTAATTAATCAGTGTTACCAGTATTTTTTTTGTTTGTTTTAATTCGAAAGTTTATTAAACTATAATAATTTGTTATTAATAAAAAAAACTAATCAGCAATATAATTTTCAAATAAAAAGGGATTTAAATCACGAGATTTTTTTCTAAAATCATGGTTTAAAACCGAGAGCCACGGTAGTTGTGGATCATTGGTTAAGAGTATTTGATCTTAAAAAGTAGAGTGAAACAAATAATCGCAAGTTACCGAAATTGAGACAAAAATCAAATTCCTAAGCAGTTTACCCAAAATTTTAAATGCTCCCAAATGAGATACCAACACATTGTAACAAAAGGGCAAGTGCCTCCGCTTTAAAAAAATATATATATAAAAAAAAAATTTTAAAATATTGTATCAAAAATCGTTATTATTCTCTTCTAAGGAAGCATGGGGATACAGGTAATTCATCAACATATAAATGCTCCAAAATTAATTTTTACTCAACAAGTTAACCTAGAAAATAGTTTAAAACGAAGTTTAGAATAACGCGGGCATCAATCCGCCAAAGATCTGAAGCTACGGCATTTCCAAAGCAAAATCGCTCAATGACGGTAAGGTTTTTTTGAGGTCAGTTGCAAATTGAGATATCGTGCATCTTAAATATTTATAGTTTTATATATGGTACCGCCATCTTATGGTGAACCTTTGGGGTAAAAGCAGTGCTCTTAAAACGTGGCTAACAGACCGAACTGCACGACTTTAAATGAAAAGTCTAGGAATACGTTGTATAAAGAACATCATGCAACACTGTTTAAAAGAGTTTATATTTTGAACTCACCAAGTTGAAAGAGTTAAAAGTAGATGAAAGTTTGGTCAGTTTTAATGATGGCCACGACGATTGGCCAACGAATACTACAATGATTAGCCTACTTATTACAATTCTGACCATTTTCTGGGTAGTATACAGTTATCCCCCGTTCCTATAACGGGGAGAATTTTCAGAATCGCATATTTAATGGTTCAATACTTCGAATATGGATAGCCATTGCTGAAAGACATTGGCGCCCTAGTTATCGTACCGACACTTCGTCGTGAGAACTGCACAAGTCCTGTGACATGAAAACCCTGAATACTGGCCGCTTGTCTTCGGTCCTTTGTCGGCCGGGTGGCGCAGTGGTTTGGCTTACGGGCATTCTCTGAATGCCTTCACCGCCAGGTTGTGGATTCAGCTTTGTCCGAGGACAAGTAGTAACGTTTGGTGGCTGCTCTTTTTGTTTTGTTTTTCTCGTTCTTGTTCGCGCTTTCGCTCACAGCCACTAATTATGCGCTGTCGTTCCATTTGGATCTTTCGGTTCTGCCTCCTTCTCTTCTTATGCTGCGTTTGCATTCATGTACTCTGCTCTGCTCTGCCTTGGGGAAGCCAGTGATTTATGTTCACTGTGTACTCTGTATATGCGTGGATCGCCTCCTCTTTCGGTCCTGCTACAGAGCATCAAAGATCCCGGGGGTCAAATAGTGTCAATGGGGGCGGGGGACACGGCGTGTAGGGTTACCGTGACTAATGTGATGACAGGAGTGGGGGGTCTCCATGCAGAGAACTCTGCATGAATGCATATGCACCATAAGGTTGGCTGGTGCGAGTGTCCCCCGGCAGAGCTTTTCCCACGTTTTCAAAATTCTTCAAAGCTGTTCCATCTGTTCTGCCTGGAGCCAGTATGTTCCTCTTGTGATGTGGGGCTTGTCGTGAGGCCGTGGGGCGCGGGGGGCGCTTGGCTGGGTCGTACGCGGGGTAGCTGCCTGCTGCGGGTCTATCAGCACCGTCGGGATTTACCCAGTTGGGCTTTCGCCAGGTCGGGCCCGGTGTGTGCTTTTAGGAATTCTGAGATGAGGGAATTGCGTTGGCTCACCTATAGGGTGCTCCCATAATAAAGAAGCTAACGAGCGAATGAGCGAATGTCGTAATAGACAAAGTGCCTGCCGCAGTAGAAACAACAAATTCGAATCTCGTGATAGTCGTCAGTGTAAGTAGCTGCTCGGAATCGGCTTTTACCTGTGATCGTGGTGCTCCCAAAGCCCAAGCAACCCTGTTTACCGATAAAAAACCCCGAATTTCAGAAGATCAATAGGACCCCTAGGTCATCCCAAGACAATCTGAAAGCTTAAGTACAGTGAAACTTCTCTAGCCGGCCACCCTGCAAAACGGCCACTTTTTTCGAAACCATTACTGCACCAGAGAAGTCCACCCCTATTCGACGGCCACCCCTTAAAACGGCCACTTTTTTGGGAACTATGACTGGCCGCCATGGAGAAGTTTCACTGTATTTGTTTTACATTAAATTTTATTACATGTTGAGTAAGAAATAACTTCAACACTTGATTCTGTAAACGAAAAAAGGAAAGGAAAAACACCGTCTTTGAATCGAATTTAAATATGTGCCAGAATTTTCTAGTGGTGTAATTCAGTTTTAAGGAATAGAAATTTTAATGAAATATCGTATAAACCATCCACCCACCTATCATTTTCAAATGCAGACCATCCGAAATCTCAGTACAATGCACTCACTTTTTTGGAGAATTGAAATTCGTTAAAACGAGATTTTACTTCTTAAACTAAAATGTATGCTCTTCATACTAAAAAATGGATAGATTATTTAAAATATACTTATTTTAGAAACTGAATTTTCAAAATTTTAAAACTTGTTAATGTATAATTAATTGATAATAAAGTAAATTTAATCTCAAGGAAAGTTTAAAAAATCGGTTCAAAATACTTTCATTCTGAATAAGTACAAAAATTTTAATACAGAGAAAAGTACATTATTGTATCTTCCTTGTAAAAAAAAAAAAAAAAGTGGAAGAAAGGAGAGCCTTGAACGAACGGTGTGCCAAGGCCCCCTGAGTGTCTACATGCGACCGTGGTTGCTAGACCACAAAAACTAGTGGGGATACATACATCAGTGGACCATTAAGAAATGTTATCCAGTATCGTTCATTTTCTTATTTTAAAAATAGCTAACTAACGGTCTCCCTGTATAACTGAACACTTTTTTTTTCTTTTTTTTTTTTTTTTTTTAAAGATTGAGGGGGAAAATCTTTTATTTTCATTAAAACAAATAAAGATAGAAAGAAAGGAATGTTAACGAAAAGTTGAAAGTTAAAAGGTTTAAAATCCTTGGAAAGCCTTGAAACCAACTGAACGCAAGTCATTGTGAAGGTGATGCACACGTAGAGAAACAAAAGTCCGTAGGCCATTTCTCTTTCCGAGAATAGTTTCCTATACCCACAACCTCAAACCTCAAACTGTGTGAAAAGGAACTTTTATTAATATTTTTGGATAACAGATGCTTTGTTTTACTTTCCTTGAAGGGTTGAATCTTGAATCTCTCATTAAATTAACAGTTAATTTGTTTTTTCATACAGTTGAAAATAATATCGGATAGGAAAAAAATTTGAGAAAAGGTAAATTTTAGGTCCTCCAATCTAAAACCAAATTTAAAATTTTGAAGATTGACTAACGAAACGATAACAATGATATCATTCCCCCACAACCCTTGCTTAAATACCAGACCCAAAAGTCTACAACTTAATTTCATTCTAACTGGAAATAGATTCAAATATGACACGACAATACTTATATTTTCCTTTTAAAATTAATAAATTCCAGAATAATCATACATTGCATTCATAATTCACATGCATAATTCCATTTTGAACAATTTGGTTATAGATCAGCCGAGGAACATAAAATTTCATATTTTACAGCTGATAGAGTAAATTTCATAAAGAATTTAAGATATGAGTTGACGAAAAAATAAGTAACGAATTTGTGGCGTTACTAATTAATTTCTAAACATATAGTTTATATATAATAAACTTATTGTCTATTATATTCTAATGCATATCTTCTGTTCTAAAATTCACTCTTTTTTATTATTAAAATTATACTGTATTTGCCTCGGAGCGTTGCTCAACAGTTCCTTTTGTGCGCTGTTTACTTTGAATCTGGTTCAAATGAAAGATCTTGGAAATGCTTAGCTCTTTTTTTTTTGTCCCCAATTGTACCGTAGGTGGTTTGCTTCTAAACTCATTGTTTAACTACGGCATCTTCTCAGATATCCATGTAAATGTGTTAAAAATGCTCCCCTCCCCCCCACGTGAGGTTTGTGCTCATTAGGACTTACTTTTACTTAAAATCTTCTGTTTTACATGGTACTAGAGGACATAAATGTAAGGGATACGCATATTTACAGATTTATTGGCATAGACGTTTCAAGATGCTATACAAGTTTTTAAATGATTGAAAAATAGCTAGCTCGTCTTTTACTGACAGTTATACATAACAACAGGGCGAGAGCGAACGAAATAACTGTTAAGCTAGAGTAGAGGACTTATTTCACGACCCAAGTATACTATAAGAAAAAAATACTTTATACTGGCACCTAACCAGGTTTGGAGGGTAGAATTACTTCGCTGTGCCATCAATTACTACGTGAGTTGAGAACTGCTTTAGAATTAATTACTCGAGAGATTATTCTTTGCTGTAGCTCTACACTCCATAATATTGTTTCCCAGAATATTTTAAACCTCCCGTTCATAATGTGACATGTTTATTGATTTGAAAACAAAGTCCACATTAAAAAGGTTTCGACGCTAGACGTTGGCCAAATGAACAGGGAACTAGCCTTCGGAACCAAAGTCCGAGGAATTAGCATAAGCGTTTTGTAGCCATTCGAAATCGGTCGTAGTCAGTTTAACCCACGTGTTTCAAAAGATGGACCGTAGCTTTCCAAACCAATCAACGAATCTTAAGGCTTCGTTACACAATTTTTTTTTTATGTACGAAAAGATAGAACCCGTTAACAAATACAAGTCGTAGAAAAAGAAAGTAAATGATACCTGGCTAGAACCGATAATTTTCAAGAAAATTTGTCATCAGATAACCAAAGGATCAGTATAAATTTTTTTTAAGGGTGATATTTTAGGAGCTATTTCCACAATAGCCAGATAAAGAAATTTATTCTGCTTTGCAATTTTTTTCTGCTTAGTTTTAATATTTCTTCGCACCTGAATGAGTTTGTAATGCAGCATTTAAAAGTTTTCGGTTGGGGTTGAAGCCTAACAGTGGAAACCTTGATTATAATCAGACACTACTTAGTCAAAATCAGGGGGAAGAAGGAACTGTAGATCATTATCTTTTTAACGGTTTGGCCACTCTGTGCCCTAAATTGACTTATCTATCTGATATCAACAGGCAAACATGCATGAGGAAATTTAGTAAACAAATGCTTACTCTAACAGATAAAATTTTACATTTTCTTGCATAGTGGTACACTTGGTTTAGGAATCTCCTCTACTAATAAATATTTAACTTTCTTCATCTCATACTTTACTGTTAAAATGTAGATTTATCATCTGAATCTATATTAGTATCGGTTTATACGTCAGTCTGTCAAACTTATGTCAGTCAAAATGTTAAAGCTTCGAAAACTAAGCATATTGCATAAGAAAAATAAAGTAAAAGAATAGCGCAAACTGGGCAGCAGAAATTTACGTATGGATTATGCACGCACTTAAACCAGTCCATATACAAATGCATGATCTATCAGTTGACGGGTATACATGCGCTAAGAAAAGGCACATATCACATACTATTCTATTTGCGCCGCTAGTTCCTTGCAATCTCCGTGAAAAGTGGGGCTTTCTTTGTTAAGCAGGTAGGACGGTTTGGAACTCTAACGGTTACCTAAAACATTTAGGAGCTATTTTAGGGCTAAACGAAAACCCTATAGCTCAAATTCGATTCCAAGCGGCTACAAAAACTAATGTCTTTTAATTTTTGCCCGCAGGCTCTGGTTACGAAGCCTAGCGCATCAATCACTTAGCCATCGTCTGGCCACTGTTAAACAAGAACTGTTTATGCAGACATCAAGTGGTGGTGTAGGCAGAAAAGAAAAAAAATATGGAAAGCGGGAAACATATCCGTTTTTGGTTAATCAAACTGATCGTGTACAAAAGACCCAAATATCGTGGGGGAAGGAGTTAGCGCCCCCCTTTACTTAAAGTGCGTCCATTAATTACGTGAGGCGATTTTGGCGATTTTTCGACCCCCCCCCCCTAGTGAGATATCGTGAGATTTGACTCGACCCCCTCTCCCCCCTAATCTCACGTGAGATTTTTCAAAATGCGTATTTCTAGTGTAAATACGTTAATCTGTGCTTGATTGCGTTGGATTTATTTAAAAAACATAATTTGCTTAATTATTTTTCTTTAAGACTAGTTAAGACTAGTATTTAAGACTACTAAGAACGTAGTCTTGAATCACAGTGAGAAAATCGAACAATAAAATACTTAAATAGGAACTACTAAAATTCGTAAAAGAATATTCATTCTAATTCAGTCCAGGGGGACTCATGTGTGGTTTCAAGAGTGACTACTGGAACTATTGTGTAGGATTTAGCCATATTTTAGTGTAGAAACATGTTTTACTTAATATAGCCGAGTTTTCTCGCAATTTTACACTGTTTCTTGCAGAAAAAAAAAATTACGTGATATTTGCAAAGAATCTCCCCCACGTGAAACTGTGAGATTCGGCTCGACTCCCTCCCCCCCCCCTAAAAGCCTCACGTAATTAATGGACGCCCCCTTACATCTCTTTTGTTGGGTAGAATCACGTGAATGATGGAATCAGGCAAATATCACACTCAAGGTTTTAGAGAATTGACCAGACTACGTAGGTGGTTCAAAAACACTACAGACGCTATGGAAGATTTAGTTCAAGGTCGTTAAAGACCTAACCAACACCGATATATTTGGCTACACGATGTTACATAACTCACAAGTCTGCAATACAACTCTCATGACAGCAGACAGCCTCCATACGAGCCGCAGTATCCGATAGCACACAGGTCTCAAGGAAATTGGCCTTATTTAAGACGTCAAACAGTCTACTCTAACGCACAAGATGTGCATGTTTACATTGGAGTTAAGAACATCAAAACTAGACCCTGAATCAGCGATACAATGTGCTGTCCTTTGATGTCTTCAAATTTAGCTAGCAAACTGATTCTCTTCTACATCGATGCTATTAAAACATCGCCCCAAAACCATCTATGTTTTTGAACATCGATGCTTCCGTCCAGATATCTGTTGCGAGACACATTTGAG
The DNA here is from genome assembly GCA_907164885.2 of Dolomedes plantarius. Taxonomy (NCBI): domain Eukaryota; kingdom Metazoa; phylum Arthropoda; class Arachnida; order Araneae; family Dolomedidae; genus Dolomedes; species Dolomedes plantarius. The sequence goes on along the minus strand of OU015497.1, from coordinate 166,791,986 downwards.
ACATTGCTCAATCGCTCTTTTAACATAAATGACACTGTTTCGTACTTCTGATCTATCATTGAATCTGTTGTTCTTCGTGATGGAACAGTATATAAAGGCACAGTTACTTTTAACAAGTGTTTAAAACCCACGTCTTCAAGGACTGAAATCGGCTGAGAATCTCTATAAATGATGTAAAGAATAGCTTGAGAAATTTTGCTGTGCATATCTCCACCATCTTTAAAAGAAATCACATTTGTGAAACTGTTTTTCATAGTTTTTTGATGGAACCTATAAATATTGGAATACGAACTTACGGTTTCTTCTCTATGTTTCGTTTCAGTCACTGAAATGCTTGGAATGGCTGGGGCCGCAGCATCTGGATTGTGTGGTTTACTTTTTGCCTCGTTGTAAATATCACCATATTTTACCTTCAAATGTCCAGTTAAAATCGTGGTATTGCCAGAAGTTTGAGGAACTTAAGACAAATATTGCATTTCGCCAATTTGTCAAGAGGTTTGGGAAAAATATTTCCAAACGATACATTTGGGAGGCATCTTACTAATAATATTATTGTTAACTTTTATAAAACCAGAACAAAACAAAAACTTAAACGGCCGCTCTCGTGTTTATACTATTTATAAAATAAAATCCCAAGGAAGGTTCTGGAGTGTCGAGAACATTCCAGGCACTATAATTGATTCATTGGTTGTTGTTTGCCATTTGTCTCGTAGCTAGGGGATCGTTCCCCCTTTTGTATTCGTCCTTTTCAGAATTCACACTTACATTTACTGAGTGCGAAAACTATGCTACGTGGTTAATTTTTTATTATGGTACTTTTTCATTTAAAAAAACATCGAAACATCGTAAAACATCGAGCACAAAACATCGATGTTAAAAAAACATCGGCTTCAATAAATCGATGTTTATAACATCGATGCTTTTATCAAAACATCGATGTTTTGAAAACATCGACATCGATGTCCCATCCCTAAACGGGGAACATGTTAGCATCCCTAACCATCCTAGAAAAGAACAAATTTTGAGTCTATGGTTTGTTATGGCAATGTTATCATTACACTGATATCCAACGAAAAATAAAATGGTTGTAACCATTTCTCAGATTCCCTCTCTCTGAGATCGATCTTTCTTAGGCGCTGAATAATGTGTGGTTGGTTAGAAAAGATTATAACAAAGGCTTGACTGTCTAGTGATCAGCGAACCTGTCCAGCTAGCAAGCGATAAGAGTTCGATTTTGGGGCGTTTTTTTTTTTTTTAAGGAGGAAGAAAGAGTCAATGTAATGAAAAATGTGTGGTAGAATTTTACTCCAAATTAAATTTAAATCGCTATTTAGTACACGCAGGGATTATCAATCATTATTGAGTATCGGATATTATGAATTTAGGCATGTAGGTGTTTGCTCTTCTTCCCAATTATTCGTTGATATTGAATCCCCTTGCGAGAAAGCAATATTGAAAATTCACACACGTTTTCACAACAAAAACACGGAAGTGGTAGATTTAAATAGGAAGCATGGAACGTCTCTTTTTGCGAGAAATCAGTGAACGAAATTTTGAAGTTCAAGGTAGTTTTAGGCAGCCGTTTTCAAACAAAAAAGGTCAAATGCGGAAATCCTCTATATATATAAAAAAAAACAGATGCCAGGGGAGAAATTTTGTGGAAAAACAGAAAGCTTAAGTACTTACTTTTTCTATTTTATATTACCCGAAATTTACAGATATGAGGGATGGTATATTTCCATTGTTTAACGAGTAATTTCCCCGACTCTCTCCAATCATAAGAGTATTCATTTTCAACAATAGGAACTAACGGAAGTAGAAAATGATCTGGCTTTTATATACACGCTATTAAAATATTTTAGATTCTAGGGGAACGTCTGTTTCCGCTCATGAAGCTGAAATTCACTTTGAGGCCCATCTGCAGTTGCCTTCCTGACACTAAAGTCGTTTCTATAGCGCTAAATATAAAACCCGAATCGCAATAAATTAGAGCATCTATGAACCATAGCACATATCTATCACCGCTATTGATTGCACAAAGTAGGTGTGTATGCATGTGACAAAAGCTCATTAATCACAGAACACATAAAATGATAACACTTGTTCCGAGGCCGATGAACTTAAGTAATGATTTGGTCAGTTGAGTATGCAAAAATGCAACCTCGACTAATTTAGAACTACCAAGACTTAGAATGGTACTGGTTTCATGATTAACTGATTATCAAAGAGAAAGATATGCATCTTTTTTTCTTGGCGTGTTTGAAGTAATTTGGGAAAAATAACCTTCAGTTTTGAAGAGACAAAAAATTAATTTTTACCTCGAGAGCATCAGCATACTTTAAATCTATCCCTGGTTTCTTCAGACAAGTTGTTATTCAGGCATTTTCGAACTCTATGCTCTATATTATTCCCTGCATTGATTTTTACTTTATTGTAATTCGTATTTGCTACAGGAAAATAGCACAAATATCGGTTTAATTCATATAAAATGCACGAATCTCGAATTCATAAGCTACAAAATTTAATATAATACTTTTTACTGTAGTATTAGGTAAAATGAGAAAAATCTTTCATCATTGTCGAGTTAAAAGAAAAAAATGGAGGAGGGGCATATTGTGTTCAAAAAGCTTCAGAAAGAGTAGTGGGAATTACAGTACATCGGCCGGACCCTTCACTGTGCGTTCAGGAAGAGCATATGGAACCTTAAATTAAGTATAAAACGGGCTGCTGACATTATGGACTGGCAAAATATACATTCGCCTATATTCTGTCTTCGCCAAAAGTCAATTACATTTTAAGGGGACTCACGACCCTTAAGTCGAGGAAATACGGCATATTTTCATACATTTTGACTCTTTGTAACTATTTCAATTTACTCCCAATTTTTCCAAATTTTATGTACGTGATAAATTGATATATTTATTTTAATAAAAAAACTTTCAACTCTCAAAATAATTTTAAATATTTTACATGCTTTAGATATACCTTGTTTTTTAAGTATTTTTATTGCATACTGGCTTGCGCGCAGAACTATGAAATTAATTTTACACTTAAATGTATAATTCCTGTTTTATATTTAAAATAAATAATTCCAAATACAATTTAACATAAAACATTTAACATTAAAATATTTTTTCAATTTTTTTAAAACTGTTCAAAATATAATTAAAATTTCCTTAAATTTTTGCATTAATTTACCCCTGAAAAAATAACAAAATGTGCAGTGATTGCAATAATTCTAGTTCAGACGCAATAAAATAACATGATTCTGCAGTGATAAAAATTTCTTGGAATTATGTTTCATAGTTTTTGGGATATCAGTTGCGGAATGATGCAAGATTACATTTTGAGAAAAATTAGTTTAAAATTTTTCTTACCATAAACTTGATCAGTAATTAAATATTTAGAATATCAATATCTCCGGAACTAAGTGGAATATTTTCATGCGGTTTGCGTTATTTTGTTCAGAAATGATCAGGCTTTAACATATATTATTTTCAAAAAATCGAATGCTTTAAAGATTTAAGAGTAGTGAGTCCCCTTAATTGGACAATCGGTGATTCCATATAAGAAGATACTCAATTTTTTTTTTTTCTAAATATCCTATGCAGAGTTTTTACCATGGAAAATCCATTAAATTTGTACTTAGTTGCTTGATGATTTATCAACAATTAAGTTTCGTAAAAAGTACTAAAAAAATTAACGGAAGAAAATATTTCTTTCGCTTGCCTGCTTTGACGTCATTTTGAAAAACCAATTAGAGAGTCAGTGTTTCATACAAATAGCAAATTCTTACCAATCTTTTTACTAGCCACCTCTAAGCATGAACAGTGCACAGGCAATCTACATAAGTTCTTTCTTTATAGTACAGCCCAAATCTTATACTTTATCATAGCCCAGTCAAAATAGGTTTTATGGCTAAAAAAAATATGAAAGTTTTGAAAATTGGTGGAGATGTTTGCTTAGGCATGCTAATGAACATACTAAAAGTCCCCACCGATCAGACTTGAGCTTTCGCCGCCATCTTGGAAAATGTGTACACTTTTTTGGTTTTTTGGAAATAACTTTAAAAATATTGATTTTATAGAAAATAATTAAATACAAAAATTAAAGAGCATTAAATTATGAACAAAAATCATTCATAACATTTTTTTATATGTCTAACAGGAACAAAGATAATTGACTTTGAAAAGAGCGCACTATCACACCTGGGACGCGCAAGCGCGGTTCGCCATCGCGGTGGGGGGAAATACCCGCGCATATGCGTACCATAATTAGCCAATTTAGTTTTACACTAAATGGGAAGGTTTTTTGTATTTTTTCAAATAACTAGGGAAATATTAACTTTACGTAAAAAAAGTTTATTTCAAAAATTAAAAAACATTAAATTATGTGCAAAAACGATTTTATACATTTTTGTCGTAAACCTAACAGAAACGAAGATATTGACTATAAAATGCGCGTTGATAATGGAGGTAGCCTTAAAGTCTCGTTGCAGGCGCTCTTCTTTGAATATCTAACCTCTCCCACATTTCGGCATTCTTTAAACACAAGAAAATAGACTTTAATGTTTTTGGCTATGTAGATAATTAATCATTATTCATTTTATACATGAATGTAGTAAACTTAGGGGTATTCACTATCAGATTTCCATTGCGAAAAATTGTTCAAGCTTACCTACTTCAGGATTTACTTGCTTTTTTCGGTACGGGATTCTCCCCTTCGTCAGGCATGTATAGATCGTCTATGGATCCTCTAGCATCGGCCCATTCATCAACTTCTTTCATTCGATCGTCATCATCAACAGAGTTGATGCCATTCTGACATACCCCATTGCAACTATTGCAGGCCGTTGTGCAGTTGATGCCGCTTTCCGACATCCGCATCTTACTCCATTGTCAGTCTTACAGTTGCAAAACACCATGTTTAAAACAGAATCGGGAGCTACTGCATCCATAGTTGTGATGAGCACAAGAATTTTCTCTTGACGCTTCCAGCCCCACAGGCAGTTGGTCCTTTCTTTTTCACGTGCTCCAAAGTCTTCCTCATTTTAATTTCGATGGCTCGTATTTGAGTGCGTGCGTTTAAGGTTTCTTGCGATGGTGGTTCAGTAGCAAAATCTCGAAACAAATCACGGAGATTTTTACATTCCAAATCCTATATGTCCATGCCGTCAAAAATTATTTTTGCTAAAGCTGTTTGGATCAGTAAATGAGCTCGGACTGCCCTAGCGTATGCATGGCCAGGCAACATTTTTTCTACTGACGTAGGTGCATAAATCAAAGTTAGTATTTCTTTCAACCCACTTCCAGCCATTATGTACCCAATGCAGCCTAAGAATGACATTAAAAGATGGAATCCACCAAGCCTCACAATACAACTTGATAATAATGGATTGGATGTTGCTGCGACTATCTCTCGAGCTTTAACATACAGTGGTTGGTCAAACGTGAGTATGCAAGACTTTTGGTGCATTTTAACACACTGCTGGGCAGCATATTTCAGCACAGTGAAAATGGTGTTATACTTGCTTCGTGGTAAATTAACAAAAGGAAGGGGTTTTACTTTGGTCTTTCCACAAGGCTGGTTTCTGGTTATACAATGGAAAAATCCTTTCCATTCAGGTATCTGTGGAAGACCTAACCACTTAGCACACATCCAGGAGATATCAGAAGGTTTAGGCAGTGGTAAATCTTCCGATAAAGGATTTAAGACATTCAAATCTTCGATAGTAATTGTTTGTAACCCAGGCCCTCAAAAATTTTCAAACGTTTCTAGAGGAATGATTCCCATTTTGCCTACGGTCGATGCGGATGTAAGTTCGGTTAATTTTTTTATCTTCGTCCCGGGTTCCACTGCTGACGCTGGAGTAAAGCAAGCAATGCCCTCCCATGCTATGAAAAGTATTCAGGCCATCGATTGTCGACACATTGAAATCTGCATTGTCAAATACGAATTGGCAGAATGATCCCTCGCGCATTTGGGGTTGCGGATGATTTATGGCTGACATCTCAAGTGTTTGGGCTTCATAGTAAGAAGAACAAAATCCCAAATTCGAGAGCATTTTTATTAAATTCTTGGAACAGAACCTTTTGTACAAAAATAAATCAAGACCATTGAGCAGAGGAGACGTAAATGATCGTGGCCTTAGCGCTGATATAATGACGTGAGCTATTGAAGTGACTTTTTTTCCGCCTTAGCAGTCTTTTTTTTAATAATCAAGTGCTCCAAAAAAGATTTTAGGCTTTCTGGAATTCCCTTGTTCACATCTCTGAAAAAATTATCACTTGGAGGGTAGCAATGAGTGTCATAAACTGGTGTCTGGATATCTTCTTTTATTATGGCTGCAGCAGTTTGTACTATTCGTAGACGCTCCTCACGATCATTTCGTATCCTTTTGTCGTACCAAGAGTCTGATAAGACTTTCATTCCAGTATTACGTAAACATATGACAGTAACTTTTTTGGAGTTTGAAGCAAAAATAATGCCATCCCTGTATTTTTGTTTCAACTTATTTCTCAAAGTGATGTCTGGAACTAGCCCTGTAATTTGAGATTTGAGTTCAGGTAGTGAGAATTGACAGTCGTCATTATTATCAAGGAAGAAGGATATTTCGTCTACAGCTACTGAGGCGTAATCCGACTCAGGCCGCCCTCTCTTTTTGATTGGTGCAGTGTGTAGAAAAAAAGTCATATAGTAATCTTGGTGATAAATCGCATCAGCTGCAACTAAATCAGCAACGTTTATTATATGACACTGAACTTCCTCTTCCCACTGATCATGTTTATTCTCTGCAGCTTCAAGAACTTTGTGTTTCATTTCGAGACTCCTAACTTCGTATATAGTTCTTCGTCTATCAGTTGGTTTTTTCTTTTGTCTTGCTTTGAATTCTTTGTCTATCACTGCCGTACAAAAGAAACATCGAACTGAGGTAAAAAATATTGTAAACTTACCGCACGCTCTTCACTTTGCGATGTTGACGCGATTTCTGCATTTCTTTTTAAATCAACTTTTATATTTCCTGGTCTGGTGTAATTTCTCCGACATAACGAATGAACCGAAACAGATTTTAAATGTTCCAACTGTTCATGCTTATTGTCTTTTCTTTGGACACTAGCTCTCTTTTAAGCGTCGATCCCCTTTTCTCCTACATTCACGAAATCATCATTTGACATTAATTTTTTACTTATAAAACATAGTTCCGTATCAGCCATTGTTCACAGATGCACACGGAACGGTGACTAACTATTAACTGGCTAGGAAAATACTAGGGTAAGACTGATTTGGCACCTTACGGTATGCACATGCACGTGTCTTCCAGCCATCGCGATGGGCACCCACGCATGCGCGTCCCTGGTGTAATAGTGCGCTCTTTCCAAAGTCAATTATCTTTGTTCGTGTTAGACTTAAAAAAATATAATATATGTTTTTTGTGCATTGTTTTTTGTAGAAGCTACGTCCATTATCAACGCGCATTTTATAGTCAATATCTTCGTTCCTGTTAGGTTTAAGACAAAAATGGATAAAATCGTTTTTGTACATAATTTAATGTTTTTCAATTTTTGAAATAAATTTTTTTTACGTAAAGTTAATATTTCCCTAGTTATTTGAAAAAATACAAAAAACCTTCCCATTTAGTGTAAAACTAATTTGGCTAATTATGGTATGGCCATGCGCGGGTATCTCCCCCCACCGCGATGGGGAACCGCGCTTGCGCGTCTCAGGTGTGATAGTGCGCTCTTTTCAAAGTCAATTATCTTTGTTCCTGTTAGACATATAAAAAAATGTTATGAACAATTTTTGTTCATAATTTAATGCTCTTTAATTTTTGCATGTAATTATTTTTTATAAAATCAATATTTTTAAAGATATTTCCAAAAAACCAAAAAAGTGTACACATTTTCTAAGATGGCGGCGAAAGCTCAAGTCTGATCGGTGGGGACTTTTAGTATGTTCATTAGCTTGCCTAAACAAACAGCTCCACGAAATTTCAAAACTTTCATATTTTTTTTAGCCATTCGTTAAAATCGGGTCTATTTTGACTGGGGTATCAGTTTAAGGCTAGGGTAGCACTTCGTCTCGCTAAATCTCAAATTCAGAATTTCACCAGCAATACAATATACGTATATATTTATATAGTTTACGAAAAATCACTCAAATTTTCTCTATAATGCAAAATGTAACCACCGTTTGATGATATACATATCTTCATTCTTAAGAGACCTCTACAAATCATGAAAATTTAAATATTAATATTATTTTCTGCAAGTAGGAATTTTCGTTCGTTGGGGAATAGATTAAAACATCCACTCAAAAGATAGTAAGATGAGAAACAGTTAACGGGAACGAAAAGAAAAAATTCGGACGACATTTCATAAAAAGTGTCAATTTTTCGACATGATCCAACAAGCTATAACTATGTGTGAATCCACAAGTGATATGATACAAACATGGAAAAGCATTATAATGGCATATATATTCTTTAAACCAGGGGTGTCCACAGTGGCGTAGCGAGCATAACCGGCGCCCGGGGCACGATACCTTTTTGGCGCCCCCCATATAAAAATTGAAATTTTCCGGAATCTCTTCTTTGTCTTGGGGACCATTTGGCGCCCCTTTGCGAGAGGCGCCCGGGGCATGATAGACCCCCTTGCCCCCCTCTCGCTACGCCACTGGGTGTCCAACCGTTTAGCTTCCCTGGAGCACACTGAAAGACGACGAATTGTTTTGGGCCACACAAAAATATATCTAACATTAAAAAGTACACTGCTAAAAAAAATTAGGGGAGCAAGCAAAGAAGTTAACAAAACCGTGCGAGACAGCCATGTATTGGCATAAAATAGATAGTACATGCGTATCAATGCGCAATACAGAAAAAAAAAGACGTAAAAAAATTGTAATTAAGCTTTAATTCTTTGAAAATATGGAAAAAACATGAAAAGATGATTTAGGGCAACAATGATTTAGGGTTACATGTAAACGATAAACAAAAAGTATTTTTTAGAAATGATGCAAGATTTTTAATATGGCGTGTGGTCTCCTCGAACAGCTAAGACTGCTGCACACCTGTTTTCCATGGATGCGATGATGTTATCGATAAGACTTTGGGGAATACTGTTCCACTCCTCAAGAAGTGCAATCTCCAAGTCTCGGAGAGTAAAAGGAGGCCTTGGTCTCGCAGCAATGCGTCGTCCGCGCATGTCCCAAACATGCTCGATTGGATTCAGGTCAGGAGAGCACGCTGGCCATTCCATACGCTGTATTGTTTCAGCTTCAAGCATGTTCTCCACAAGACGAGCTGTATACGGTCTGGCATTATCATGCTGGAAAACAAAGGAATCTCCAATGGCTGTTGCGTAAGATATGACATGAGGTCTCAGTATCTGCAACTCTTGAGTAACAAAATAAACACACGCTTCCTTTTCATTCAGTTAAAAAGTCATAATCTTCCCACTCCATGCCGAGGTGATAGATTATAAACTTTTCAGCCTGATTCCTTTTGGGATCAGTGACTCCAAATATCAGCCAGTTATGCCACAAAAATACTATTTCGGCAAATATGAAGGAGAGTCGTGAGAGTTTCGCTGCTTTCATGAAATGCGCCCCACAAAGATCACAAGAAGTCGTTCAAGCAACTCTGGTCATAAGACGAAAGAGTTTTGCTACAATATTTCTATGTTCTAAACAATTACAAAAATATTAATCAGGAATATGGAATCTTCATTGCTCGAAATCCTGCAAAAAATATTGCGAGGAAACTGCTTGAGCGAGCAACGAAATTTGGGGTCGCAATTGACTGGTTACCAACCCGAAGGAACATAAAAATTACAACAAATACAAAAATTAAGTAAAATTCTTAAACTAAAACTTACATGGAGTGCCAAAAATAAAATCATAATGCTCATCACATTATTTGATGGACACTAAATAAATTTCGGTGAAACAACGGGTGATAAAGGAAAAGTAAAGTTTTTTCTTGGGGGGGGGGGGGGGGGCTCAGTCTTTGGTGCAATAAAATGACGGCAAAATGTGCTTTTCAAAGATTCAAACACATTCAATTAAAGTATGTTTTATTTTATAGAATATATAGAGTGAGTATCCTTTGGAAATACTTAACGACTGAGAATATTTCGGATATCGGATGTTTTTGGACTTTGAGATAAAATATGACAGAGCTATGAAGAGATGGAAAAAAAAAACTTTTTGAAAAGTTCTTTCGAATTTGACATAAAAGGCTCGATGTGCACATTTCCTAGCTAATCTGCAGATTAAATGATTTGCTCCGTTAAAGTGCGGAATCAAAAGTTTTTCGCATTTTACCTATGCAATGTGCACATTAACGGCTTCCGTATCGTTAAAGTTCAAAAGTTTGTTTCCCTCATTTCCTTTCCCTACATGTCCTTTCCTTCCACTTTTAGTTTGGTTTCGCCAGCGTCTTGTCGTCGTCGGCTGTTTTTATTTCTCATAATTTGCGTCGGCTGCCAGTGCGTAGCATAGCTGTTTTCAAATTCGTTTCTGCCTGCTAAGCGCGTAAATTTGTGTCGTGATTTTTTTTTAAAGATGATAAATTTAGCTCCTAGTATGCAAGCAAGCACCGAATTGGTGATAAAATGAAGAAAAGATTCTCTTCGCAAACCTCTTTAGCGAATATTCAAAATATGTTAGTATTTTAATGATAAAACGAAAGTATGATTCCATAATTGAAGATGTAAAGCGAATAAAAGTAAATGTTAGCAGTTTCTAATGCAAAGCACCCAAATGTCGATGAATGTGTCACTGTGAGAATTAAAGTACCCGAAGTAGACAGAGAAAAAACTGATGCCCGCTCGATTTTAGCTATGGTTCTTAGTAAAACTGGGGATGGCTTTTATAAACTTGGTACTAAAACGGGTATTTTAAAACAATTGTATGCAAGATCTGAATTCAGTGTTTGCAAAGAGAGGTTTTTAACGAAAGAAAATGTTCCTGCTGTAGAAATATATTTACGTCTAACAGCAATAAAACAATCCCTTGGTACTGCGCGGAGTTTCAGAAAATGTGACTGCAAATCTAAATGTACCACAAATAGGTGTGCTTGTCGCAAAAACCAATTGCTATGCAATTCAAAGTGCCACCAATCTTTAGATTGCACTAAAAAGTAAGCATAACTTTATATGTTTTGCAAATTCATTTCCTTATTTGTAATAATATTTAAAACCGTTTGATTCTTTGTATTATAGTTTTTTAATTGATGGATGACTGATTCTATCAACTAATTTTTTGATTGTTTGATTGTATAAACTTGATTCTTTACATATCGAAAAATAAATAAATAACGTTATGTTAATTTAAACGTACAGAAACGTTGCTGTTGTTCCAACAAAGATCTTATTTTCACTTTAACGACTTCCTAGTAGGTAATGTGCAGATTATCTAGGTAATTTGCAGATTACCTAGGAAATTTGAAAAATGAAACAATTTTCCGCACTTTAACGGAGCAAATATATATATATATATATATATATATATATATATACATATATATATATATATATATATATATATATATATATATATATACATATATACATATATACATACATATATATATATATATACATATATACATATATACATACATATATATATATATATATATATAATATATATATATATATATATATATACATATATACATATATACATACATATGATATATATATATATATATATATATATATATATATATATATATATATATATATATATATATATATATGTCGTGTTCCAAATAAATATCGAATGAAATCAACGGACCTTGCAACAGGTAAATAAAATATAAAAAATATACTAATATGGTATTATTTAGTATTTTATTGTAGGGTCATTTGTCTAATTAATTAAAGATTGGTTCACTTACGACAGAAATGTTACATTAAAAGTCTTTAACATGAATAAATTAGGTTAAATGTTCACTCTTCATTTCCTGTCTTTGTTATATACTTCGGGGTCAATCTAGCAAGCCTACTTATCATTTTTAATAATATGTAGTACAGAACATATACAACGAAACAGTCAGTCTTGAGATATACCGAATCATGATTCAATATTGTTAAATATTTTTAAGCTATGCGTGTTCCGTAGCCTAACCTAAACTTCAAATGAAAGTGTATTCAATATGGCTTGCATGTTACGGATTTCGGATTGTTGATACTTAACTTGCTTTGAAGTCTGTCAGATACGATAAACTGCGGGATATTGAGAACTTTTCATTTTTAAGAAGTAAATTCTTTTACGAAGGAAAATGTTATGCATATTAATTTTAAAAAAAACAAAAATCTATCATTGGAAGGTGATCGTTGAATTGAAAGGTCTGTTGAAGGAAATTTAACTTTCTCATATTCAATATATATGCTACTATGCAAATAACATGTAAGTTCTGTGTGAGATAAGATATTCTAATTTTTTTTAAAGGTAAAAATTGTAAGACTTTAACAAAATTTTTCTCGAAATAATTTGACTAGTTTTAAATGGCAGTTATCAAATCATTTTCAGGCATTTTCTTTCCACCTGAGAACTTTCACGAAAGCAGTTTTATGAAGTTATTGATAAAATTATGTAAATATATCACAGAGACTTAACACTACCTGATGTAAATTTTTTTTTAAAAATTGTATAAAAATAAATTGAAGAAACTTGAGAAAAATTGCTTCAATATCTATAAAAAGTGGAGGTCTGTTAATGTCGGTCGATATTCAATATAAGACCATCAAAAGTGTATTCTCTTCGCTTATTGAAATTTGACTTATTAATTAGCCTAAAAATCAAATATGGCGAGTCATTACATTTCCTTCGTGATACTACCCCAAACACACACACACCACCGTCACCCAAAGAAGAAAAAAAAAGAAGAAAAAAGGGAACAATAGAAGAAGGCACGCTACCTTTCACGCCTTCGGGTCGCTGCCAAGGCATTGCGAGAAACTTCTTCACCACTCTCCGATCGTTTTATCAGATTCAGATAAAAGGCACACAACGCACAATCTTACTACATACAACTCGGTCCGCTTCTGTCTCTCATACTCATAATGAGCAGGGAAATGAGAGGGAAAAATAAAATATTAATAAAACGAGGGTCAACGCCCCCCTTCTCACCACGTGGTGAGGAAGCTCTCTCTCTCTGCGGCAGCAGTAAATAATAATGTACAAATGATAAAAAGGTCCGAATTGGATCAAGGTCGTAAGAGCCTCTCGGATGATAAGCGAGGCAATGCAACCCAAAAGCGGGCCCCTCGACGTCGACAACCACAGACTTTCGAACCCACTGCGGTGCCTGTTTCACAGCCACGTGTTCATTCCTCACTTTTCCGCGACACATAATATTTCGATACCAGTCGTAAGCACACACGTATGCATTCACCGCGATAGCACTGCTCCGACACGAACATTGGGCCTCGATATATAGAATATAGGAAGTACTCACACACTTTAAGAATAATAAATGAATTCCTTATTTTAAAACCATGGCTTTAGCCTGGAGCATATCAACTAACAACTTAGTTAAGCAGTGTATGATAAATTTAACGTTTTAGGGCCTGTTCACATAGGAGTCCGTTGCGTTGCGTTAAGGAAAAGATGACGTTGAGATGAAAATAATCATAGGCGTTAAAAATTTCATTGCTAATCGTTTGGAGGCCTATGATTAGTTTATTTTCGTCTAAACGTCATCTTTTCCTTAACGCAACGCAACGGACTCCTATGTGAACAGGCCCCTATACATTCACCCGGTAAAACCAAGGCATAAAAAATAAACTACTATGGTGTAATATCATATTTATTTAATAAGAATATAACATTAACAGATTGTGTGATTCGAGCATTTTCATGTAAGCTTGTATTAAAAGGGTATCTTAGGCTCGAAATAGAAGGTCATTCATAGTTTTGACCGTGACCGCTACAGCCAGCGGAAGCTTTTTTTTTTACTGTACAACAGCCAGCGGTATGTAGCGAAGCCAGCGGCTGGGGATTTTCTGTAATGTTTTTGGACGGATGCGTAACGGAGCGTAACGGAGTGAAGCAAGGGTATCTGAGCGATGCGAAGATCCCGTGTGCGCCTACGAGTTTCATAAAGCCAGCAGTAAGTTTGTTTTCCAATTTATTGTTTACATTTCGCAGTTTAGGCCTAACAGGTCTCCGAACGGGATTTTGGCGCCAAATTGGCGATGGCCCGTTGCGTATACTACATCTGTTCCGTGTAATGTGCTGCTTTAAAGATCAATTAAAGTTTGGCAGCTAAAAAGAAGACGACCTTTTGTGTTTGTGTGTCTTCAAACGTCTCTCACCGCCTTTACCCACTTGTCCAAGATGAAGAATTTCTACAGGCGCAGTCGGCGAATCGTATCAGGTGAGAGCTCTTATATTTTGTGTAAATGCATGCTCCCACATTTTAATATTTTAATTGTCTGGGCGAAATTATCTAGGAATATAGTGTTAAAAGTTGTTCCATCCCAGAACATAAAGTTTCTTTTTCTCGTCAGAGAAGAAAAACTGAATTCTCACCAGAGAAAATCAAAAAGAATAGTCAGTATTCCGAGTTTTATTTCTTTGTATATTTTATTTTAATTTTTGCTGCTGTTGTTCTTTCAAGGGGAAAAATATTTTTCCTTTCGATTTGGAATTTTCGTCCCAGATAATTATGAATAGTTTTGTTAAACGCATGTTTAATCAGTATTTGCAAACGATAATTCATCTGATTCACTGCATTTAAATTTGAGGATATTACATATTAAATAAGTTAGATTTGTTGTCTGAATGTCTTTTGGGCTCAATCCCAATATACGGTACCCCAACCGTTTTATTTTTTTGGCGATGTTTTTTAGATTTTTGCCAAGTTGGCGATAAAATGCCAAATGTGGTTTGTGTTTGTTAAATGCTTTTAAGGTAACAATTTATTGCTCCCGATTTGAATAATATGGCGATATTTTTTTTGGCAATGTTTTTAGATTTTTGCCAAGTTCACGATAAAATGCCAAATGTGGATTGTGTTTGTTAAATACTTTTAAGTTAACCATTTACTGCTTCCGATTTGAATAATTTGCAGCCAATCGGAGCTTGTGATTTACTTGTAGACGAGTTTAATCCTGATTTTATATACGCGCTTGTTTCAAAAAATTAAACCGTTGAAAAAATTAAACCGTTGTTCTTTTTGGGATTGCAGTTCCACCGCTCGGACGTACCTTTATTTGCGAGGTATGGCTTTTTTTTTTCTAATGGGAGAGTTGATTTGGATTTTTTTCGGGATTTACAAAATGCGGGTAAGAGAACTATTATAGATTATTGTATGTATGTTGGGTTAATAGCTAATATTTATTATTGTCTTAATTGTAATTTGCAAATGATTATAACTGAGAGGAAAGATCTGATCATTGCGCTAAAAGATTCATTAGATGTGGTTTCCGGTTCGAAGAGAGTAAATTGGATGTAATTACGGTTTTAAAATTAACTTATTTATGGGCAAAAAAACGCCGTGTTCTTGGATTACAGACGAATTCGGGGTATCCTAAAACACCGAAAAATCAACAAAACGTAAAAGAAGCTAAACCGAAAGTGAATAACCGGTAAGTGTTTTTTTTTTTTAATAAAATTGAATTTCTTATTTTTTTAAAATTTTAACATGAAATAATATAAATGACAACATGCAGAACTTTCATTTTTTTATTTTCTGATATATTTAACCAAGATGTATTTTATATTTATTTAAATGAATTATTTGCAATATACTGATTTTTTTAGCGGGGGGAGGATGCCCCCCCCCCCAGACACACACCTAACAAATTTCTCATTATTTTTCAGCTTTTATTTTTTGTATTTGTCTGTTTTTGTGCTTTTCTGTGGTTGTGCAGTTTAAAAAATGCGTATTTTGGAGACTTTCCGGACTTTCCCGTTCCAAAAACACGCGTTCTGCTTGGGCGACAACAACAAAAAAAATTGACTGCCCTTATTTAACTACATTTTTTTATTTTCTGGATAATTTTTCAATGAAAGTTCTGCATGTTGTCATTTATATTATTTCATGTTTCCCTCTGCGATGGAACCGCCATCTTGGTTACGTCTGCCATCGCCAACTTGGCGATGGGAGACGTAACCAAGTTGGCGGTTCCATGGCTTAAATAAGAACGATTTTATGTTAATTTTTTGTGTGTGTAACAAATCATTGTTTATGCATAATATAAATAGAATAATTTCGATAGAATTGTGGGTTTTGTTTTGGTTTTATTTTACTGCATGATATACGTACTTGGGTTTTATTCTTGATGGATGTTCTAAACATAAGGATTGTATAGTTATATTTTAGGTGGGATATTTAATGTTGATGAATAGCATAGAATAAAATAAATACATTTGATTATTTTATATGTACGTTGTGTTCTGATAAAATATTAATGTCGATTCTGTTGGTGAAATTTAACATTCATTATCGGAAATTTTACAAAATTGAGTTGTACACACTATATTTTTATCGAAGGTTTTGATCTTTAAAGATTTTCACCGTATTGCGAAAACGAAACTTCTTTAATGTTTGTTCTTGGATGTGTTATTTTTTTTTTAATGTGTATGATATTTTGTTTCTGTGGTTACAATATTATAGCACATAATTCGAACAGTTTGTTTGCGTGTAGTACTTACTGATTACACATTGTTATTCAGGTGTTATTAGGTATTTATTTGAATTTTTATTAATTAATGTTTTCAAGGGTTGACAGAGTTAGGGCCTGTTCACATAGGAGTCCGTTGCGTTGCGTTGCGTTAAGGAAAAGATGACGTTGAGATGAAAATAAACCAATCACAGGCGTTAAAAATTTCATTGCTAATCGTTTGGAGGCCTATGATTGGTTTATTTTCGTCTCAACGTCATCTTTTCCTTAACGCAACGCAACGGACTCCTATGTGAACAGGCCCTTAGTGTTAAGAATAAAACTCTGATTATTGGTGTTTATTAGTGTAGTATATGTTTAGAGGTGTATTATTAGATTTAACCCCATGAATCATTTATTGTCAGATATATATATTATTTTTCGGGGCTTCTAAAAAAAATTCCCGTTTGTTCTAAGAGTTATATTTGTGTGTATATATATATTTATAAAATAAGGGGTTACTAAACACTAAGCACCATGGCATTTTTAACTAAGGGTAGAAAAGAAGATTTGCGCAATTTGGCTGAAGAGATGCGGGAAAAACCAACTCCCGAAATGAGAATAGTAGATCTCAGAAAAATTATTATAGAAAGTAAATCTTATGATGAAGAATTTGTAAAGGGAACATTAGAGATGATCATTAATACCACACTCGAGGAAGAAGTGTCCAAGAAAAATCAAAAGGAGTTGGAAGTTCAGCAGAAGCAAAGATAGTCGGAAGTTCAGCAGAAGCAAAGATAGTCAGAAGTTCAGCAGAAGCAAAGAGAGTTGGAGATGGAAATTCAGCAGAAGCAAAGAGAGTTGGAAGCTCAGCAGAAAAGAGAACAAATGGAGTTTGAATTGAGAAAGCTCGAAATCGAATCTAAAAGTCGGTCAAGCTCTTCTGCGGTTTCCAATATCAGTGGGCAACATTTCTCAGAATTAATTTAGCTTATGCCTATATTTAATTTGCGTGAGGATGACATCACGATTTATTTATCTCTGTTCGAAAGACAGGCCAAAAGAGTCAACATAGATGCTAAAGACTGGGTATCGTGTCTTTTAACGTTATTACCATCCGAAATCGTTCAATTAATTAGTAGAGAATCGGAAGAGAAATTTGAGGATTACGAGTATATTAAAACAATTTTGCTAAAAAGATTTAAATTGAATCCTGAAAGTTTTAGGAAAAAGTTCGTGATGCATCAGAAGATGGCTGAGAAATCTTTGAGGGATTTTTGTTATGAAATAACAAATTATTTCGAAGAATGGATTGGAGGTCTAGATATCAAAGATTTTGAAGGATTGAAGAATCTAATCATTACAGATCAGCTCAAGAAAAAGGTACCGCCTGAAGTGCGAGAACATCATTTAGATGAATGGACAAAATTTACTTCTCCGTCCAAGTTGGCGGACAGATTAGATGAATATGATAGTATACGCAGTACAACAAAGAAATCCTTGGAAACGGTTTCTAAGGACAAGGTTAATGAAAAATTTCGTCCTCATACTCCACCTCCAGAACGGACATTTAAGAGTAAACCCTTTTCTTCACCTCAAAACACAACCAAATGGACTCCACAACGCCGAAATGAGGATTTATATAGATCTAAATACAAACCAACTTGTTTTACTTGTGGAAAGGAAGGTCACACCTCGAAGTTTTGTAACAAAAAATCATCAGTCTAAAAATATTCCTATTACCCCACAAAGTAACCTAGTTCAAAAGTCAACTACTATAAAAGAAGATAAATCAGATGTGTAGACAGTTAAAATTTCCATTCCAGTATCCAAATCAGTGGACATTTATGATGGCGTGGATGATTTAAAAATCATCGAAATCAAATGCGGAAATGTAGTTCTGAATGGTATAGTAGACACGGGCGCACAAATATCCGTAGTGCTTGAAGATTTGGTAGCCGATATGCCTTATGAAGGAGAAGGCAAAATAGAAATAAATTCAGCTTTTGGAGAAAGTGAAACATCTCCTCTCAGAATCTTTGGAATGAAAATTAATGACGATTTACATGGGGATGTTTCAGTCACCTGTGCCGTTTCAAAGAGACTTACTAACAATTTATTACTAAGCTTTTCAGCGTACACTATGCTCAAAGAAAATATCGAACTCCACGGGAATAGCAATTGTTTGGAGACGTCAGTCTCAGAATTAAAAGAACCGAATAATGAAGTGTCGGGATATAATGACAAGGACATGCTTTCGAATGTAACTAATACAGTGTTAGCAGTGAGCGGAAAGGAGTCTCTACAAAAAGCAACAGATGATCGCACAATAGAAGAGACAAACTTAGAGTTCGTCAAACTTCAGAAGAATAATGAAACGCTTAAGAAATGTTTTGAATGGGCAGAAAAACGAGAAAACTCTTATTTTATTGACCATGGAATTTTACAATATAATGAATATATTTGTGGTGAAAATATTAAGCAAGTCGTATTACCAGTAGAGAAGAGGGACATTGTGTTAAAAATGGCACATGAAATCCCACTAGCTGGCCATCTTGGAAAAAAGAAAACCACTCAGCGGATTAAATACTCATTTTACTGGCCTACAGTCAAGCAAGACGTAAAAGGGTATTGTGTAAGTTGCAAAGAATGTCAAATGAGAAAAGTGGCTACATCTCGTATAAGGCTAGGATCCCTATACAACCTATTGTCAGACCTGAAACTCCGTTTGAAGTATGCAACGTAGATTGTATAGGACCATTAGAACCTCCATCGGGAAGAAAACATAGTTTTGTAATATGCGCTGTGGATCTGTGCACTAGATGGGCAGAAGCCATACCAGTAAGAGAAATTAGTGCCAAAACTACATGAACGTATTAATGAAGATATTCACTCAGACCGGATTTCCTAAAATGATCTGTACCGATCAAGGTACAAATTTTACATCCAAGCTAACTCAGGCTTTTGAAAATCTCCTAGGCGTATCTCCACGTTTTTCCACTCCAGGACATCCTGAGAGTATGGGTGCTGTCGAACGTTGGAACCGAACTTTAAAGGAGATGATGAACAAAAATATTCAAGAATATGGCTGAGATTGGAACTTTCATCTTCCTTATCTTTTATTCGCGTATAGAGAAGTACCACATAGCACTACTGGGTTGTCACCATTCCAGTTAGTTTACGGGAGATTACCTCCGGGTCCTTTATCTTTGTTAAAAGAAGTTTGGACGGGCAAACGGAGGATTCCAACCACTGCATCTCGTCCAATTGTAGATTATTTACAAAACTTAACTGAAAACCTGAGAAAAGCTCATGAAATTGCATCTGAGAATGCAGAGAAGTCTCAAGAACGATATTCTTCTAATTATAATCTTCGGTCGAAAAAAAAATCTTTTGTTGATGGCGAAAAGGTTTTAGTACTGTCACCTTCGTCCTCTTACAAACTTTTAAATACTTGGATTGGACCTGCCACAGTTATACAACTTACTAGACCGCATTCTGCAAAAGTCGAAATGGAAGATGGGGGTATCAGGGAACTCCACATAAATAAGCTCCGACCTTACATTCAAAGAATAAATCATGTTGGTATGGTTTTCGAACTAGATGAAGATTTTGGGACAATTCACTATGCACCTGCTGACAAGAGGAATAAAAATGTTGAAGATATCAGAAAACGTCTTCCTAATATGAAAAGTACTAGTTTAACAGGGGAACAAACCCCCAGGAACTCTATGATATTCTCCGGAAATATGTAGATATATTCAGTTCCAAGCCCGGATATGCCAAGGTTGAAGGACACTCTGTCAAAATTACGGAGAACTGTTCGCCAAAGAGACTCAAACCGTATAGGGTCCCTATTAGTTTACAAAAGGAAGTAGATCGGCAGATCAAAGAGTTATTGGATATGGGCCTCACTGAGCCAAGTGACAGTGGACGGGCTCATCCAGTAGTTTGTGTCGCTAAGAAGGATGGAAGCGTTAGGTTGTGCATTGATTTTAGATTACTGAATAGTTTTACAGTCCCAGACGTTTACCCCATGAAAATAGCTAGAGATCTGTTATTTGAGGTAGGAAAAGCAACATTTATTACTGTAATTGACCTCACCAAGGGATATTAGCAAATCCCAATGAAGGAAGAATCCAAGCCTTGTACAGCATTTGTGACACATTCTAACCATTACCAATGGAACGTGTTACCATTTGGAATGAAAAATGCTGGGAGTACGTTCCAGAAATCGATAGACAAGGCCCTGGCTTCTCATAAAGCATATTGCCGCTCATATTGATGATGTGGACATATTTTCTAAAACATAGGCGGAATATCTTAATCACATAGACAGCGTTTTCAAGACACTAAGGTAAGTAAGTTTAACAGTAAACTTAGAAAAGTGTGAGTTTGGTAAAAATCAAGTGAAGTTCTTCGGCCATTTGATTGGATCCTGTCAACATTCCCCAGATCCAGAGAAGGTTGAAGTTATAAAAAGATTAGCAAAGCCCACTACGAAGAAAGAAGTAAGAAGTTTACTTGAACTAGCTAGCTACTACCGTGATTATATACCACAATTTTCACAAATTGTGTTACCTTTGACAAACATGACTAAGAAAAGTGTGCCAACCACCATACCGTGTAGTACTGATGCTGACCAAGCTTTTGCGAAACTCACGGAGGAGTTGGGCAAAATGCCTTCCTTACATACTCCAGATCTTGATAAACCTTTCCAGTTATATACAGATGCATCGGCCACAACAATCGGTGCATGTTTAGCTCAAAACGATGGACAAGGAAAGGAAGTACCCATTGCATTCTTTATTAAAAAGCTGAATTCGTGCCAAATGAAGTGGTCAACTATTGAGAGAGAAGCTTTTTGTGTCCTTAAGGTATTGAAGAAGTTTTGATACGTGGATATTTAGTGCTGAAATACAAATAATTTCTGATCATAACCCATTGACTTATTTAACTCAAAGTGCCCCTCATGGTGCAAAGCTTTCTCGCTGGGCATTAGCTCTACAACGTTATAATATGAGTGTTACATATAGAAAGGGTAGTCGCCATGGTAATGCTGATGCCTTATCCAGATTAAAATTTGATTCTTCTAATTAATTTTTAGAATTTATCTTTTCATGTATATACTTGTTCTTAAATGGTGTGGTAATACAATATTGCTATTGAGTACGTTATTTGTTTAATGTTTTATTATCTATTATGTTTATAAATTTGTATGTATATTGTTTATATTAACTGGGAGCTGCATAAATGAAAAGCTCTCACCTTAATGTCTTTTCTTGTGTGTGATAGAACAAAACTTGTTCCGAGTTTTATTTTCCTTAGCAACATCGACACTCATGTGACGGGTGTGTTTGCCCCGATGGGAGTTGTAAGAACTGTGAAGAGACAACTCAACTCGACTCTAGTTTAGAAAAACGAAGAAGGAATGATGCGGCCATGTTGGCTGATGTGAGGAGCTTCCTATGACTACATAGTTGTTTATTCATTAATTTTATATGTTTGTGTAATTTGCTGCTTTAAAGATCAATTAAAGTTTGGCAGCTAAAATGAAAACGACCTTTTGTGTGTGTGTGTGTGTCTTCAAACGTGTCTCACCGCCTTACCCACTTGTCCAAGATGAAGAATTTCTACTAATTTGTAACATCATGAAGGCAAAGAATGGAAATAAATAACAAGGAAATAATACAAAAAAATTTTAAAGTTTTTTTTTTAAATTTCAACGTGTCTAATATTAAGGGGGAATATCAAGCTAGTCTCATGAGAATTATACAGGAAGCTGTACTAAGCTCTAGATTATTCGTGAACGGATAATCAATGATTCGCAAAAGAGAAAGACCCGCTATAAAATGCACGTTCGTTGGGAGGAAAATAAACATGGCTAGTATACAATAGAAAAGATTTTTAGACTTCTTTCAAGACAAAAACTAAAAATCTTTGTGATTTTATTTTTTTCATATATCATTTTTAAAACACTAGCTCATTTAAAATTTCTCTGAAAACGTCTCCTTTTTTATGGTATTTTGGTCATTTTTTTTATTACCTCCATTTTTCAATTTTCCGTGCACACCCTAGCATTCATTAGAACATAGTAGGCGGTGTATTACACGTGTTGATGTTAATTTGGAAGAGTTTTCTCAATATTTAAAAGGGTTGGGACAGAAGATTTTAATTTTTGGTTTAGCCACATTTAATACTGATTTTTTTCAGCAAATGTGTCATTTTATAAACAAAGTTGTACAGATAAAAACTCTATCAATTTGAAATTCTATTTTTTAAAAAAAATTCATTATTCTTTTGTACTTTGAAAAGGTTTTTAAAAAAATTTTCATCGGTAATTGTTAAGAAAAAAAATTACGAAATTTTTAATCACTTTGAAGGGTTCAAATAGAAAAAGTTTATTATTTTTCCTTTGAGGGAAAAAATTTCAGAATTTTTACTCTAAATCAGAAATCTTGGCGGCAAAATAATGAAAGTAAAACAAAGGAATTTCAGAAAGATACTTGAGAGGAATTTTGAATTTACTTTTGCGCAAATCGTGAAAAAAATCTATTCCGAGATAATAATAATAATAATAAAATTACGACCCAAAAGTACGCATGGATAGTACAGCGTCGGAAATAAAACAAGACGTTCGCTTCATTTTATTTTAAAACCTCTGCATAATGTTTCAAATCAAGAACAATTAAATTCTGCTCTCAAGCAGGCAGGGCCCGACTTAGCCTAATTGGGACCCGGGGCAAAAACTTCTTTGGGGGCCCCCCTCTGCTTCACTACTTCAGTAATGAAGAACTTAATACTTATTACTAAAAATTCTATTAGATTTGGGGGGCCCCCTCTGATGTGGGGGCCCGGGGCAACTGCCCCGTATGCCCCTGCCTTAGTCAGGCTCTGCAAGCAGGTCCCAAACGTAGGAACTTTTTAAGATATCATCGGGCACTTCAGATATTTCTGTTTATTGAAAAGGTTTATAAACTACAATAGAAATACGTCAAAAAGAGTTTAAACTGTATGGCGTTATTGTAAATGATCGTATGTAACATAAAGCAATAAAAGCCATCGAAAATAGTTAATAGGGTAGTAAAAAATTGCTTACTTCTTTCCCGCTCCCAGTTCAATAATTTTTGTTATTTTTAAAAAATATTTTAATTATATCGTTGTACATGTTTTGCGCCTAATCAGAAATGGTATGCATTTTTACCTCAAAATTTGCGTTAGATTTTCTCTTAAAGTGAAAACTCAGTTCTCTTTTTAGCATACATATGTGTAAATACTTTCTTTTCCGGCTCCGTCAATTTTATTTACAGGAGAGTCAGGTTGGCTTAATCCATCCCTAGAGTATATACGCAAAAGTTTATTAATGTTATCAAAATATTTCAAATAAGAGGTTATCCTAGCACAATATTACGCAGAAGAAAAAAATCAGCCAAGTTATAATTTTGGAACAAAATAAGACGGATTCAGTACACGAAATCCTGTTTCATACCAAGAATTTGAAACCTAATGAAGTGCCCTTTTCTATCAAGATGTACCATTTTCTCATCCTAAATAAAGATTGAATAATAATCTCCTGTAATCTTTTAATTAAATATTTTACACATGGCAGGACACATAAATTTTTAAGCGCCCATCAAGCCCTCTAAAGGTGTAAAAACCTCACTTAATCGCATTTAAGCCACAAAATAAATACATTAATTGATAAAATAAAACATTTTTATTCGATATCTCTTAATACATGTTGGAGAGTATTTAGAATCAAATACCGCAAACGATGATTAAACAGCCAGATACAAGATTTTTATGCTGCTTTGTCTGTATCTACCCTTTAGTCCACTTCAAACGAATTTATCTCGAAACGAAAGCACATGATAAGAAACACTGGAGAACCTAGTAGGTACCAGCACATTGTGACATCACTGGAAATGAACATGCAGACTTTCTAGCTAAAAAAGGAACCATGGTGACCCAGAGTTATAAAAGAGCCTCATCTTTCCATTCCCTGAGGCTAATTACAAATTTGACTTTCAGGAGTAATTTTAAATTTGAGGCTGCGGGGACATCTAAGAACAAGAGTTGGGCGATTCTTGTCGAGAATCCCAATTATGTTCCCGAGGCTCCAAGAAAAACTGCCGTAGCGCATTTTAGATTATTAACTGGACATGACTGTTTAAGGTCCCATCTTTTCCGTATCGGCTGTCTGTACCCTCTGTGACTCTGGCCGGACTATGACGGCGGAACATTTAGACGAGTGCTCTGCACTAAAACGTTTTACTGATCTTGTTGAGAAGTATTGGAGAGCACGTGCACTGATGGCATAGGTGCTATTTTTTGTAGTGTGTGGCATTTGTAAAATAAATAAATAAATCTCGAAACGAAATGTTTCATGATTTACTAACTTTAAAAGGATATAGTTAAAATTCCCCTTGAGATAGCCCAGTGAAATTTTGTACACCTTTCTTTCGCTCTACTTTCATTAAACTGTCTTCGATATTTTTGATTTCAGTAGATTGTCTAAGTAAAATTTTCAATAAATTTGCGAGATTAGTTTTTCTACTGAAGATTTTAAATTTGAAATTTCTAGACCATCGAACTGATTCACTACATCGCTAGTAAATTCAAGAGTACCTGCGTTACCCGGCGGTATTTACCCCCATATACAGTGAAACTTCTCTAGCCGGCCACCCCTTTAAACGGCCATGTTTTGTTCATAATCGATTGAAGACTCCATATAGCCAGTGTTATGGAAGAAACCCCTTTTCCACAGCCACCCCTCAAAACGGCCACTTTTGGGGGGGAACCATGACTGGCCGCCATAGAGAGATTTTACTGTATATCAAAACTCCTACTTCACTATATTTTACCCTTGTAAACAAATTCTGTTTTCAAAATTTATTTTATTTATACCATTATAGAACAATCTAAGGCATATTTTAAAGAATTTTCACTGGTGGGGCTAATTTTTTACCATGTTTGTGTCGAGTAGTCTTTTAAAGTTGAACTTTGCATAGTGTTTAAAGTCTCAAAAAGCATCCTTAAACGTATCGAATTATTGTTAATAA
Source organism: Dolomedes plantarius (assembly GCA_907164885.2). Lineage (NCBI taxonomy): Eukaryota > Metazoa > Arthropoda > Arachnida > Araneae > Dolomedidae > Dolomedes > Dolomedes plantarius. The sequence goes on along the minus strand of OU015497.1, from coordinate 166,766,311 downwards.
TTCATTTATTACAATATAAACGATTCCCACTACCCGAAAAAAAATGGAATTTTTGCAATAAGTAGACATTTCCATCAGATTCTATGGAAAATGATTATCTTTTTGGAAACAAGTCTCAAACGTTATACAAAGATCAGATTTTGTTAGAAATATAAAACTGATACATAAAATTTCCATACTGTTTTACGATATAGATTTTTTTTTAATGTACATTAATAACCCTACATCCCACAAGTAAAGAAAAAAAAGCATGTTTCTGGTTTTTCTACTTTTGGGGGAACATCCTGTGCTTATATAAAATATATTGTCATTTTACAAAGAATGTTTTCATTTAATCTCTGTCCTTGTAAAATTCTGTCTCTGGAAATTTGTTTCTCCAATCTTTAATTTGAAGAAATTTCAGCACAGACGGTGGAGGGTTAAAAAAAAGCAGTACCACGACCATTTAGTGCTATGTTTAGCCTGTTATTCAAACACATACAATGGACAATTTCTTTTCTCTGGTGGGGCAATTCTCAGCAACCAACTGTGTCAAAATATGCCCTGGAACAATCTGATCCATCGATGGCTTTTGTTAACTTATTCCGTATTCAGAATTATTTTTCATTAATATTACGAAAGAAAGCGTAAACTGGTTGGTCTATTGTTCTAACGCAGGACTTTCCCAGGCATCTTGATACCTAGCATATCTGATTACTTTTATTGCAGTCTCTGGGGTAACATATTCGATATATTATTCAGATAGTTCTGCTACAAGATTGGAAGCATGTTGTTAAGGTTTTTATTACTATTATTATTATTTCTGAATATAATGTGCTTTATTCGACGAAACATATTTTGGTGATTACCCAGATCCTCCTTTGTTTTGAATTGCATATAATGTTTGGTATAGCATTTCATTACATCCGAAAAGGTTGAATGCCATAAATTAAGTGCTCCGGCAGCTTTTTTTAACAGGATTTTCTTTTATTTACTAAACGCAAGTTTAAAACTAACATACAGTTTGCTAACATCGTATTCTTTCATGAATCGGCTAGAACAGTCATACTCAAACTTCTTTTTTTTTTTCTCACGGGCCACATGCATGTTTGCTACGTTACATGGGCCGCAACATAGTACACTATACTTCATAATATAATAATCTAAAACGTAAAACTCAAAACCTAAATGTATGCAAACGCTTATTTAAAAGTGACTGTGATTTTTATTTTTATATTGAAACAAACTTTTGACTATTTTAGAGAAATCAGGTTTATACTTGCTACATGCTGTTCTCAATACCTCATCAAGATAAGAAGCAGTAAGCCGATTTTTATATAAATTCTTCGCATATGTCATTCTGAAATTGGATAAATCGAATAGATGCGTTGATGGGAACAACGTGAGCAGCAAGTGGCACATTTTGTTGAGTTTTGTATTTTTCAGGCAATCCTTTTCAAATTTGTGTTTACAAAAACACCTGCCTGATAATTGTGCGAGTGTCTCAGGCCGCACGTAAAAGTTTGGTGGGCCGCAGTTTGTGTACCCCTGGGCTAGAACAACAAAACATTGAAACATCGAAATTTCTAGACAAACTTTATGCAATGAATCATCTTAAAGAGTTCATTTCATAGTGCAAGTTGCTTTCGACCCAAAATAGCACTAACTTAAATTTCGTAGGTACTGCAGATGAAACTATTAGCAGTTTCACGAAGACATTTGTGATTTATCTTCCATCTTCCAATAGATAATCTATATAGTATATAAAACAGTTCCGTAACTGACTCACTTACTGACTGACATACAACGCACAGACCTACAGGGCTGAAATTTTGTATGGCGATTCTTCTTATAGTGTAGGGGTGCACTAAGAAAGATTTTTGAAAAATTCTTAGATTTTTTACAATTCAATTTTTAAGCTGTTTTAGTAACTTTTTTTAAGTTTGCATTTAAAATAATAATTTGAGGGTTATAAAATTTATATCACGGGAAAGATCATAAAAATTTCTTTAAATTGAGATCTTTTTCGAATCTTTACCTCCATTTTCTGATTTTTGGTGAATTTTAAAGATAAATTTTTAGAATTTCATTTATTAAATGCTGATCATGTGATTTCTTTTTCTAGTACTTTAAATAAATTTATCGTCACGTACATAACAACTAAATAGACAAAAAATATTTTTTTTCTTGCTAATGCGGCAGACGATTAGACATTATCCAAAAAATATTAAAATACAATAAAAGATATTATGTCCCTCAAACTGTACTATATTAACTGTACTATATTCTTTAGTATGTCCTATTAGATTTAATTTGAATATTTTCTTCTAGATTATTTCGTCTATAAAAATATCCCTTACGATTTTTTTATAATTTTTTTTTACATCAATTGTATACATTGATCGCCGTATTTATTATATATATATATATATATATATATATATATATATATATATATATATATATATATATATATATTTCTTTATTTATTTTTTTTGGCATTAATTGCATACATTGACCGTTGTATTTAACTTGAATGTACTCCGTAGCGAAGTGCGGGTTTTCAGCTAGTCTATATATATAAAACAGTTCCGTAACTGACTGACTGACTGACATACAACGAACAGACCAAACCGCTGGACCTAAAGGGCTGAAATTTTGCATGACGATTCTTCTTATAGTGTAGGGGTGCACTAAGAAAGATTTTTGAACATTCTTAGATTTTTTTAAATTAAATTTTTAAGCTGTTTTAGTAACTTTTTTTAATTTTGCATTTAAGATAATAATTTGAGGGTTATAAAATTTGTATCACGAGAAAGATCATAAAAATTCCTTTAAAATGAGATCTTTTTCGAATCTTTACCTCCATTTTCTGATTTTTGGTATGTTTTTAAAGATTAACTTTAGAATTTAATTTATTAAATGCTGATCACGTGATTTCTTTTTCTGGTACTTTAAATAAATTTATCATCAAGTGCATAACTAAATCGACAAAAAAAAATTTTTTTCTTGCTAATGCTGCAGACGATTGGACATTATCCAAAAAGATATGAAAATACAATAAAAGATATTATGTCCCTCAAACTGTACTATATTCTTTAGTATGAGGAGCTGCGAGAATTTTTGCGTTACGAACTTAGCCCCTACCCTCTCTCTCTTTTCGATGAGCATGGGATGAGGAAAGGAACAAAATCGAGCTTGTACAGGGCTTTTACACCGATTCCAACTGAACTTGATACAAAATATGTCATTCACGGAGGGTTTTTGTTACACCGGGTCAAATGGCACCACGGCCAGACATATGCAGAAATTTGCAGCAGTTATGTATCATATGTCAAGTCGAACTACAAATCAAATGCCGTTGTCATTTTTGATGGCTACCCTGACGAAGCTTGTGAAAGCACCAAACGCATAGAACAATTTAGAAGAACGCAAAGAAAACCATATGCTGCAATATCATTTACAGAATCGATGGTGCCCACTGTCTCGCAGGAGAGTTTCCTTGCAAACTCCAAAAACAAGATCCGGTTGATATCTATGCTAATGGAAAAATTTGATGATGCAAAAATTGATTCACGGCAAGCTGTGGAGGACGCTGATATCCTAATTATCACAACAGCTCTTATGTTAGCCCCGTCAAATGAATATGTGACAGTGGTGGGGGAAGATATAGACCTTTTGGTGATTTTGATTGGCCTGCGTAGCCCTCATATAAAGAATGTCTTTTTTTAAAAAAAAGGGAAGGTATCTCAAACCCTCTACAATCCTCATCTTGCCGCTGACGAAATCCTATCAGACCATATATTGTTCCTGCACGCGATGAGTGGTTGTGACACCCTTCTGCTTTGTTTAATCAGGGGAAACTGAAATTTCTTAACGTCCGGCAGAGGAACAATGACTTGCAACCAGTCATTGATGCTTTCAAAGAGCCTCATGCATACCAGGACGAGACTGCCGAAGCAGGAAACGTTTCTCATGGCTTTGTATGGGAAAGGACATGAGACTAGCCTGAACGATTTGAGATACAGGCAATACGTATCTTCATCTTACAAAAGTAAAACCAACATTGCCTCACTACCCCTTACCGAAGCTGCTGCACGACAACATTCACTGAGAGTTTACTTTCAGGTGCAGCAGTGTTTATCCGGTCAAACCACACTCGACGACCAACAAAGAGACCCGAACGAGTGGGGGTGGAAAAAAACAAGGAATGGTCTCGTGCCAGTGCCAACCACTTTGAACCCTGCACCGGACTCGATACATCGGCAGATTTCTTGTAAATGTAATAAAGGCTGTCAACGCAATTGTGGATGCAGGAAGGTTGGCCTCCATTGCTCCCCGATCTGCACATCGTGCGAAGGGCTGTGTGAAAACGTCGAGCTACCGGAAGACAGCATTGACTTTGACGAAGAAGAGACCGAAGAAAGAGACCAAGAACAGACTGAAGAATACGCTTACATGATGCGGAAGGTATGTCTAATCTCACAATCTATTTCGTAATCACTCATCTCTCCTTAAGATATGATCACAAGTTGTTGATTTCTTACCACCCCTTTCGTTTTCCAGATAAACAAGCCCTGACGCTGACGACAGAACAACCGGAACCTGTGCCAGGACACTCTAAACGACAACGGCTCATATAATTTTTGCTCATATAATAATATAATATATAATCATATGTATTGTAATACAATATAATAAAATGTAATAATTTTTCTAGATTTTTCGTTGGAATTTCAACTTTTTTGTAACTAAATTTGTACAATTTCGGACTTCATTAAATAACTTGAACATTATTTTATTTTTGAAAAAATTACCTGTACCTCTACATATACGATCTAAATAAGATATGTGCAGAGAACTGGGAGGAATTCACTAATTGACAGCCATTAATAATAAATTAAGAATTTTGGAGTGGAAAAAGTGGGTTTTTGCGGAGACAGCCGAAATACGCCAATTTTCAAATAGCGCTTGAGCCCAAACGGTCCGTCGGAGAAAAAAACCTTAATAGTGAAATTTGTAGGAAATTTTATGTACTTTCATTTTGAATAGAGGGTTATGTACGAAAAATTGATAGTTTCCGAGTTATAAGCAAAAAACAGCCAAAAAATGAAAATGTTTACTCTTTTGCATTTTCTTCAATGTTACGTCACGAAATTTTGTTAGCAAACCTCAGATTCGGATTTAGCACCCCAAAAAACATATAAAATGGAAGAAATCAAAACTACCCCAAAACTTTCCTGGTAAAAACACAATTTGACTGGACTAAGGTTCGAGTACGAAAACACGACATTCACACGAAAATCGAACTAAAAACAAATATGATGGAAGAATGGATGAACATTGATGCAGAAATTGCAAAAGAACTAGTGCAATCTATTCCCAGACGTTTAAAAGCTGTTGTGGATGCTAAAGGATATCCTACTAAATATTAATTTAATGAAAAATTAGAATATTTACTAATATGTAGAGATTTTTTACAAGTGTACGATGACTTTTGTGAGACAAGGTTTTTGTTATTTTTTTATTATTGGTTTCTTAAAAATAAAGTTTTACTATGTTTTCAAAATATTTCATGTAGTTTTGTTAAGAATAGATTATAGATCTTATTATTAAATACCCATTCTGAAATATTCAGTTTAATTAATGGATAGACCCCTATTTCGTTGAAAATCGTAAGTGTACGAAGACTTTTGGGAGCCACTGTATATAGTGGAATATCGATCGATCGTTTTCCGAATGATCGTTTTCCCGTTTGCGTCGTTTATTTAACCCAGTCCTGACGATCATATTGCTTTGTTATGTTCCCGCATCTATTGTTTTCTCGCATTTATCGTTCAGTTCAGTCGGTCCCTTGAAAAACGATAGATCGAGATTCCACTGTATATGTTATAGTATTCGTTTTGTGCGTAATTTAATTTCCGAGGCCATATCTGTGCACTAAAAGTGTCCGATCACTTATGTGAGATACCGCATAGAGTCCTAAAATAGAAATTTTATCATTGAAAAATATATTAATATTAATTGTACATGGTCCCATACACATAAAAACACGCCAAGAGACTACATGCACAACCTATCGAGATAAAATTTAATTCTGGGGTTAGTTAAAAGTTAGATGAAATCACATGATACTGCCAAAATAATTTCTTTCTGTAACTTTCATTATACACTTTAAATATTTACATCATGTTAGAAATGAAGTTAGCGTTTTATTATTTATTTATACATTTTAAGTGTATGGTATTTTTCAAAATTGGTTTGAATATAGCGAACGACTTACGGTTTAACTGAAAAGCATTGCTATAATTACAACAGGAACACACGGTTTCTTAACATCCATAATGAAAAAAATGGGTGGCATCTAGTTTCGAAATAATTAATGTTCTTCATCAGGCCAGCACGCATTTGGAGTGATTGCCTGTATTGGAAATTCACGCGAATTGCCCACAGAAACATTGATGAGTTCGAAACAAGTTGCCACCGTTATTTTTCATGATGAATAATAAGAAGCTGCGAGTTTCTGATAAGCGTTTTTCACGTTTCATGTAAGTAATAAAATTGTTTAATACAAGAATTATCTTCCTCGTTTATTTTTAAAGTATTACGTTAATTATAGAGGTGATCTGAAAATATATAAAAATTGTACATAAAAAAACATTAAAAATAACCTCACGTACGAAGATTTAAGACCTGTTCACACACTGCGTTCGACAGCGTCAGCGTTACTCGTATTGACATATTTTAAATCAATCACAAACTTTAATGCTGCAGTCACACACATCTACACACGCAGTCCCCCGACACTTGTTGACACATTTTGGGGTCGATTAGTTACGGTCCTCCCCTCAAGGTCCCTCGAATCTCTTTGACCGTCTGCTGTGAAGACCGCTCGACCGAAGGATCGCTGCACAGAGCGCTGCCCATAAATCACTCCTTTTCCCCCTGTGTACTGTGCTGGGCAGATGTGTGTGACTGAAGCATGACAATTTCGTGGCCAATCGTTTGGAGGTTTGTAACTAATATTTCAATACGAGTAACACTGGCGCTGACGTACGCAGTGTGTGAACAGGCCCTGATTTTCTATTAGGCCCTGTTCGGGGCCCCTCAAAAATTTTAATTTCAAAAGGAAAAAAAGAAGAAAATTACCAGTTCAATTTTTTTTATTTTACCTTTTTTAATAGCAATTTTTTTGTATATATCCTTTCAAATTTGATTGATTGATTGGTTCATCATATGTATAGTTATATGTATATTTCATCATATGTATGTTATAGTGTATGTGACGGATTAATAAGTTTTTTTGGTTGCATTGTATTGGTGTTTTAATGATGAAGTTAATATGTTGTATTGCTTTTTGTTATTTGATAATGTTCTAGGGTTCTACGCTTCAAATAGCCATTTCTTGGTAAAATGGCACTTTCACGATGAATCATTATTGTTTTATTGTCAATTTTGGAAATTTTACGCCCACATCAGTGTTAGGGGGCCCCCATCCCGAGTTGTGCCTATAGTCAAGAATTTTCTAAATCGGGCCCTGGGCCCTTAATGAAAATGAGATGAAACTACAGATTAGAAATTACTCATTATTTTTAGATGCTTCAATATACTTATAGACATTTTAAAAAATTTTCGAGTGAGTTACTGCAACTTAATATAAAGGTGTGCACGGGGATAGGAATTCCTACATTCTTTAACTATTAGGAAACAAATCACGATTTATATTAGAGCTTCACTTATGTTAATTTTATCAAAACCGTTACAAGATATATTTTTCGACATGAAACAAAATATCTCTCATGATGTATGATCCTCTTTCTCGAGTTTCGATATTTTATGGACACAATTAGAAGTAAATTTTTTAATGCTTTCTTAATAGATGAAAAACAAACATGAACAGCATGAAATGAGTTCAAAATAACGTGTCAAAAGTCATTAAGCGATGCATTTTATAAAGGGAGACAGACACATATATGTATAACTAGCTGAAAACCCGCACTTCGCTACGGAGTACATTCAAAGTAAAAACATCGGTGAATGTATGCAATTAATGCCAATATATGTATAATAAATACGACGATCAATGTATATAATTGATGTAAAATATATATATATTTATAAAAAAATCGTAAGGGATATTTTTATAGACAAAATAATGTAGAAGAAGATATTCAAATTAAATCTAATATAAAGAATACTAAAGAATATAGTACAGTTTCTAGAACATTTCTTTTACTGTATTTTAATATTTTTTTGGATAATGTCCAATCGTCTGCCGCATTAGCAAGAAAAAAAAAATTATTTTTTGTCTATTTAGTTTTTATGCACGTGACGATAAATTTATTTAAAGTACCAGAAAAAGAAGTCACGTGATCAGCATTTAATAAATTAAATTCTAAAAATTAATCTTTAAAAATTCACCAAAAATCAGGAACTGAAGGTAAAGATTCGAAAAAGATTGCATTTTAAACGAATTTCTATGATCTTTCTCGTGATATAAATTTTATAACCCTCAAATTATTATTTTAAATGCAAACTTAAAAAAAGTAAAAAAAAACAGCTTAAAAATTTAATTTAAAAAAATCTAAGAAGAATTTTTCAAAAATCTCTCTTAGTGCACCCCTACACTATAAGAAGAATCGCCATGCAAAATTTCAGCCCTTTAGGTCCAGCGGTTTGGTCTGTGCGTTGTATGTCAGTCAGTCAGTGAATGAATGAATGAATGAATGAGTCAGTTACGGAACTGTTTTATATATATAGATTAATACGTAATTTATATCACTGTTTATCAAGTCTAGAAAATTGGACAGCTTTCGCAGAAGTGTTCTCTTTTTCATTCTTTCCACAATTTAGATTAAAAAAAAAATACAGAGTTACTAGTCGCAATTCTATATTTTTTCCTTAACTATCTGAAGAGCAGACGTATCTTGCATATCCCATTTGCTTTCATTCCTTCCTTCCATAAACACTTTAAGCTACCACAGGCTAGTTTCTTAAGTTGATTTTGTAGGATTCTTCATGCTTTTAACACCTTAGATAGTCAGACAAATTAGAAACACGCCTTTTGTTTTATAGCACTCATGTCACACTGATGGATACTGCATAGAAGATTTTTCAAATTCTGCTTTTTCAGATATGCAGTTTAACTTCATTTTAATTGTCAAAGTATTTACTGATTCATCTGTAGACATTGTTTAGACAATACATCAAGCATAAGAACTGATATTTCTAGAGTTTTAAAGGCCAACTTTAAAAATTCACAGAGAAAATATCGCTTGTACAACAAACTATTTATTTTCCTTAATGGAAATAAAAGCTAGATCCCTCGCTTCATATTTAGAATCCGTTTACTTGATTAGCAAATAATCATATATATCTACGTGTGTGTACTCCACAGAACAAGAAAGGGCTCCAAGAAAGACATAGCCCAAAACTATATTAAATTTTTTAAAAATTGAAAAAGGAGGGTAGATCAAATAAAACATCCAAATAAATAAAAGAGAAAAAACTAACTTTGATTAATATAACATAAAATTAAATACCATGTAGTTATGTATAAATTTAATAATTTATATATAAAACGTTTGTGTGCATGCAATAAATTTCCAGCATTCCATGCTACATAATTTTTTATAATATCACAATAAAAATCAGGTGCTTGTGAATACTATAAAAGTACCTTACATTTTACACTTCTCTCTCAAACAAATGCCGTATCGATAAGAATTAAGTCATTTAAGGTCTTCATTTATTTTTATTATACAGCACCGTCAAAACTTAAAGATGTACATAAATAATTTAAATCCAGTTTTGTTTTAAAACAATAACAGAGGACAGAAAGAAATTATTTTCAACGACAGATTAAACTAATTATTCATTTACTGATTTGAATTGCATTTCATACATAGAAATGAAAATTAAATGTGGAGAGAGTATTCTAAAAATTCCCACCTTTTGACTATAAATGCGTTTATTTAGGCATGTATATCGTAAGTACTTCAAATGCAAAAACATAAATGCATAAAACTTGAGAACTGGAAATACTTGCGCATTACATAGTTTTAAAGTGACTGTATGAAACAAAAAATCATGTATGTAAATATCCAAAGATTCATTTTTATATCTGAAATAACATAAATTAACATTGGTTTATTTTATTATTGTGTTTAATAAAGCAGTACATGGTTGTTGAAAATGCAATTTAAAATAACAAATTTTTAAAAATCTAACATGATAAATATACCTCCTCTAAATGATAAATGCAATCAAAAAGGATTATTTTTCCAACGAGAAATGCATTTATATAAATTAACAATAGCCGTAAAATTATAATTAAATGTCATAACGTCTTAGTTTCACTTAACTTTAATATTCATCGGATGTCGAAATCTATTAAAATTATCCAACTTTTCCTCCCTTTAAAAAAAAAAAGAAAAAAAGTTTTCACTGGCAAAGAAAATATTTATAAATAAATATATAACTGCATATCTCTTTAGATTTTAATATATTTTACTCTCCAACAAACCGAAGAAAATGCGCGCTACGTCCTCCCCTAAAGAAAAATTCTAAAATACGGCACTCTCCCATAAATTCTGTGACGCAAGAAAATAATTACGTTCCCATCACCCTTTTACTCTGCTTCCAGTACATAGCTTTTTGTTGACATAAACAGAAAATTCTGCTTTTACATCCAGCGCGTGTCTTATCCAATCACAGAGCTTGTAGTATTCTTGAGTCTCCGACCACGTGAGCGGAATAATATATCAATGCCTGAAAAAGCGTCTCAAAATAATACCACTATCTTCCAGCAACATATTTAGATTAAAAGCAAATTAAAAAATGTTATCATTCCCCAATTTTAAAAAGTATGCTTGCGAAAATTAATTTTTTTTTTACCTTTCTATAAATGACCGCTTGTGTACATAAATACACATGTCACGAATGAGAGAAAAAAAAACGAAAAAAAAAAAACCCGAAGCATGGTTTCTCAGAGCTCCAGGCTTGTCGATATCCTTATGTAATCAGATTTCTAATTCTCTATAGTTAATTAAACATAATTTCACCCTCACTTACTGGACTTTTATTCTATATATTCGCAACGAATTTCTGAAAAACCTGTGTTGACAAAAAACTGAATAAATTATGCTAACGGTGATATGAATATGTAAAAAGTAGCAGCTTACCTGTCCTGTGATCAGGCACAGACTTGCTGTCCGCCATCTTGAATAATCTCTCCTAAAATCGAGGGCCGGAAGTTGACGGAAATACCAAATTGATTAGCATCTACATTCAAATTTTGATGCTTTAAACTCATGTCATATGTAATGAAGTTTAAGCATTCCGGTGCAAAACATTGAAGGGTTTTTTTATTAATATTGTGTACGACTCCAAATTTTAAATTTCAAAACTTTTAAAAACTTTAAATTTTAAAGTATTTTAAATCGGTTTTAAAACGCGTTAAAATTTAATCGGTTTTCTTCCTCTAATAAAATTAAGTTTATTTTAATTTTTCCTTATCTTTTGGCATGAAATATTATCAGATTTCTTAGCGCTTTGAAATTGAAACTGATTTAAATCTGAAAATGCGCTCGGCAGTAAAGAATTCTTACACCAATCACAGGACTGCGTAAAATTTAGTGCGGGATTGCTTTGCATGTCAGATCAATATGGCCGACACGAAATTACTATCTAGAAACTCACGGAATTTGAATGCAAGATATGAATCTCCGATGTCTAAAATGTACGACCGAATTGGTTATCATTTGAATGAAAAAGAAGTCAAATTAATGACAGTATTATCTGGTCGTATGCTGGAACCCTCTGTACTAAAAAAAATTAAAAATGGTAAAGACCTGTTCCTTGCACTGTCAAAACAAGGATATTGTGATGAGTCTAATTTCTACAGTATTATTGATATTTTGAAGCTGCTCCATCGTCATGATGTGTTACACATGATTCAGTTACGACAAAAAGCAAAAGGTAATGAATGTAATTTTTAAGAAAAGTGCATGAAATATATTTCAGTGTAACAAGGATGTTGTTCTTAATTATGTGTATAACATTTTTGTAATGAAATGTAAATAATGTACTTGCGTGATATGTATTCTTTACATACCTAGCGTGGTGTTTAAATTTTACCTCTTATCTGTTTTAATCACGCATAAAGTAAAATTTTGTGATGTTAGCTTGTCCACGTGTTTTTTTTTTTATTTATTTATTATTATTAGTTGAAGGTTTTTTGTTTTTTTTTTCTTATAGATACATTTTCTCCCATTTCGTTGTATGCTTCTCAGATATCTTTTATATCAGATTTCTTTTAAAATTCTTTTATGAACAATTTGCATAGCGTTACTCATCATTACCAATCAAAATTTATTCTGACATTTTCTCGTGAATCATTATGGCTGTCTTACATTTATGATCGAATCTTTTCCCCGTGTAATACCTGTGATTCATTATTTTGGTAAAGTATAAATATGCAAACAAGTGAAATTCTTTTGTACTTTAGTGCATATAACCAAAATGTGTGAAAATCTTTTCATCTTTCATTAGTCACGTTTGTGAACTGCAAATCATGTTCAGAACAAACCATTCTATATTGGTGGAACTTTATACAGACTGTTTGATAACTTTTTTGCATCGTTTCTATATTTTTTTTTTTTTTGGGGGGGGGGGTTGAAAAAATATACATAAATGTATGAATACAAATATTGAGAAGATTGATCAAAGAGAGTAAACATTAGCAAGTACAATATTCTAGATCAAAGCTACAGAAGATAGTTATCTGACAGACTTGCTATTCTCTGGTTAGATGGATTTATTGGTTTTATACTTATGAATTTTAGGTAAAACTACATATTACTACAAACTGTCTACATTGATAGGATTTTAAGGGATAAAATTGACATACTGTGGTTTTGTTTATCATATTGTTCATATATGTAAGTAATTTTAAGTTCAGCACTTTCAAATGCCACATTAAAACCTCTTAAATGTCTGACATTTATCAAATTAAACCTAAAATCATATGCTTTTGTCTTTAAAAAAAAATCTTAAATTATGAAGGGCAAATACACAAAACTACTAGAAATATACAACCATGGGATTGAAGAGAATCAATATACTTTCCTCACAAATCTAAATATTTAATTACTAATTTGCTATTTACAAATAGATGCAAAACATCAAAAAGTAATTTGTTGACATGCTAAATTGAGCATACGTCACCTGGTAGATTTTCCGGAAAATGGGTTTTCTTCTTCATCTTCTTCTTCTTCTTCTTCTTTTTTTTTTTTTTTTTTTTTTTTGTATTAAAATATTTGAATTTGAATAATATTGTAACTAGAAGTTTATTTATCTATATATATATAAAACAGTTCCGTAACTGACTCATTCATTCATTCATTCACTGACTGACTGACTGACTGACATACAACGCACAGACCAAACCGCTGGACCTAAAGGGCTGAAATTTTGCATGGCGATTCTTCTAATAGTGTAGGGGTGCACTAAGAAAGATTTTTCAAAAATTCTTCTTAGATTTTTTTAAATTAAATTTTTAAGCTGTTTTTAAAACTTTTTTTACGTTTGCATTTAAAATGATACATTGAGGGTTATAAAATTTATATCACGAGAAAGATCATAAAAATTCCTTCAAAATGAATTTTTTTTTAAATTTTTACCTCCATTTCCTGATTTTTGGTGAATTTTTAAAGATTAATTTTTAGAATTTAATTTATTAAATGCTGATCACGTGATTTCTTTTTCTGGTACTTTCAATAAATTTATCGTCACGTGCGTAACAACTAAATAGACAAAAAAATATTTTTTTCTTGCTAATGCGGCAGACGATTGGACTTTATTTTGTTTATAAAAATATCCCTTACGATTTTTTTATAAATATGTTTTTTTACATCAATTGTATACATTGATCGTCATATTTATTATAAATATATATATATTTATTTATTTTTAATTAATTGCATACATTGACCGTTGTATTTAATTTGAATGTACTCCGTAGCGAAGCGCGGGTTTTCAGCTAGTATATATATATACACAGTGATTTCCGCTTATAAGAATCACGTTTGTTATTACTGTTTTTGATTCCTATAAGCGGTTGATTCTTATAGCCGAAATTTACGTTTTTGGACAGGTACATACACGCACACCTATATATACATATTAGATAATTTACCATAAAATACTCCTTAATTTATGTTAATTATCTTTTATTAAAATTATTTTTTATAATTTTAAAAATACAACTTAATTTCTAGACCTATAAGTAGATAGACATGATCATAGTAAGAGAAGAAAAAAATTCAATATTTGTTACAACATACCTGCTTAACAGTTTTAACATTTCAACTACAGGAAGGGAGCAAGAAAAAGTTTTCTATGGTAGTTTGACGTAATGAAGTTTTCAAGAGGCTGTTTCAATACTCTTTCAATAATAATAGTCTCAGATGAAGATTCACCTTCTAGCTTACATTTCATGTTTTGATAACGTGCTGAAACTACTAATGTCACGTTTGCCTAAGTGATAGTGGACACTTCGCCAGAGATTTGTGTGTTTCAGGGTCCAGGAAGCCGCAACCAGGATGTAGGAGGTGGGGAAAAAAAAGAGTCCCTATTTTTATTTGTCAGTGAAGAAAAGTGAAATCGGACCCGGACGGGAAAAGGTACCCCTGGGTCAAGCTAATAGGACAGTGTTGGGCTAAAGCGTTTAAGGGGAAACTATTATGTTATGTCTAACAAAGAAAGGGGTGAATTTTACGACTATATTTCATCCCATCTTATCAGTCTTTCTTTTTAAAAAAAAAAAAAAAAAAAAAACCTTCTTGCCTTTTGAGGGTTTAAGTAGCTTTTTTGGAAAAGTGAAAGGAAAGCGAAGAGTGAAAACTCATTCTTAAAACCAATGGATTGATTCTTTAAAGGGAAAATCTTAACATGGAAATAATACATTTGTTTTTGTTATCGCGAAATTTATTCTTATAACCACTGATCACTATAAGCGGTGGTTACTGTATATATATATATATACGTATATATACAGTGCTAGATTTCGAGAAATAGAGGTGTCGGAACAGTAGCCTTCTGGGGGGGGTGTGGGGGGTAAACCAAATTATTGATAAAGAGAGGTACCGGAACGCAGTTCTGGTGCATTCCGCCTCAAATCTAGCCCTGCATATATATATATATATATAATGTCTATCTAAGTTGATGTAAATGTTTCTAATTGTTGTCATATATTTCACTTTCCAGGATAATTTGATCAATGCTTTCTGAATTTTCTTTTGACGTAAACTAACTTTTAAGCCAAAGAAGTCCAGTTTTGTAACAAGTTAATCTATCTGTTCGAATCACAGATCTTTGATTCCCATGTTAAGTGTCTAAAATCTCCTTTGATATTTCACAAAGCTTTAGTAATTTTCTTGCTGATGAAAAAGTTGAGGCAATACGGTACTAACTGCTGTATAATTTAAAGCATTTCTAGTTAACACTTTAAGAAAGGCTTTACAGAGGTGTTGTTAAGCTTAAAATTCATTTGGACACAAAAATAATATAAGATTTATCTACTGGAATTTCAGAAGATGGCAGCATGTTCTTATGTTATATAAATAAACAAAAGCTTTAAATTCAGTGAAATCACCTTGCTTACATTAATGCAAAATTCTATCAGCACAGTATGTCACCTTCCTGTGTTTATTTTCTAATATCTTGTTAGCCAAGTTTTGTAACAATTATTAAAATGAATAATTTAAAGCTGCTATTCTCTGAAATATCTTCATTCTATTGGTGTTGCATTCAACATGTCAAGATTATAGAATATCTTAGCCAGCGCAAAAATTCATACTCTAAAAATACTCTTAACAGAATATATACTCTAAAAAAAATAAAATGTAATTTTAAAATTTGTTTGAGCAGATTTATCCAAAAACATATTGATCTATTATTTGTAACAATTAAGATTTCCATGTATTTGATCTATCTGAAATTATAAACTAAAAGTTTTGTTTTATATATATACAGTAACCACTGCTTATAGTGATCAGTGGTTATAAGAATCAACTGTTTATAACAATCAATATCGCGAAAAAAAAATGTATTTCCATGTTAAAATTTTCGCTTTAAAGAAACAATCCACCGGTTTTAAGAATCAGTTTACACTCTTCGCTTTCCTTTCATTTTTCCAAAAATGCCACTTAAACCCTCATAAGTCACGAAGTTCTTTCTTTCTTTCTTTTTTTTTTTAAAGAAAGATTGATAAGATGGGATGGAATATAGTCATAAAATTCATCCCTTTCTTTGTTAGACATAACATAATAGTTTCCCCTTAAACGCTTTAGCACAACACTGTCCTATTATCTTGACCCGGGGGCATCTTTACATGTCTGGGTCCGATTTCACTTTTCTCCACTGACAAACAAATATAGGGACTCTTTTTTCCCACATCCTGGTCGCGGCTTCCTAGACCTTGAAACACAAATCTTCAGCGAAATGTCCACTATCACTTAGGCAAACGTAACATTAGTAGATTCAGCACGTTATCAAATCGTGAAATGCAAGCTAGAAGGTGAATCTTCATCTGAGACTATTAGTATTGAAAGAGGTATAAGCAGCCCCCTGAAAACTTCATTACGTCAAACTACCATAGAAAACTTTTTCTTACTACCTTCCTGTAGTTGAAATGTTAAAACTGTTAAGCTGGTATATTGTAACAAATATTGGATTTTTTTCTTGTCTTACTATAATCATGTGTATCTACTTATAGGTCTAGAAATGAAATTGTATTTTTAAAATTATAAAAATAATTTTAATAAAAGATAATTAACATAAATTAAAGAGTATTGTATAGTAAATATCTAATATATGTATATATAGGTGTGTGTGTGCCTGTCCAAAAACCTAAATTTCGGCTATAAGAATCAAAAACAGTAATAACAAATGTGATTCTTATAAGTGGAAATCACTCTGTGTGTGTGTGTGTGTATATATATATATATAATATAAAATATTTTTTTAACATAAGATTGTGTTTAAATATTTTTATAGTTTTTACTTTTATTACATTCTATTTCCCATTATTGAAATACTTCCTTATAATATATATCTGAGAATGTCATTTTATATTTAATAGTCACACTCGATCCAGTTGAAGAATACCTCAAAAATATTAGCCAAGTACCTCAAAATGTAGATCCAGTAGCTAGCTGTTCCAATTGCAGTCAAACTCTCAGGATTAGCGGCAGGGATAAAATATCTGAAACCGGAACTTCTACGCCTCCAGATGATAGAATAAGTTTTCCAGGGAGCATGCCACCCCCCAGCAAGCGCTTGCGACGCAGCCAACGCATTTCTACTCGCTCTTTTCCCAAGAATGAACCAGATGTTGAAAATTCAGGTTTACCTGGATTACGGAAGAAATATACCTGTGGTATTATTTTAACTTTCCTCTCAAATCAGATATTACGAATTCAGTAGACTTTTATAATGATTTTTAATTTTGAATGCTGTTGCTATGTTTCATCCACAAGATCTTTTATACTTATTTTTTAAATTGCTAATTAACCTGTAAATGATAACATCTTTACTTGTAATTTTCCAATTTTCATTTAATTTTAGCTCTGTATTTGAGGTATTATTGATTTATAAAATATTTTTACACTTGGTTTTAATTTTAATATAACTTTATTCAGTAAAAGTCAATCTAATTTGTTTTAGAATTACAATAAGATCTACAAAAGAAAATTGAATTATTAGAAATAGATTAGAATAAAAAGGTAAACTAGTGAGAAATATAAACATGATTAAAATAAAATTTCATCATAAAAGTTTTACTAATTTTACACACAAAAGTTACATACCTTTTTTGAACACTTTAAGCAATTAGGTGTATCATACTTCATACAGCTGTAGTTTTTCATTCTATATTTTGTGTAAGGACAGTACCTAAAGTCTTTCCTCTTCTCCAACTTGTCACTTTTTAAGGATTGCTTACTTAAACTTGCTTCCTGGTCATTTTCTGGACGAACAATTTTCATTATAATTTTTTTAGTCACCTGATAGATTGACTAAATATGTACCTTTTAAAGTAATATCATCTCTAAAGCGGTGTGAATTTTCTTGGAATGGTAAATGTAAGGCTATAAAGAAAAAAAAAACTCAAAGATAAACAAACACAACCAAGATCATGGAATAATTCAAGCATAGCTTGAACATGAAGGTTTCAAATCGATAATAATGCACCCTAGCAGGAAAAGTATGAACTCTAACCGTCCAAGAGATGGATGTTACCATTTACAGGTTAATTAAGAAATAAAAAGTTGAGGTTTTGAAGTTCTTGTTCCTCTTAAGTACTGTATTTATGCCAAATTTTGAAAAGAGAAGTTATAAGGGGGATATATCTATGAAGCCAGGTATAAAGGGCTGAAGTTAAAAATCGTGATTTTTCAGTAAAAGAATTTTAATTTTGAACATTTTTCCAAAAAAATTATAACTTAAAGAGCGATATGTTAGTTTGTTATACAAATCTATAATTTCTTTTTATGATTAATGTGCAAATAATGGTTTACTGTTATATTTCAATTAATGTTTTGCACTTTTGTTTATTTTTGAGTGCTGACTTAAGCCCTTTATACTAAATGTTATTTGGCTTATGCCCTTTTGACTACAAATACTTTTTCATTTCATTTTACTTTTTAACTAAATCTATTGTAAAGGATTTTTGTCGCAGAAAGTAATTAAAATTCATATAAAACTTGAGTTTTATTTAAAGTAATAATGTTACCAACATTACATAAAATAACCTTAATTTGATTTATTGATAACTATTTTCAAGGAGTGTTATCAGGGTCGATATCTTCAAGATCTGGATCCAAATTTTCAATATTACTTGCTGTTTTTAGTTCTAGTAGAAAGGATGGAATATTGGTGGTATCAATGGTAGCAGGTCCAACAGATCTTCCTTTTTTTTCAGTTGAAATGGGAACAGTATCCTTGATCCTTGTACCTTTTTACAAGTGAAGTTTGCAATAGATTTTAACCACAACGCAGAAAGCTTACTTTTAAAAACTCAGCATCTTGAAGATTTACTTTATACTGTGTGACTCCATCAATTCTAGTGTAACATAGCCATTGAATTAAAATGTCATTTAAAAGGTTCACTTTCAGAGTTCTTTTTCCTATTTACTAAACTATCTTTCAACAGTCCAGAAATTTTTTTTAAATCTTCCTGTGTCATTTTATAGACGCCTTTTTTTTTTTTTAAATCTGGGCCTGTTCCTTTGACTAGCTGATACCAATAGGGATGGGTCATAGACTATAAAACATCGCCCCAAAACCATCGATGCTATTAAAACATTGTCCCAAAACCATCGATGCTTCCGTCCAGATATCTATTGCGAGACACATTTGAGACATTGCTCAATCGCTCTTTTAACATAAATGACACTGTTTCATACTTCTGATCTATCATTGAATCTGTTGTTCTTCGTGATGGAACAGTATATAAAGGCACAGTTACTTTTAACAAGTGTTTAAAACCCTCGTCTTCAAGGACTGAAATCGGCTGAAAATCTCTACAAATGATGTAAAGAATAGCTTGAGAAATTTTGCTGTGCATATCTCCACCATCTTTAAAAGAAATCACATTTGTGAAACTGTTTTTCATAGTTTTTTGATGGAACCTAGAAATATTGGAATACGAACTTACGGTTTCTTCTCTATGTTCTGTTTCAGTCACCGAAATGCTTGGAATGGCTGGGGCCGCAGCATCTGGACTGTGTGGTTTACTTTTTGCCTTGGGCTTCATTGATGACTCAAAATACTCGTTGTAAATATCACCATATTTTGCCTTCAAATGTCCAGATAAAATCGTGGTATTGTCAGAAGTTTGAGGAATTTAAGGCAAATATTGCAATTTGTCAAGAGGTTTTGGAAAAATATTTCCAAACGATACTTTTGGAAGGCATCTTACTAATAATATTATTGTTAATTTTTATAAAACCAGAACAAAACAAAAACTTAAACGGCCGCTCTAGTGTTTATACTATTTATAAAATAAAACCCCAAGGAAGGTTCTGGAGTGTCGAGAACATTCCAAGTACTCTAATTGGTTCATTGGTTGTTGTTTGCCATTTGTCTCGTAGCTAGGGAATCGTTCCCCCTTTTGTATTCGTCCTTTTCAGAATTCTTACTTACATTTACTGAGTGTGAAAACTATGCTACAGGGTTAATTTTTTATTATGGTACTTTTTCATTTTAAAAAAACATTGAGCACAAAACATCGATGTTAAAAAAACATCGGCTTCAATAAAACTATGTTTATAACATCGATGCTTTTATCAAAACATCGATGTCGCATCCCTAGATACCAAATGTACAAGTGATTTATTGGTACTGAATATTTTTCTTTTGCTTTTCTATAAAAGCATGGTCATCATCACACTCCATGTGGGTGTGACTGGGTACCAAAAAATATGTGATCAGTAATCGACAAATGGGAGGGAATCCATCATCGCTTTTTAAAAACATGTCTGAAACATAACTGTCTCAGTTTTTGTCCACTGCATGTATCTGAGTAATAAACAAGATTTAAGAAATTATTGGGTAAATACTTTATGTGATGGTACAAACAAGTGGCTATTTCGTTAGCTCCGCAGTCAGCAAAGGCTCCATGCCACATGTTGGAAGATTTGCCACTTGAAGTATTATGAATTGTTAAATTGTACATCCAAAGTTGTCGTTTATAAAATGAAACTGACATAAAACATACAGTGTTAGTAAACATTGCTGGAGATCAAACATGTAACTGTTTTTGCACTCTCTTCGTCTGTTATTCTCAATTCATATGCAAACTCAGTTGCTTCGTGACGGATTTTAAGTGAATATTCAGCTTCACTTTCAACTTCAGCTATTGTTATTTTCATTTTTAGAGTGTCACATTTATGACATGTGTTGACCTTCGGCTTTTTAAAATATAATTTCATTTTATGAAACTGCTTCATAAATATTTCGAGAGACAGGTTTTTAATTATTTTCAGTGTACATCTTGTACATAATTCTCAAATTTAAATTAGCTGGCAGATTTTTTTTTATCATTAACTGTTCTACTGTAATGACTTTTAAATGATAGAAAGGACTTGATATGTGATCTAACTGTAGTAAGTTCTTCATCCTTTTTTTTTTTTAAAGGTTTACCCTGTTTATCAGGAAATTGTGATGCCCAAAGTACTGAATAATTTATTCTTTAAAACATTTCTTATAATTTTTTCTTTTTTGCCTAGAGTTTTACAGAAACATTCCTTACAAACAATATGCTTTGTTCCATTTATCTGCAGAAGATACTCCTAAGTAATGTTCCTTATTTTGGAAGATTCGGGGTTTCTTTTTCTAATAAATAAACATTCTTTAGAGGTAACATGGACAGCTACAAATGCCGATCTTTTATCTCTAGAACCTATATTCCATTATTCCTCAAAGATTGCACATTGTATTTCTCCATATAACAACGTATTGCGCTTTTTTTTTGTGTGTGTGCAATCTCTTAAAGCCTCCAATTCTCTTTGGTCAATTAATTTACCACTGCTGTTTTTATATGCTTTTCTTAAATTCATTTTTTTCTTTTCTATCTTTTCGGACTTTTCTAGACCATACTTTCCTGAAAATTAATGTCTTTTTCACCATTTATTCAATTTGCTATAACTCTGTTCTGTCCACCAGTAGTTTGTGGAGCAACGTTGTAAAAAGACACAAGGTGACTTAAGCCTTTTATACCAGTCATGAATGTTTTACACAAAACAATCAAAAAGGCATAACTTGACTTTTGGCTTTTATACCAATCGTAGAACTGTAATTTTGACTTGAGTCTTGTACAAAGAAATGTAATTTTGTATACAAAAGTAACCGACTTATACCAGTCAAAAGATTTGTTTTTTTTATCAATACTAACAAATATCTAAAATTCACTTTTTTGACTTAAGCCCTTTATATCGGGCATCATAAATATACATTTTAATTTCATATTCCTATGAAGTTAAAATTGTTTTGACCCTTTAATTTGTTTAATGCAAAGATTTTTTTTAATGCTTGAAACTTTTAATATGATCTTTAAATATGAATTCAGCATGTTATATCTTCATACCATGCCTGGTTTTCGTATCTGATCTTCAAGATTTGTCAAAATATTTTAAGAATAAATATTGCACTCTAACTCTATTATTTGTTATTACTTCATATACTTCTGTGTTTTCTTCTTTAAATTAAACATATTTCGAATTTTAATAACATTAAATGTTTCAAAGTTTTCTCTTTATTTATATTTCTCTTAAAACTCTTTATATTTCTTTACGTTTTCTCTTTATTATTTCTCCTATGTAGGGAAATTTAACATTTTAATTTTTAAGTATAAAAGCCAGAACTTAAACCTCAATTAATTCAAGGAAAAAGTAATAGTGTAATTCAACTTTTTCACAGCCCCTGGCCTACCATCTAAAATGGAATACATCACTAGGAAAGGTGAATTCATATTATTCTGTAAGGTGAAGCTAGATCCCCATTTGATGGTGTTTGGGGTCAGCCTAGATACATAATCACTGTTGGGGAATGGATATAAGTGTCAAGTTAAAAGCTGCCTTTTTATGCAAAATATTGATTAAGAATTTAATATTCAATGATGTTTTAAAAATAAGTAAAAAGGAGCAACCATGATCAAACATTTCCAAAATGGGAATAAAATGACGTCATGAATATTCACACTAGTTTCACATGGCTGCAGTTGATTAGCCTGTGATGTAAGACAGTTTTATGTTTATTATAATTCTCAAAAAACCAAAGTGGCTTGAAAGGTATTGTCAATGGGGGGGGGGGGGATGTTGATTTAGCTGCAAAATATTTTTCAATAAATTGATAACAGTTCTATAAGGTCATATAAAAGTGAATTCTGTTGTGTATTACTAAGTTAGATGCTCAACTTGAGAATTATTTAAACTTCATTTAACGGACATATGTCTGAGATGCTGTACTTAAACAAAGGGAATTAACTATTCAATTAAGTTTAACATGTTTACATACAGAGCAGAGTACAAGATAAGATTTGTCAAACTTTATTTGCTTTCTTGTAAAATGAGTCTACCTCCTGTGATAAACTACATCTAGTCTGTAGTAACTTATGTTTATCTCAGATTTTGATAGACCTATAAGTCTTTTCTCTTCTGAGAAGTTGCTACTTGTTAAGTCCTTAAAATGAACTCTGTATTTTGCAGCATAATTTAGTATAGAATGACATTATATTAATAAATATTGACTTTTTTGTTTCCTTATAAATTATTGCTAGACAAAGGCAAAATAGTTAGGCACTAGTGTTTGTAGACATTTTGGAATTGGATAATTTATCTAAATATTTATTTTAACTGGATATAGCATATAAAATTTACTTGTATTGGTTTGTAATCTTGTGACTAATTAACTTGGCCAACTTAAGGAATCAAAAGTTGTTTACATCTATCTCTCTCTGGAATAGTAACTGATTAAATATCCAATAGCTCATAGCTGATAATCCATTTATGGCGACCATGAGGTGATTTTAAATAGCTATACTGGTGTGTGGAACATTCAAGAGTACAATGTTATTTATAAGTCCATTGTAGTAGCATGATGTTTTAAATTTGCTCTTTTATTACTTTTAAAATCGCAGGTTAATTTTTTCGATGCTTAAGAGTTAAATATTTGTTATAGAGTTCTTTCTGTAGCTAGTTATTTCACAGAAGAAATATGCTGCTGAGATCAAGTGTAATTTGCTGTGGGTTAATTGTTTTCTGTATCTGGGGCTTTTGCAATGTAAGAGCTCAATACTATTTTTGTTTCTTACATATTGAAAATCAAATTATTTTCTATGAAATAATTTTCTGTATCCATGTGATTAGCTTATTGTATAACAGTTCAGTCTCTTCATTGTTATTTCATTTAAAAATTAGAAAAATAATGCTGGATTTAAGATTTTTCAAATGGGCAAGGTTTATAAAAAGTTAGCTTGGAATTTTTATCATAATGTCTTCATGATGCCTTTCTTCTATATGAGGTTTTGCATCAGATAAATTGTTCTTAATCTAGAAAATAAGTTTGAAATTTTTAATTCTAAATAACTAAAAGCAACCCAAAAATTAAAACTCCTAAATATCTCATCTTTACAAATTTGTCTGATTTGTACAAATTCTCACAATATCCATAGATACATCCTAAATTTTAAGAACACTTTGCTAATTAGTTAAAACTGTGTTTTTGCTAACATAGGAGTTGTCAGAAATAAGAATAAGAACTGAGTTTTAGAGTAAATATACTAAAATTATTGTGCAGAACATGGTTATAAAACCGAAGTTTAGTTATAAATGTTCATATCATTTCAGTGACTTTATTATTTATTTGATTTAAATTTAATCTTGATGAAGATTTAGAGTTGTTTAGGAGAAAATTGGTAAGACTTCTCAAATGAGAATGGCCTTTATTTGAAACAAGAAATACATTTTCAAAATAATTTTAAAATCTAAATGTAGTAATTTTTTTATACTAATTCTGTGATAATTTTGCATTATTAATTCAGCTTTTCATTGTCATTTTCATTAGCTGTCTCTTCAAAGCATAAAGTCTCAATTATAGGATGGAGGCCATATTACCATTGTACAGAATATAACTATTTTTAGTCTGTGTCATCAACTATTCACTATGTTTCTTCAAATCCTAACGTTAAATCTCTATCTGAGATGTAGTTTATTGGAGAAGAATTCTATATCCATAATGTCTTTAAACTGTACCAAATGCCATTTTCCTTACAAGAAATTTAGAAATATACCATTTCATGCAGTTTTAAAACTTTTTATGTGACAAACAATGCTTTATATCAAATTTCAGCTGCAATTAACTAGAGAATCAGCTAATAAACAACTTTAGAATTATAGGATTTATTTTAAAACCAGAAGCTGAGCATAAAACTGTTTTCAAAGTACATAATATTTAGCTTCAAAAGTTATGGCTTATTAAAAAGAAAGTAAGGTAACTAAACTAAAACAAAAATTTTAATTCAAAATAACTGAAAACATAAGTCTTCATTTCAAAAAAGCAAAACTATAAACTACTGATGAGAACTTATTCACAAGATGCCCTGAAGCTTGGCATAAGACCTAAAATCCTTATATGAATAATCTAAGGGCAATGTAAGCTTTCTGAATTTACTCCATGAAAAGAATCAAAATAACGTGTCTGTAGAAAAGGGTCTAAAATTTTATTGATTGGATGAAAATATAATTTGTTGGCTCAAGCTAATTCTAATTTCATTAGATAAAAGCTTCTAAGTAATCCTTATTAAAATTTCATTTAGTTGAAATTTTAAAAACTGAGTGACATTTCTTAGCAAGCAACCTTTAGTGATATCAGTATAAAGCTTAACTGGACTAGGTTTGCAACATATTACAGACAATAATAATAAAAACAATAATTAAGATTACAGCTGTAAAGAAAACATGGACAAAGAAACTACCTTTAACATGTTATTGTTAAATTTGGTGTATAAAACCTAGCACAGGATATGGAACTTGGCTCATTTTTAGTTTCAGAACAATGTGTTATTTTAATGAGTATTTTTCTTTCCAAAATTACTAGAGGACCTCAAATTGATGCATTACTTAAAAGACATTCAAATTCAAATAATTATATCGAAGCAATTGAGTTATAAGATTATATGTTAATTATCTTTTCATTAAACTTTTACTTTTTAACTTTAGATGTCAGACTCAGAGTCCGTGCTGAGTATTGTAATTATGAGACTGTCCTACAAGGTAATGTGTCTTCTATGAAGCCAGATCCTGTAGAACGTCAGTTGGAGTGTTTTACCCAAGCAAGTGCCATTTTACGAACTCGTGACTTGGGCTTCATTGTATGTGACATAAAGTTTTCTGAAATAACATACCTTGATGCATTTTGGAGAGATTACTTGAATGGATCTCTACTAGAAGCACTAAAAGGTGTGTCTGAATATTCCTGTTTCTGTATATTCTGTTTATGACAGTTTAAAGTTATATATAAACTGGGAGTGCATAATTTTGCATTTTATTGAACCTTTCAAAGGTCCAGTGTTTTAACTTATATGTGTGTTTATAAACTGTCACTTGTAGGTTTAATGAAATTACATCTTTGGAAGGTTTATTTTTATTTCCTTTTTTCTGCTTTAAAGAAACTTCACTGGGGAAAATTTAGGTAAATTTTTGCATCAACTTGACAGTTAGTATAAATATTTACTGTGAATTTGAACTATTAATCTGTTTCTAAAAAAATTATTCGGGGTTTAAATAATACCTAAAAGAAAAATTTTGATAATTTGTTTTACGATAAATAGTGTGTTGTGTTAATAAATCTAAAAAATTATTTCATGTACAATTTAAATTAGATAAATTTCTTTGTATGCCTGTGATGTTAAGTCAGGCAGTTTTATTATACCTGGATTCTACAAGTACCAATTTTTAATTATGCTGCTTTTGTTTATTTTTATGGTTTTATATATATGTGTGACACAAATGTAGAATTGTTTCAAAGAGTTATTACTAACTGTAATGATAAATTTTAAGAATGTTTTTGTCACTTGATATGGCTTATTGAATTAAAAATTTAATTTTTGCCATTGTTGTTGAAGTTTGAATATTTATATATACAAAGTTTATGTAATGTATATATTTAACTTTTAATTACTGCACTTTCAAATTATATTTCATATGTTATTTCTCGATACTTTAAAGGAATAACAGTTGATTTGATTTCTTAATATTTTTAGACTATTGGAAGCTTAAATATAATGTTGCATCTTGGCTTTCATTTTAACATTCATTATACGTTTTAATTTTTACTTTTACATCATATATATTATATATATATCTACACACATACTATATACATGCATCAGTTTTATCATATTATTAAAGGGGAATTCAAGCCATCATTTATCAGTTTTTTTTCTCAGAATGGAAGAAGCTAAATTAATTGCTATAAATTCCAAATGAAATGAGATTTTTGCTGAAAAAGATAGTTTTGTAAATAAATTTAAACCGAATCAAATGTGGATATAAACCATGTAACTGAAAATATGAAACAGTAATGAAAACAGTATGAAATCTTGTGACAGCCTTCTGTATAATGTAAACAGCTGTTGGAAAAGAATTTCTAAAAAAATTAATTTTCTGGATTGCTATTTTATGTATCAAATGAGAATTTAAATATGTAGATTCTTTCACTCTTAATTTAGGTTTTATGTAGCTTATATAGAAAATTAAGTTTATATTTTATGAATGTGGAATTAGAAATGTTATTAAATCATGTGTAAAGATGTAAAATCGATGCATCTTACATTATATAACAATTTATGTTAAAACTTACTGTAAGAAATGTTAACTAAAGTTAAAAAGCCAAACAAGTAAAAATATTTCAGTATATAAATTTTTAAAATTCTGAACTTCTTCATTAATGTTATTTATCTTGGGATAAAATCGTAGCTTTTAGATTTAAAATAACATGTACTTAATAGAATTTTAAAGTGTGCTGATTTTTAAGTTTTTAAAATTCAACACTTCTTTGTAGAAATATGAAAATTATTTCTACAGTAAAGGAGATCTAGTATGAATTCTTTGAGTTTAATGAATCTATTGAAAAATTTTCTACCCTCTAATGAATAAGATATCTTTCTTGGAAGTAGGTCGGTTTTAAGGGAAGAAAAGTCATAGATTCTATTTTGTTTAATAATTGCGTATATGCTTGTGAAAAAATTTATATAAATAAGTGTAATATTAAATTTAAACTTAAAGAAAAAAGGACTACTAGTAATATGATTGCAAATTGAGACATTTTAATTTATAAAATGTCATTTTTGAAAATTTGCCATTTGTAAAATATTAATTTTCCAGCAGTAGGACTTATTTGTATATTGTTTTCAAGGAGTGTATCTCAGAAATATTTCTCTAAACCTATAAAAAGTTTTTCATGTTTGTTATTAATGATATTTCTATTTCTCTAGGTGTATTCATTACAGAATCTTTAAAACAAGCAGTGGGTAATGAAGCTATAAAGTTGTTGGTCAATGTGGATGAAAGTGACTATGAAAAAGGACGCTCAATTCTCATGAACAACCTGCATCAATCTCTATAAATGAAATGATACTCTACAGATAAATGCTGTAGTATAGTGTAGCAGCTTTGTGGGTTTTTTTTTTTTTTTTCCATTCTTTTGATAAATTAAAGTCTTCATTTTCATCAACCTTTTTGTAGCATTAAAATATTTCAGATTAAGTTTAATACATAAGATGCATACATTATATGTTTATTTAATAAGTTTCAGTTGTGAGTACCTCTTCATGAAGTTTTATTGCACTCATGTTACTTGAAATTTATAGACATTTTGAAGGAAAATTTTAACTTTCATATCACTTCAAATTTTATATTTCAACTTATATTGCTTTAAAATATATTTTGTTTATAGTTAATAAATTTTATATTTGTATGTTGTACTGCAGTGTTATCTGTGGCCACAGATGTAAATCTTATGACAGATGTAAATCTTATGATTTCTTGTTATATCTGTGCTGGACATCTCATACCAGAGTTGTCTTTTTTGTACAGTTGAGTGTTTCTCTTAGTGTAGAAAAATTATTTCATATTCCGGGTAAAACTTAATGCAGTTTAGTTATACTTTGTACTAGCAATTCTCAAACTCAGCCATAAAAGGGCAAGTATATTTTAAGTGTTCTTTAATGGATGCATTTTAAGTTACTGTGACAGTATAGGTAAAGTTGAAAACTGGAATCAAATGTTGTTGGTAAATATTATGTATTGTTTCATAAAATGGTACTCAATTTTTGATTGTCATTGCATACAAAATTGGATATGTTTTTCCGGTAATAACATAAAGTGTTGCCAGAGATTTAATTTATCTTCGTCAAGTATGTTATATTATGCAAATAAATTAATATTAAAAAAATGACAGAAGTAAGATAAATGGCTAGAATAAGAAAGCCTATTGGTAATTATTTTAAACTTAAATTTTTGTTTATTATGCCAACATCTAATATATAACAAATTGTAACAATAACTGAATTAAGTGAAACTAGTATCTTAAAGTATCAAATCATGATTAGCTGTATAATTTAAATTTATATATATCACTATTCGATATGCAAAAATTATGTACTTGGAAGTTTTTCTGTCTGTTGTAATTATAAAAATTGTGTATTCATGCTAAGGATTTTTTTTTTCCTGTTGATTCTTTGAATAATGCCATGAAAATTAAGTAAATTCTTAATATTTCTTTTCTTTTTTATATATATTTGAAATGTTAACTATAAGTTTGCAATTTCATTTGCCTCTTTTAATAACATCTCTGGCTACACTTTAAAGTAAGTCTTTTAGTAGAATTATCAATATGTAATAGCTTTCTGCTTTTTGGACAAAGATAAAAACTATTATGGTTTTGAAATGTGTGCTGCCTTTTTTTGCTTGTCCAAGATAGTTTTCAGCGTTAAGAAGTTTGAGAAATGCTGCTGTCCATATATATATATATTCTTCTTTCATATTTCTTCCTGTACAGCAAGAGAAAAAAGATGTTTGTATAGCAGATAAATTTTGTGGTTGTGGTTTTTCCCTTTTCCTGGTTATTTTCAAAAGGAAATTTCCAGATTTTTTATATGAATGAAAAATATTATCAGCATTTTAGAGATATCTGTCTGTTGACATCGTCTACCTCAATGGAAAATAAGTTTGCTTCTTTAGTAATTCTATGTTGAAATGATTAATGTCCATTGTGATAAGTTCTCCAGACAACCTGCTTGTTACAAAATTTTACTTAGAAATTGTCACACTGACTTGACATCTCTCTCCATTATTTTTAAGTACTTTTCTATCACAAGAAAATATAGTATTTGCATAAATTTAGTGAGAAAGTAATTGAAAACTGAAGTTGAAAATAATTTTCTGTTATTTTAATGTTGGAAAATACTACCAGTGCATTTCTGGCAAGAGGTGAAGAATTATCTCAGATGCTAAAGTAGATCAGTTCTTATAGAATATTTTTAAAACTTGATTCCTCTAGGTAACATGTAGAAATTTTTAGAACCTCTGGTAATCTGAAATTGTGTTGTAACAAAACTTAAATACAAATTTTCTATTATTAAAGAAGCATGAAAAAAAGATATTACGGGAATTCTATGTCATAGAAGTTGGCAGCTAGTTTATTCCCTTGTTTAAACAATTACTTGAATTATGTTTCTCAAATTAAGGCTATAATCAGCAGGTTGTCTATTGAACACTTCTCAAGTTTTATTGGCTTTAGTTTCTATTTAAATTCTGTAACAAAAACTCTCTGAATACCTCTTACTCGATAGCCAAATGAGAACTTTCATCTACCTCATTTAATTTCAGAATTGCCAATTCATGCCTTAATGCATGTTTTTAATTCTGGCTAATTGCATTTGTTATTGTAGTATAGTGAACAAATGGAATGCTTTGAAAATTTTAAACAGGATAAATATTTTTATGGCCCATTAATGTTTTTAAATGCATAAAAATTTCTAAAAAATTGGTGATTTTAATTTTATATCAAATTTACTCATTCAATAAAAGAAAGTTGTATTTCTGCTGAGTTAATCCTTGTGTAAATTGTACACTTCACTAGATTGTCAGAAATTTAGAATTTTTCTCAAATTGTGATTATGGTATCATCCTGTCATGTTTGTTTTCAGTTGTTTCAATTGTTCATTATAATTTTTCTAATACAGTGATTTCCTGCCTTTGTTGTTCAATCCTTCTTTATCCATTCATAATACGATTCAGCAAATGTTAACTTGTAGTCAAATGAAAAGTTTGCTGAAAATATAGGTTACTCCAAAGGGTTGTAAATTCTGTTCTAAATTCCATCAGCAGTGGTGGGGTTTTTTCCCCTTCAGTTTTTCATTTACCTGTCATGTAAATCGAATGGACTCTCTGTAAAAAGTTAACAGGAAACTATTTCCCCGTTGGGATTTTCTTCCTTAGCAACATAGCCATGAATTTATAATTTTAAGTGAATATGTTATGAAATTGTGACATCAGAGTTGGTCTATTGTCATGGTACCACATAATGAAATTTTATTTTAAGCTGTCAGTTTTGTTTTCCTTTCTTTTTTTTAACTTGATAGAATTTTTATAGTTATTATATCAGTAATCCATTTATTTTTCTATTAACATGTTATACCACTTGCTTCATATCTGAGAAAATAGAATAGCCCTCAAAAAGGTAGAGAAGTGAAACTATCAGGGAAAAGATTGGGAACCACTATTCTAAAAGCATTATTAGTCTCAATTTTATTGTTTTAAAAATTGTGTTAAGAGTGACGAATAGTAGTTTGAATGGGGTAAGTCATCTGATATTTAGTAATAAATTGTTGTATATTTATGTAAAAATTTTTCAAATGTCATTCCATATCTAATATTTTTATTATGAAGTTCACCTTTACTTTTTGCTTTTAATTTAATTTAAATATCTGTGTGAACCAGATTTTTAGATGTTTAATTGTTTTAAGTAGATTAGTTAAAACCAAAATTTCTATCGCTGATATTAGATGTTACTATTTTTTCCAACATTTATATGAATATGTAGACTCATTGAGGTGAGCAGAAATTAAAATATTTTATGCAAGTTGAGATAAAATATATTCTAGCACATTTATAACTGTATATAGTATGTATGCTATTGTATGAATCATTTATGAAACATTTATTAAAAATTGTAATTCCGGTGATATGTCGTTGTCAAAGGCAAAAAATGTTAGCAAATGGTTTCAGCTCATAGTTCAAGTTTTCTGTATTTGTGTACTGTCATCTTTGGTTTTGCTCAATAGGTATAGAATAATAAATTTTTAAAGGTTGTAGTGCCCAAAATTAATAGTTCGTGTATTTCTAGTTCTACATGCAATTTTTCAATGTCTGGTGTGTAAGTATAAATAACATTTATACTCATCCCCCAACAATTTTTTACTTTTTTTTATAGATCCTGTCTGTCAATTCCATATTATGTAATTAAACTTCATACCTTTTATTTACACTGATATTCACTTTGCTAATTATCTTATTGGCTTTAGCCCTTCACCAGACATACCAAAGTTTAAATAATTCAAATGTGTAGTAATCTTACTGAAGTATCATAATTCATTTTATCAGGTTTTTGGTATCTGGAAAACTTTTCTTTTTGGCAGTGTAGTCATATTTTCTATTGTTTTTAGATTTAAAAAAAAATTCTGTTTATCATTTTAACACATAAGGAATGAATTCTGTAAACTAAAAGATGGGCTTTTTAATATATGTACTATGTTTGTAATGCAAAAAATTATTTACAAATTCAAATATGACCCTCTCTAGACACCCCCCCCCCCCCCCGACACCCCCCCACACACACACACACACACATCTTTTATTTTCTCTCAACTCTATGTATCAAAATTCTTCAGATCAGTGCTCTGTACTCATAATTCCAAAAAAGTTACGAGTAATAGAAAATTTATTAAAGGGAAGGAGCTATACACCTACTTGGATGATATTAAATCCTTGCACCCCTCCCCCCCCCTTTATTTTTTAACTTTTAAATAGCTATGGAGTTTGAAACTCGAATTTTTATTTAAATTGCATGTAAAATTGTTCATTACAAATTGCTCAATTGCCCATTGCGCAAAGTCAGTCAGTCATTATGGTTATGTTAGCTTAGTTATGATAGTGGTACACAATTCTGATAATTTGAGAAACTGTTGTTACTTCAGAGAATTCTGACAGGCAAGCTCATTTACAGAGCGTAGAAAATGAGTATTTAAGTTGTTTTACTGGCACACAGTGTTGTCTTACAGTGTTATGTGATTTTCATACTTGATTGCTGTATTATAATTCATTCCAGATGTTCCAACCAAGGGCTACTATGTTTTCTCTTTTTTTTTTTTTTTTTTTTTTTTTTTTTTTTTTTTTTTTTTTTTTTTTTTTTCTTCTGTGCCAAAAGTTAAATCTTCATCTGCTACAGAATTGTGACATTACAAATAAACAGATACTTTCATTGAATTTTGGTAGGTGATGAAATCTGTTTTGAGCAAGCTGCAAAAACGTGTATCATTTGATTTTCATAATATTTCCATGGAGAATGTTTTTTCAGTGTGCATGTTATATCGCATTTCTGAAACTGTTTCTTATTCCATATATACAAAGTATGTCATTGTTTAATAGTGCAATATTTAGAGGAATGTGGACTGACTGAATTGGAAGAGTCATTATTCATTATATTTTGAATCATTAAAGTTTGGAATTAACAATTATGTTAGAATACTTCTTTTGTGAGAAAAATTGAACTGTTTTAAAGTCTGAGACTAAGCACATATTACCTGTTTGTTGTGTTAAATAAGTACGAATTACCTGATGGTGCCTAACATCAATATCAAAGCCTAATTTTATGATGTGTGAATCTGAAATCTCTGCAATACCAGAAATTCTTACGGCTGAAGTTTGTTGGTAGCTTTGACTAATGCACTATTTTTTTTCCCTATGGTTTCATATTTTTTTACTGACTTTGTTCTCTTTTTAAAATTTTATATATATGTAATCATAAACTTGTTTAGTTATTTTTGAATATTTATGTGTCAAATTTCAGTGCATTATATGTACATATTTTTTCATTGTATGGTGCATAACTTTCTGCTTAGATTGTAAACCATTGTGCTTTATTAACATTGATATGGGTTATTTTATGTTTCTTTCCTATATTTCATATTCTCACACATTTGTAAACATTGTTTTGTAAAATTGGTCTTGAAATTCCACTTCCAATGAGTTTTAAAAAAAGTTTGTAAGACATTAAAAATTACTTACAATGTTTCAAATTCATTTTGCATTTTTACTGCTTTGAAAATAGTATTGTTTCTGTTTATTGCAGTGCAACAAATGGACTTTATTTCTAAGTGTGAACAAAGGCAAAATGGCATTGGTAATTGCATATCTGTGTTCTCTTGGAACTGCAATGGCTGTTTCCATAGGCTGTCTTTGGTGCTCATCATAAATGTGGTTTTTATCTTTCCATCACTTTCATTTGCACAAAACCGATTAAATATTTGATGCATTATAAAGTGGAAAATGTTCAGAATTAAATGTTAGATATGGCTGTTAAATAATGCAATAGTGTAAATTGGAAATTTTCCACAGTCCCATTTATATTCAGCTTTACACCAATAATGTCATTTTTAAAAAATATGACTACATTAAATTTTTGTGAATTTCATCGTCGTTCACCAGCTGTAATGTGAATTATTATATAAGTATAGTTCTTATACAGTGTAGCATTTAAAAGCAAATTGGTTTAGACCTCTTTTTTTTTCCCCATAGAAGTATGCCAGGGTATTTTCATATGAAAAATCTCGATATAAGTATTTGAAAAAAAAAAAAAATTCCCCTCATAAAATCTAGGTATAATTATGTGCATTGTGTACTTAAATTATCTAATGCTCCTGTTCAAAGATGTGGAATCTCTGAGTTTTACAAGTAAACTTTTCTTGTTGGATCTTATTCATATCATTAGAGATTATCACTGATAAATACTCTATTAGTTAATGAATAAATTAAAAGATAAGTGTATATATCTTTCCACCAAAATTATTTGTATGTTCAAGAGATAGGGAGGCTGAGTCAGTCGTGTCACCAAGCCTTGATTCAATATTTTCTTATTTTTAAGAATAAGAAAAATGGATTTATCTAAATTTTTTTAATTCAACTAATATTTCAATTTGGTATTTATTAAATATAGCAATGTACTGAATCAACACTTGATAGAATTGATATTTTCTGATTTGTTAAAATTAATTTTCTTGCCTGCTTGTGTACTATGTGTACTGCTTCTACCCTTCTGAATATAAATTTTATTTCATAGTTATTGTATTGTGAAAATATCATGTTATATATGGTTACCTGGTCCTGCATTTCCTTGTTGATTGCATAATGAATATTAGGATTTTAACTTATATTGGTGGTTGTAGGATAGTTACAGAACGATCATTATTATTAACTTTTGTATTGGATGGGTGTTTGTGGAGGTTTGAGAACAGCTTCTTAACAACATCATAATGGTAAATACTGTCAACAAAATAATCAGTTATCGCATCCAGCTCCCACCCCCCAAGGGAAAAAAAAATCTAATTTCAATGACAAATCTTCTATGGGTGCCATCCTGAATCATGGTATGTAGGTAAATACCCTTAAATTTCTTGCTGAAATAAAAAATCAATTTTCTTCCCTTTCAATCTGCTAGTGTTATTAATTTGATTTGTCTAGTGAACGTTCCAGGATGATAATGGCTAAAAATCATACTATTCAGGATGTAAACAGGTATAGTGGGTTTAAGTAAAAAATTGACATGTAGATGTTACTTTTCTATTGTCTTTGTCTTGAGTTAATAGGATACCCACCATCTGCGAGTGCTGCCTCTGCCATCAAAGGTCAGTGGTATAAGTCATAATTTTATATGAAAAATTTCTTGGTGAGCTTTTAAAGAATTTTCTTTCTTTGGGGCTCTCCTTGATCTATGTGAGTAATGCAGTTATTAACTCATTAGTGTGACAACAATGGCAGTATTACATTTTGAAAAATCAGATTTCTAAAGTATTGTGATTGATGACTAGGAATTACAATTTACACATTTTTTATGTATATTTAACAGAATTTTTAGGCTTTAAGAAATTATCTTGTGTTATTTGCCTTTATTAATCCACTCTCCAACAATAATAAATCTAAATAAGTTTTTATACATTTGACTCATTAATTTCTAGTTTTGAAAGCAGAGAGGAAATGAATCAGGGTTAATCTTTGAATTATGCACATTTTCTTTGTGGTATTATGAAAAATACCTTTAATATATATTTATTTTTCTTTAATTGTCTAATGATATGCAAACATATCAATATTGGGTAAGCTAAATTTTTTTCTGGGAGTTCCTGAAAAAAAAAAGCATGGTTGATAATTTTGACTAAATACCCTTCAGTAATTAAGTTAGGTTTGCAATCAATGATGTAAAGAACTTTAAGTAGTTTAATTTTATTTTGTAAATAATATATTTGTGTGTGCTGTGTATACTTTTTGACTTAAGAATTTGTATGCTGTATTCAGATTGTTTTAAGGCTATGTTAGCCTGACATAAAAGCAATCAAGCATTTCACCTTCTGGAAATTGAATCATTTCTATATGTCAGTGAGTCAACTTGGTTTATAATGCTTTTAACTTAGGTTTTTTTTTTCTACCTGAATTGATATGTTTAAATTTGAAAGATAATTTTTTAGTTATATGAATTAGAATAAAGTTATTCAGGAAATTATGAAGTATATATTTGTGAGTGTGTATGTCTGCGCAAATTTTTGAAAATCAGTCTGATTAAACTTTATTTGGCTAATTTATGTCAGGTGTTTTTACTGTTTTGTTAAATTGAAATTTTGATTTTTTTTTAAAATATTTGTCAGTAAATTGTATAGGGATTCTGAAAGAGCAATTTGCCTTAAAAATGTTAAACTTGTGCATACTGAAATTCACTGACACTTATCTCTTTTAATGAAAGATTGTTTTTCTTATTGTTATAACTGGAGTAATTGAAAAATAACATGTTATTGATGCCTATATTGATGTTCACATTCATTAAAGGATTGGTTACAAGCATATCATTACTAAAATATTAACTTTCAAATGTTCGGTTAGTTACCCTGTCAATTTTTAAGTTTTGGAAATTTTCCACTGTCTGAATTCTAGTAAACTTGGTGACTTTCATCACCATATGGAGCCTTCAGTCATCAATGTTTTGTTTGTTTTTTATTAATGTTTGTTAATGATTAAAGTTTTCTGACCTCAGGTTTACTTTATGTCCTTTAAAATGTGTAAAAAAATTTTTTACAGAATGTGTAGCGTTTGCTCTGTTACAAAAAAAATATATATATACATTATTACATTTGTCATGGGTGTTGCTAAGTCTAGTAATATCCAAGATGATGGGAAAGTTCGAAGATTTTCTAAGTTTATATTTGTTTAATATTTATTTGCTGATCAATATAAATGAAACTCATCCTCTCTATCGAGTAGTTTGCTTAATTTCAGATTTCTGTAGTTAGTGAAATAACTCAAATAAGTATTTTATGAGATCGTCAGATATTGTTAATGAAACAAATATACCTCAAAATAAATTATAAACTGAACGAGCCTTTATTAATTTAGTGATTGTGCTTTAGCAAGAATTTGAATATTGAGGACTTCATTCTCATCTGTGCTACCTCATGCACACAAAACAATCAATCTTTGAAGAATACTTTTTGACTGTATTTCTTACAAGAAAGTTGATTTTTTTTTCTGCATTTAAGTAAGTTGAATTTTTTTATACTGTTTCAGTATGTCGTTTTATTTGTTGAAATTATTTAATGAAAGTTATTTGTGTAAATTTGTTGGTTGGTTAATCAAGAATAAATGAATTTTTTACTGGTTTGTAACTTTATTAGATAAGCTTATATGAAATTAAAGATGAGAAATGTGTTGTAATTGTGTCATCGTAGTTGTTTTTCAAAACATTTTATCATTATGTTTTGTAAATTTATATATATTTCGATTGTGTCTAAAATTTCAAAAATCTTTTCCACTTTTTTACAAAAAGTTGGGTCAGGAACAATTCAAAGCCCAAACTGTTGAATTTGCATTTTTACTAATGTTTTTCTTTAAAATTTATGATAATGCCTTCGTTGTAAATTTTGAAATTTTTTTCTTCATCTTGCTTTTTTTATATTGAATAGTTACTGGTACAGTTGCTGTTTGTCAAAGCACATTGATGTTGCTAACATTGTACCCGTTTTTCATTACACCAAAGCTTCCTGTGTACTGCTCTGTTTACTTGGCAATATACTTAAATTTTTAATAAAAATTTAAAAATAATGCTTGAATTCTTCATTAAGTCGAGTTCTTGTTTGTTACGCTACCGGGGGATAGCGAGTAATGAGGGGACTTTTATCATACGACGTCGAGTATGCCCGTGCTCATGTAACTTCCTTTACGAGTGATGGTGAATTAGTGATGTGGTGTTTTCGGAATTGAACTTAATGGTTTAATGAAAAAACGTTATTTGCGGAATTTCTCTAAAATTTTGCTGATTACTTGTAATTCAGCCATCAGCAGAACAAAAGTTTCAGAACTCAGTTCGTAAAAAAATTATTTATTCAACTTGGCAGCTAATGGTCTTAGGTCTTGTCAAAGTAGTCCCCTCAGCTGTTGATCCATAGCTGCCACTATTTCTGGAGGTCATGGAAGCAAGCAGAGAAAGCTTCATTCGGGATGCTCCTCAGCACATCTGTCAGCCGTTTGGATCGCTTAAATATCTTTAGACCCTACCGTTTCATACGGCGACAGGTCTGGTGAATATGGGGATGTGGTAGAGCAGGTATTTCCTGAATAAGATTCAAAATCCTTTGCATGTTATGGTTGTTTGCCGTCTCTTCAGGGAAGTATCTATAGAGCCCTTCTGTCATCTGTGGTATTTTCTCATAATCTACTGTTTTGTCATGCCCAATTTGTTGAGAACTTTGAAATAATCTATTTCTGCTTAATATCTGATGACCATACAGAAGGGGCCGTTACAGATAAGGGGTTATAAACCCTTTATCTTTAACGGCTTTTGTTGAAACACAAGCAAATCAGCAGGTTCATTTTGGTCAATTTATTGACATATTACTAAATACTCGTGCGCTACATTAAAGGTTAGTAA
This sequence comes from Dolomedes plantarius, assembly GCA_907164885.2. Classification (NCBI taxonomy): domain Eukaryota; kingdom Metazoa; phylum Arthropoda; class Arachnida; order Araneae; family Dolomedidae; genus Dolomedes; species Dolomedes plantarius. Next base: position 166,727,521 of record OU015497.1, on the reverse strand, counting down.
AGAAATTGTAGTATTTCAAAAGTAAGAAGACATGAGTGTCTTTAGCATGCAGTAATAAGCAACCAATGGGCATTTTCCATGCACAAAATACTGATAATTCGTGTGATGCGAATTTTATCGTTTTGCCCTATAACCTCAGTAGGGGACTTAGCGGATTGAAGGATTTCTGTATATCAAGAAATGCGTATTAACTGCTCTTAGAATAACTCAAACCATCCGTATGCGTATGAGATTTTTAATTTTCTTGGTAGTGTGCTTAGGAATAACTTTGGTTTTCTTTCCTGCCATGGAAAAATATTGCTACTTAATTAACATGCCCTTTTAAACTTCCGGTGGAAAGTTTAATATCTAACAAAATATGAAGTTGAAAAATTATTGGAAATCTCCAAACAGCAACAGCTATTAACTTCTCTCACCCCCCCCCCCCCCCCAAAAAAAAAAAAAAAAATTTGTTGAAGATATCTATTTATAAATCTGATAACTGTCTTGAATTAAATTCTACGTAGACTTTGACGAAACTGCCATGCTTCTCCCTGGGAGTGATACTTATCGTTTAGAAACCCATCAAACAAAATAGGTTTAGTTGTTTTTAATACCAGGTAAAGCAACTAAATACTCACTGTTTAGATATGCTTAAAAAATGGAATGCTAAATTAGATGCCATAACTGATTTTGCTCAAATTTGAGTGGTCAGTCGTACTTATGATAATGGCCTTATAAAATACACTGCTGTTGATGCTTTAATTTAATGGGATTACGCAGACCTAGCCGATAAACATTACATTCACACAAGCATACCAAGAAAAGGCCCACTGTTCACGAAAAGATTTCCAACTTTATTGTGATTACGAAAAGGAATAACTTTCTGTAATTGCACAATGACTATGAGTATTTATAAGTTTAACTATGTTATAAGTTACCTGTAAATTATAACTATTGTTGACCAGTTAATCTCTATAAACTAATTGCAATATGAGAATTTAAAAAAAAAACCTTAATATTTCACAATAATTATCACTAAACAAAGCTTGATTGGAATAAAATTTAAAATTCTGGCTTCACGTACTCATCGAATGCACTACCTGTGTGCCAAATTTCATGGCTGTAAGTGCCATAGATTCGTCTGGAGGCCGCACACAGACAAACACTTCCTTTTATTAGTATAGATGACTGTCATTTCAATCACTTACTTGCTTCTGTCTACTCCATTGCACCTTGCATTCGGTTTACTTTAAAGAAAAATACCATAATTCTTTGCCTTTTCTTGGTGTCATTAAAACTCCTAATTCCTTTCATTATTCCTGAAGATATGCTCTAGATTTCTCCTGCAACAAAGTTGTTCAAGAAACATGTCGTTTCCTTACACCTTCTTACTAAACCTTACCATCAACAGATTTTCTCTGCTTTTTACACGTATTTGTGCCCTTCAGCATCCATCTGCCAGTCTGGGTAAACTGTGTGGGAGTTCCTCTCCGTACTTCTGAGAGAGAAAGCTGAATTCGCTTTAGAAATTCGAATTGAGACATTTTTACTATTACGGTGAAATATTAAGGCTTTACCATTTCTTGATTGGTTTCATTAGTTCAGCAAAATTTGTTTGTTATGGCATTGCATACAGTAATGCTTCATGTTACATCAAATAAAATTTCTTCATTGCATCTTCGTCCTTTGTACCGAATGATTTAGCTGTTTTCTTTACATTAACAATATCCAGGTGTAATGCTTTCGAATTTAAATATTAAAAAGCCTAGTTTGGAAGATGTAGTAGTGGATAATCAGCTGAATATGATGAAGTTACAGTATGATTTTAGGACACCGGAGAGCCGACGCCGAGACCAAGAAAAAACTTCTTGTCGATTCTCAACTAAGTTTTTGTTGTAGTTGTTTTTCAAAACAAATAGATGGTTTTAAAAAAATAGTTCCTTTCTCGAATGGTTATGAAGGACCAGAGAACTTTCATCATTTCGGAATCTGCATGTTTCATCATATTTCCAACGCATTTAAGTCTACTTGTGATGTAGAACTTAATTACAGAAGTATGGACTAACTTCCTCATGGCTTCCATCGTCACCTTACCCTGCTCCTGACGATTATTTTTTTTTACAGAGATATCGTAAAAAGCAACCAAACAAATGCTTTTTATCTTGGAATGTCGTAACAAACGCTACAAAACTGGAGGTCAAGAAACTACTCCAGAAAGAGCTGGTCTTTCGGTTATTGGTTGATGAATTTGTGTTAAATTTACTATGCTAATGGCGGTTATAATAATAAAAAAATACAGGGTGAACCAACAGTCTTGCCCTGATTATAAAAATTCATTACAAAATGACCGTTTAATATAATAATGTAAAATTTGTATCGTTGGATAGGTCAGTTTTAGTAGTTTTTTTGTGTGTGTGTGTGCAATAGATGGTGGGAGTGCTCCTTCAAGAGTGATTCAGGCGTACATTTGTAAGAAAGACATTTTCGGCCGAAATGCCGTCGATTCAAGAGAAAGCCCAATGTATGCTTTGGTTTCAAGAAATGAAATCGCCCATTAATGTTCAGCGTAAATTTAGACATTGTTATGGGTGCAAGCCTCCTGATGCAAAATTTGTAAAGCGATGGTATGAAAGATTTAAAGAAACAGGCAGCGTTAAAGATTGTCTTAGAAGTGGCAGGCCTAGTTTGAGTGAAGCAACTGTTGATCGCGTTCGGCAACCGTTTCAACGGAGTCGTAATCCTTAACGCTGCCTGTTTCTTTAAATTTTTCATACCATTGCTTTATAAATTTTGCATGAGGAGGGTTGCACCCATAACAATGTCAAAATTTACGCTGAACATTAATGGGCGATTTCATTTCTTGAAACCAAAGCATACATTTTCTCTTGAATCGACGGCATTTCGGCCGAAAATGACGTCTTTCTTACAAATGTACGCCTGAGTCACTCTTGAAGGAGCACTCTCACCCAGGGTTGCCAAATAAAAACACCGAAAATAAGGGACGGGTTTTGATAACTATACTACTGGGGAGTATGGAAATACCCCCAGAGAAATGGGGTCCGGGGGTACTCCCCTGGAAATATTTCAAATTTTAACCTTTCAAATAGCCTTTTTCAATGCATTTTTCGTTCAGTTTTGCAATTTACATAGAGTTTAGGTTAAGTAAACAATGTAATTACACAGAAAATTTGCAAATCAAAAACAATTTAAAGTTGGTTTAGGCATATAGTACAAAACTGATTTTTATTTTATTAGTTTACTACAACTAAGTAAGTGCCCTTATAAAGTGTTAGGGACGTGTATGTAAAATTTGTAATTTAATTTTTGTACAATGTACATAATATAATGTGCGCAGGAAATCTTTGGGGTGACTTTTGAGTCATAAAAAGTTTTTGAATGAGCGTGTTCGCACAGTCCATTGAATTGAATGATATATTGCGCTTTACTGTGTTAAATACATCCGGATGTTAACAGGCCCTTGTATGCGCCCAACTCGTATTCAATAAATTTCGCATTTCGGCGAAAAACGGGACTTTTGCCGTCCCGTATCAAAGTTCCCCGGGACGCGGGACAAAATTTACAAATAAGGGACTATCCCTTAAAATCCGGGACATTTGGCAACCCTGCTCGCACCATCTATTGCACACAAAAAAACTACTAAAACTGATCTATCCAATGATACAAAATTTACATTATTATATTAAACGGTTATTTTGTAATGAATTTTTATAATCAGGGCAAGACTTTTGGTTCACCCTGTACATATAAACGATATCTATATATATATATAAGAGTTTGTCTGTTTGTTTGTCCGCTATAGAATCATAGACTGTTTCACCCACCGGGACCAAATTCGGCACAGTTAATGTTTTGGACCCGAGAAACTTAAATCAGGAAAAACGAAATTTGGGGCTCAATTAGTTTTTTAAAATTAATTTTTTAATGTTTTTTGTGCCCGATAGAGGTGCGTCTACCCCCTGTGGATTCCCCTCGACCAGCTGCGTTAAAAAGGGTGGTTTGAGGATGACGGAGGGGGGGGGTCAAATTCCAATGCGTGGGAGAAAGAGGGTTGGGAATGACCTTGAGCCTGCGGACCCTCGTCTGATTTTAAAGTTTCTTTCTTATTGTTTGTATATCATTTCAGTCGAAACGTGCTAAGCGCATTCTGCCTGGCCATATGAACATGAAGAGCGGGTGTGCAGCCCAGTATTTTTTTGATGGAATGCATGAAATATTTTATATCTATATATCTACCCGGGCAACGCGGGGAAATAATGCTAGTATATATATAAAAGAGCTTGTCTGTTTGTTTGTCCGCTATAGAATCATAGACTGTTTCACCCACCGGGACCAAATTCGGCACAGTTAATGTTTTGGACCCGAGAAACGTAAATCAGGAAAAACAAAATTTGGGGCTCAATTAGTTTTTTTTAAATTAATTTTTTAATGATTTTTGTGCCCCTAAGCGCACCTCTTAAATGTGGATACAGTCCCTTCACCAAAACCATTCAAATTCGATACGCGGGGAAAAATAGGTTTGTTCTGGGGTGGTTTGAGAGTTGGTCTCGGGGGGAGGGCGAAGTGTTTATTTTATTTTTCTTACGTTTAGTGGAGTCGTGAGTCTAAAAAGGTTGAGAACCGCTGCTTTAGACAATTTTAGACAATGGCGTTCAAACTAATAGAACTTAATAAAATTGGAAAAAAAAAGAAAAATTAAGTTTGTCCCATGGCCAGTTTTTGGAAGCCTTCTGTTGATCTAAATATATTAATTGTTTAAGGATCATAAAATGGGAAGAAGTTTAAGAGTTCTACAGGTTTTTTTCCCTAAGTTCGCGAAACAGAGTTAACATGCGATATGTACCGTAATTTCGCACGTATAGTCCGCACCATCGTATAGTCCGCAGACCCGATTTTATATTAAAAAAATTTCAAAAATCGTCAGATAGTCCGCACCACCGGATAGTCTGCGGACTATACGTCCGAAATTACGTTATTTTAATACGGCAATATTAATGTATTTTAGAAACAAAGAACTAAGTATAAATAAAAAAAAGACACTTACTAATATACCTTCAGAAATAAAACGCTAAATACAAATAAAAAACAGTGCTTACTAATTAATCATATTTTAATTAATCACACATTCTACTACATTAACGAAAACCTTCAAAGTCCGATTCATCGGTATCAGAATTAAACAGTTCTAATATATTTTCGGGAAGAGTGTCCGAAAGTTCATTCTCAGCATCACTATCTTCACTGTCAGTGATTTCCTCGCTTTAACTAACAATCCCGGCTTTTATAAATCCCGATCGGATGGTTGACACTTTAACACTTTTCCAGGATTTATCGACCCATTCGGCAACTTCAGTGTATGAAGCGCGTTTCATATTTCCTCCTTTTGTGAAAACCTTCCGACATCCAGTTCTCCCAGCAAGCACGTACGTGGGACTTGAAACTTTTGTTCACGCTAATATCCAGAGGTTGCATGATTTTTGTTAAACCTCCTGGAATAACGCTAAGTTCAGCACCGATGTTTTTTTTTTTTTAAGCAATCGCCTTTACACTGTCTTTTATGTGTGCCCTCATGGAATCCATAATTAGTACTCCTTTGGAATTGAAAAAGGCACCTTCTCTCTTCTTCCAAACTTCTTGAAACCAATCGAGCATAATGTCCTCGTTGCACCAACCCTTTTCATTGCACCGTATTACGACGCTTCGAGGAAAATTTTCCTTGGGAATTGTTTTTCTCTTAAAGATTAAGAGCGGCTTCAACTTTGTGCCGTCAGCACAGCAGGCGAGCATCACTGTGAAATGGGTCTTTTCTTGACCAGTTGTTATTGATACTGTTTTCACTCCACAATTATCGACGGTACGATTCGGTGGGCAATCAAATGTTAATGGAACTTCGTCCATATTTATGATATTTTTTAGGGAATACTTCCCTTCTGCAATAACTTTCCTTGTAAACTGAAGGAAAGAAGCTTTTTTTTTCATCTACGCCGTCCGGAACAGCCTGACACATTGTCGTTCTGCTGCGAACTCTCAAGTTTTTACGACGCATGAAGCGGTAAACCCAATTTATTCCTCCCTTGAAATCCGTTATCTGCATCTCTTCTGCCATGGACTTCGCTCGGAGACTGATTTTAACTGTTGAAATGGAGCGTCCGCCATTTCTTTGGTCGAGAACCCATCTCAGTAAATTTTCCTCTAAAGCTGGCCATTTTACTTTTCCGTGCCGATTGGATCGCTTTCTTCCCATGCTTTTTAACACATCCTTTTGTTTGCGCCAATTTCTCACCGCTTTCTCGTCCACTTCAAAATAACGGCCCGCTTCTCTATTTCCATCTTTTTCAGCTTTCTCAACTACCTTGAGTTTAAACTCAGTAGTAAAACTCCGGCGATGTTTCACAGACATAATGTTGGATCAACGTTATCGAAGATGAAAGACAAAATACGAAAACAAAATACTGTGCGATCCTCCGTGCTATCCTCGTGATAAGTGGTAATGAAATGTGACCTTCGACCCCCACTCGGTGTTTCCAAACCACGCTATAAGTAAATGAATCACGCTTTTTTTTCGTACTCCAGGTACTTGCTACTAAGGCTCCTAAAAACCGAGCTGACGCATCAACTACTTTTCCCCCTCCCGGCTGTTGCGCTAAAGCAGTGCGAAGGATACTGGGATACAAGACTCTGGTTGCGCTAAGTGAGTGCTCATATCCCGGCACCGCTTGATGCGCCAGCCTGGATTTTAGGAGCTCTACTTGCTACTACTCATTCGTTCTGCACTATGCTCTATGGTTTACTATCGATACGATACGATACATACGAATGTTTTCTTGGAATCTCGCGCTGTTGTTTATATTTGATCATCGGCAGTTCACGACAGCGTGTTTTTTAAATTTCAACGATTTTAACCGTGAACAACCAGCGTAGTATCCGCACTGGTGGATAGTCCGCAGCTTCAAAAATTCGCATTTTAAACACAGATAGTCCGCGGACTATACGCGTGAAATTACGGTATTTGAATTACTTATTCCGTGAAATCATATAAGATAAATCTTTTAGAGTTTTGGGGATTTTTAAGCAGTGGGAGGAAAAGCTCTTTAAACAGAGAAACGTAACGACACATAACTTTCATTCCGAACTATTAGTCCATTAGTTATATTAAGGCATAAGAAAATAAAATGAAATTATTTTTAAAGAATGATTGCCCGGATAGATATATAGATATAAAAATTTTCATGCTTTCCATCAAAAAAATACTGGTTATCATTTCAGTAGAAACGCGCTAAGCGCATTCTGTCTGGCCAGATGAACATGAAGAGCGGGGGGTGCAGCCCAGTATTTTTTTTTTGATGGAATGCATGAAAAATTTTATATCTATATATCTACCCGGGCAAAGCCGGGCAATAATGCTAGTAATACATAAATAAACATAAAAAAATATCATAAATTTAGTCAATATTTGGTGACAAAACGTTTGTTGTTAAAAGCATGAATATAAAGTTCATACAGAAATGCATATCAGAGCGGCATGTGTAAAACGCATTGCATCCATTTTTATCTTATTTTTTTAACGTGACTCCATAAGTGACGTTGAGGGAAAATGCCTTATGGGACATTTTTTTAGATTGCAGTATATTTCATAGCGCTTCTTCTGAGTTATTAAAACAGTAGTAATAGATTATATTGCTTGATTACTAAAGGATAATAGGTTCTACAGTTTTCATCGATTTAGAGTCTCTATGGTACAATTATTTTTTTTTTTTTTTTTTAAACCAATGCGAAGGCACTTGTAATCAAACATTGGCCTATACTCCGCCGCAATTTTACTGCCCATTTTATTATGGGGGCACCATATAGGCGGACAGCATTACCCCCTATGAAGGGACGACACGAACGTAGACATTTTTCGTGGCGCAAAGCCGGGATTCGATCTGAGCACCCTCAGCACCGAAACCCAGCGCGCTGTACCACAGGGCCGCCACAAGCCCCATGGTACAATAAATTGATTGCTGAGTTTTGCAGGAATTCAAATATATGCAGTGGCCAAATTACTATGGCCATATTGAATTATTACAATGTTAAACTACCTTTTGCGGTTTATGACGCGAGGGACGCTTTAGTCGCTAGTAGGAAACCGAGGTTTAAAGGGGTAATTCAGTTAAAAACTCGTCGATATTTTCTCAAACGATGAAATTTTCTCAAACGTGAGCGAATCCAATTGGGTTAGTACACAGCAACCTTAAGAACTTTAAAAAAAAAATCTTTTATTGATCACTACACGAAAAATTTTTGAAATTTTTCCCTTGATTCCCCTGATTTATAACCGATAAAAAAAAAAATTTAAGCTAATTAGTTCAGACCGATCGCAGGCAAAAATTGAATTTTCGTCTAACATGCTGTTTTGAAAAGGAATATCGTGACCATTTCTTGTCAATCAAAATAAAACTAATGGATTGGTTTCACGTAGTTTACTGTCATTGCGTGCTATGAGAATCATGCTCAACCACCTTCTACAATTTCCCAGATGGATGATACTCGTGAACGATTTCCAGAAAAGAAAATTGTAACATGTAATCATCACTTCGAATCTGAATTTAAAAATTTCCGAAAAGATGAAGAGTGTCGGAAAAAATGAAGGGCACTCGAAAGTGAAATTCAAATTTTATGAATTTTTAATCGCGGTACACATCCTGAATATTTTTTTTCAAACAAGCCTTCTGCTTCTGTAGCCTATGCAGTGTAACGGTATTTTCTTTTTTTTTTCCAGTGGCAAGCAATAAGCAAAAACAACGAGATAAAAAATACAAAACAAACAAGAAGAAAAAGTAAAACGAAGAAGGAAACGGGACGTATTAGGGTCTGTTCACATAGAAATCCGTTGCGTTGCGTTAAAGAAAAGATGACGTTGAGACGAAAATAAACCAATCATATGCCTCCAAACGATTAGCAATGAAATTTTTAACGCCTATGATTGGTTTATTTTCATCTCAACGTCATCTTTTCCTTAACGCAACGCAACGGATTCCTATGTGAACAGGCCCTTAATTTCTCGAAACGTATACACGTTTACGTGTAAAGTAGGGGCCTTCAATCCGTGGCCCGCCGAGACATTTTGATCATGCAAAACGGAAGTTTGGTATAAATTTGAAAAAAAAAACCTTAGACCGGCAAATTATCTCGCACAAAAAATTTCAAGAATGCACGGGGAAAAGCAGCCCACGGCACATAGGCTTATCAAAATATTGAACTGGCAATTGTATTCAGAATCTTAAGACGAAATAAACACAAAAAGCAGCATGCCAAGACTTTATTTACAGAATCTCACGAACGTCTCTTTTCCTGCATTCATTCTGTTTCATGCAATATAAAGTACAATATACATTGATTCAACTTCCATTTTTTGTTGTTTGTAGAAATCAATAAATAAAAAATTTTTTTAATTAATAATGGTTATAAAGGTACAAAATACTTTTTGAACCACACCATACACGCAAAACTTCAGTGACCTGTTTTGAAGGAATTAATCCTTCATCATCATGCTATAAAAAGCCAATCAAGGAATCATCTCATAAGTTAAAGCTCGTTTGCAAAAATTACATTTTTTTTTCTTCTGCCAAACTACTTATTTCACAGATGTGTGACCCGCGGAACTTTGCGAATTTATTGGTGTGGCACGATAACATGAAAAGGTTGAAGACCCCTAGTGTAAAGTATGCATTACACGTCACATACTTTTCGCAAAGAGAGACTGTCACAGGCAATTGAGATGCAGTTTTTTTTTTTTTTTTTTACAATTTGGATATTGAGGCTTGTTTGTTGGAATGAACAAGTCAGATAGATCTTTGCTTATCTTAAGCTGCCAGTGTCTGTTCATAATCTCAAGCCTTGCACTTCGATCCAGAATTTTGTCTGCGACTATTTTGGGATTTTTACTTTTGTAAATTGCGATGTACCTTATAACTATTTATTTACCAGTTTCACCGGTCTACCCATGCTCATATCAGTACTCCCACCAGTCGCAATAAATTTCATCTTCAAGATCATCAAACTAAGGGGCTGTTCACATATAATCCATCAGCGTCAGCGTTACTCGTATTGAAATATATTTAACCAATTACAAACCTCCAAATGATTAGCAACGAAATTGTTGAGGCTTGTGATTGGTTTAGAATAAGTTAATACGAGTAACGCTGAGGTTGACGGATTCTATGTGAATAGGCCCTAAGGGCCTGTTCACATAGGAGTCCGTTGCGTGCGTTAAGGAAAAGATGACGTTGAGACAAAAATAAACCAATCATAGACGTTAAAAATTTCGTTGCTAATCGTTTGGAGGCCTATGATTGGTTTATTTTCGTCTCAACGTCATATTTTCCTTAACGCAACGCAACGGACTCCTATGTGAACAGGCCCTAAGAGTCTTGTGTTCGTTATTTGAGAATATATAATTTACTTACCTAGATTTTCAAATTTTGTAACGTCTATAAAGTTAGGTTAAATTTACTCTAAAGCTCCAAAAGTACTAAACTGTTTGGAGATAATATAGTGTTCCGCAATGAAATATAGCTATTTACATACTGGTAAATTCAATAAACCGTGTACAATATTGACTTGTACTAATTATAATTTAACTAATTATGGCACTTAAAACTTCAGGATATTTATTTAATATCCTATTTAATATTTAATAGAGAGTGTGGGGTGGGGTGAGGGGAAAGTTAATTCTTGCCTACACTATCAAACTCTATCATCATGAGTCAGTGGCTGCTCGTGACCATCTTTTAAGGTGTGTGTGTTCGAAAAGTTACAAGCTGTATTTTAAGTGAAAATAGAGTTGCAAACAAGCAGGGGTTAAAAAACTTTAAAGTGGCATTAAACGAATGTATGTAGCAGCGACAAATTTAAAAAAAAATCGAATTTATATTACTAACGAGGATTAAAGTAGTCGTGATAGTATTAAAAAAAAAATCGTAAAAAGGACAAATCGCTTATTTGAACATAAAATCCATATGATGTTCACAATTAAGTTCAAACAGGTCAGTAACTTTCAGAAAGTTTTCAGTCCGAAATCTCGGTCATTTTAATCTGCAACATCGTTAAATTCGTCAAAAGTTCAAGACAAATCTAAAAAAGTTTTAACTACACTGCTCAAAACAATTAGGGGAGCACATGGTTTTAACGAAATTACGCAAATACTTACACCGATAAGTAACATAAAATAAATCATCCATAATTTAAAGCCTAGCAGGAAACAGAAGAAGAAAACTTCATATGCAAATCAAAGTTCATGACGTCAAAAACCAGAAAAAGAACATAAAGGCGGAAATCGGGATGTTGCAGAAACGTCTGTTTCACTGCCTTAACTGTGAAATTCGATTGCTCAGTTATTCTTTTTGAGAAAAGGTGACTTGAAAATGTCTCAACAACGTGATTTACCGGAATCCATGGCATGGCGTATTTTAGGCAGACTTGAATCCGGGCAAACACAACGAAGTGTCGCGGACGCTGTTGGAGCCGCCAGAAGTGTCGTTGCAAGGCTGTGGAATCGATTCCAAGAAACAGGGAATGTTAGACGTTGACCAGGGCAAGGTCGGCCACGCACCACTGCAGCAACTGATGACCTGTATATACTGTTAATAGCTCGTCGAAACAGAACAGACAATGCTATTCAGCTGCAAAGCTCTTGACAGTTGCTCTTGGCAACAGGACGAAGGGTGTCCAGCCAAACAGTACTTAATAGTCTTCATCAGGGAGGTCTCTAAGCACGTAGGCCAATGGTCTGCATTCCGTTGGTCTCACGCCACCGTGCGGCCCGAAGAAGATGGGCTGCTGAACATCGAGATTGGGAGCAACATGATTGGAGCCAAGTGCTGTTTACAGACGAGTCCCGATTCAGTCTGGAGTGTGACACCCGACGTGTTTTGGTATGGAGGGAAAGGGGCACTCGAAATAACCCCACATTCGTTCGTGAAAGGTCAATACAGACGAGCTGGTTTTATGGTATGGAGTGGAATCAGCATAGGTGGACGTACGAACCTGCATATCATTCGGAATGGTACTTTGATGGCCCGAAGGTATGCAGACGAGATACTGAGACCTCATGTCATACCTTACGCTGCAGCCAATGGAGATTCCTTTGTTTTCCAGCATAATAATGCCAGACCGAATACAGATCGTCTTGTGGAGAACATGATTGAACCTGAAACAATACAGCTTATGGAATGGCCAGCGTGCTCTCCTGGCCTGAATCCAATCGAGCATGTTTGGGACATGCTCGGACGACACATTGCTGCGAGACCAAGGCCTCCTTTTACTCTCCGAGACTTGGAGATTGCAGTTCTTGAGGAGTGGAACAGTATTCCCCAAAGTCTTATCGATAACATCATCGCATTCGTGGAAAACAGGTGTGCAGCAGTCTTAGCTGTTCGAGGAGACCACACGCCATATTAAAAATCTTGCATCATTTCTAAACAATACTTTTTTTTATCGTTTACATGTAACCAAATTGTTGCCCCAAATCATCTTTCCGTTTTTTTTCCATATTTTCAAAGAATTACAGCTTAATTACAAATTATTTTACGTCTTTTTTTCTGTATTGCGCATTGATACGCGTCTACTATCCATTTTATGCCAATACGTGGCTGTCTCGCACGATTTTCTTAACGTCTTTGCTTGCTCCCCTAATTTTTTTGAGCAGCATATTTTCATTGCTGGAAAACAGAGATCTGGATTAATGGAAATGGCCTCCAAAAGATGCCAGATATTTATCATCTCGAAAATAGTCTGTGCTAAAGTTACTTTTTTAATGATTGTTACAACTGAACGGCACCAGAAATTTCATTCAGGTTCTCCTTTTCATACAAACATATAGAACTTCCTGTTCGGTACGCAATTTCTCTCCCTCTCTCTGGCGAATCAAAACATTTCACAGTTTGTTCCAGTTTATTTTGTGAAAAACTTCTTATTTTAAGAAAACTATGGAGGAAAAAAAAATCTTCTTAAAAACTAACCTGTCACTTACGTGCAGGGCTGAGTCGTTAAATGATATTTTGATGTCGCTACCTCAGGGCACCTCTATCAAAAGTCGCCAAAATACTTCAATACAATCTAAACATTTTAACATAGGATTACGTTCCTTCATAACGGTCCGCGGTAAAGCAAAATTTCAGACGTCCGTCGTCGCGAGTTATAATTTTGGCAGCATGCCAAACCCAGTCTGTAACGCTTCGGAAAGCAGTAAATAATTAAACAGAAAAGTACCAAAATGCGGCGGGGGGAAGAGGTAAGCAACGATAGGTAATCCTACATTAATAACCCCTCGGTAGTTTCGTTAGAAGGGACTACCTGAAATTTTTTTTCTGCTTTTACAAGGGCGCCAATTTTTGGAACACCAACAGGCGCGCGTAGCACAAAGTGCTAGGGATGCGATATCGACAACACATCATCGACGTTTTGAAACATCGATATTCAATATTAAAACATCGTCCCAAAACCATCGATGTTTTTGAACATCGATGTTTCCCTCCAGATATCTGTTGTGAGACACATTTGAGACATTGCTCAATCTCTCTTTTAACATAAATGACACTGTTTCGTACTTCTGATCTATCATTGAATCTGTTGTTCTTCGTGATGGAACAGTATATAAAGGCACAGTTACTTTTAACAAGTGTTTAAAACCCTCGTCTTCAAGGACTGAAATCGGCTGAAAATCTCTACAAATGATGTAAAGAATAGCTTGAGAAATTTTGCTGTGCATATCTCCACCATCTTTAAAAGAAATCACATTTGTGAAACTGTTTTTCATAGTTTTTTGATGGAACCTAGAAATATTGGAATACGAACTTACGGTTTCTTCTCTATGTTCAGTTTCAATCACCTAAATGCTTCTGGGGGTCATCGTAGCATCTGGATTGTGTGGTTTACTTTTTGCCTTGGGCTTCATTGATGACTCAAAATACTCGTTATAAATACCACCATATTTTGCCTTCAAATGTCCAGATAAATTCATGGTATAGCCAGAAGTTTGAGGGACTTAAGGCAAATATTGCATTTCGCCAATTTGTCAGAGGTTTTGGAAAAATATTTCCAAACGGTACTTTTGGGAGACATCTTACTAATAATATTATTGTTAACTTATATAAAACCAGAACAAAACAAAAACTTAAAGGCCGCTCTCGTGTTTATACTGTGACAACGAAATTGTAGTTATATAGGGTTATTTTAAAACCTTAATAATTATATATTGACTACTTAATGAATTGAAGGTAGGTTTCAATTAAATTTAAGTACAATAATATATGCCATTTGGCCATTAGTGGTTAGTACATTTTAAGGACTTGCGTTGTGTGTAGCAATAACCCATAAACATATAATAATTAAAATTTACCCTAGGTTCGATACTGAATGCATCACTGTGGTGATTAATGAGCCAAAAGGAAAAGGAAAATTAAATCTACTAAAATTACCTCCCTATCATTGGAGTATACCTAGAAATAAAATTACTTCACCTAAAAGAAAAAAGCTTCATATCTGCTGAAATAAAAAAATAATACCTAAAGCTGAAAGTCAGACAATTAATTAAAAAGGCAAGGACCGACATGACACCACTTTACAACTAATAATCACAATTTATTGACAATTCCCTGACATTATAACCATCAATCTGGTGATCTATTCTAATCAACATATTTCCAACATACCAAAATCAATTATCAAAAATGCAATTGCTGTAAAAACCAACATCTATATCCTCACAACACAATCAAAAATATACAATGAAAATTCCAAAATTAAATGGCTGGCGAATATAAAAAAAAACTAAATCATTCTATATGTAATTACTAATCATTAATTAATTTTACATTTAAATTGAATCTTAATGATTCTGCTGCAGCTTTCAAAAAGGAGAGAGTTTAAGGATAGAATTTACAGAAAGGAAAGGAAAGGAAAAAAGAATTTCACCCGTGGCCCTCACATCAATCTCCGGGATCTTTGCGTCGTCCCGAGGCCAGAGCCTCAGCCCCCGACCTATCGGTCTTTACGCCCCCGCTCTCCGTTCCGGATCCTCGAATCATCTGTTTTTCAAACCCCCGCGCTCCCGAGTCAGCTTCTCGTCACCACTTCATCAGTCCGTAAAATCATCTTCCATTCCAAGTAGTTCCTTGGCGCTCCGTGAATTCTGATGGTCGAAATGAGGGGGAAGGCTACAGGTAGCATTCTTGCACTCTGCAATTCGTTATACAATTTATTTTTCCCACCCCTCATCTCGTTCTTGTTGATTATTTTAATTTCACGGCGCCCTGGTCATCCAACTGACGATGTATCCTTGCGCGCCTTCCATCCCCTCTTCTGAGATTTCTTCCCGTTCGAAAAAGGCGCGCAGCGGAAGTATCGGGTTACAGATAGCGGAGGAGGCCATGAGAACCTGTTGCCAGGCACAGGGTCACTCTTTAGGGAAAGAAGGAAAAGAATAAATATTTCTAAATCTTTTACCATTTAAACCAAAAACCGCCAGCCAAAAACCATACCAGCCATTCACAAGGTTTATAAATAAGGATTATTAATTTATCCATATTTTTAACAATAAGGTATAACCTGTGATGATCTATTTCAAACTTAATTCTTCTCAATGTCAAAACATTTAGAGAAACTTGCGCACACTTCTCCAAATGCGATGACATTAATCAAATCAATTAATATTTGATCACCACAAGTTTAAACCCTCAGATATATTTAGCAGAGGTTTAATAAATTGATTAAAACAAAGCACAATCGTTACTAAAATTTACTTACTTACTTACTTTACTAATTTAATTATCTCAATACTCGATATAAATATAAACGTTAATTATTTCTAAAACTATTAATTATCATCACAACAATACTATTTATAAAATAAAACCCCAAGGAAGGTTCTGGAGTGTCGAGGACATTCCAAGGGCTCTAATTGGTTCATTGGTTGTAGATTGCCATTTGTCTCGTTGCTAGGGGATCGTTCCCCCTTTTGAATTCGTCCTTTTCAGAATTCACACTTACATTTACTAAGTGCGAAAACTATGCTACGTGGTTAATTTTTTTATTATGGTACGTTTTCATTTAAAAAAACATCGAAACAACATAAAACATCGAGCACAAAACATCGGTGTTAAGAAAACACCGGCTTCAATAAATCGAAATTTATAACATTGATGCTTTTATCAAAACATCGATGTTTTGAACACATTGACATCGATGTCGCATCCCTACAAAGTGCAACGTTTCTTTCAACCTTGATTATTCCTTTTGTAATGAACTTTTTTTTTTCAAATTGAAAATAATAATTCTGCGTTTTATGACAAGGTATAAAATGTTGGTAATATTGAGATATATTTATAATGAAAGGCCAAAGAATTAAAATACAATAGCCTTATTTCAAAACTGTCTGGTTTAATGCATCTAAGGACAACTTGCAAATCGATTCCTATTATGTCCAAAAATCTAAAAAACAATGATATTGTCCATCTTCGTTATATGCGGGATACCGTGTAATAGCTGCACATTGGATCGACTACATCAACGCCTGCTTTTGTTGTATTGTAATCCAGTATAATCGCTGGTTTACCACGATTAACAATGAATGAAGAGGAATAAAAGGGTCAGAAAATCAGAACAGCATTAGAAAGGGTGTAGCTATAAATTGAAACTGTTTAGAGCATTCAAACCTTACAAACTATTCAAAATTACGAAAATGTTGCACTTTGTACACGGGCGCGCCCGCTGAAGGTTAAACAAATCACAATTTTCTTAAAAAATTCTATTTGTTTTAGTTGATACGAGGTGCCATTCGATCCTGTTTATGTGAATAAAAAAAGTTACATTTCAAACGAGATAATCCTTAGTCAATTTTCGCTTGCTCTGTGAACGGAACATGCGAAAAGGGGAAAATGGGAAATCATATCATTCTTCTTTATCAGAAGAGGTTTTCAATCCAAGCTGCAGCTCCTGGCTTTCCGTACCAGAGTCTGTGGGTTCGAATCCCACTATTGGCATGGATGTTTGTAGCTGTTCGGAATTCGCTTTAAGCAGTAGGTACCGGTCTAATTAGCCCTCGTGTAGCAAAAAATTACTGTAGCGCTCCAAACCAAACCAAACCAAGCTGCAACTCCAAATACTTGTCAGTTTTCGTTAGAAAAAACAATGTTTAGAACAAGCAGGAGGAGTTCGTAACCCGTTCTTACGTTGCAAAAATCTTTTTTATTTTTTGCCAAGAGCTGCAAGTAATTTATCCCTTTAAGTTACATTCACAGTTTATGATGTTAAAATGAACTTTTTACAGTATGTTAAAAAATTTTTGCACAGTTTTGTAGCCAGATGGTCTTTGAGCGTAGTTTATAAAATAATTACCAGATAAAAAGAACTTTTTATATACCATGTTTTTAAATTTTCTGTTGAATCATATAAACTTATTGACAATTCTATGTATTAATAAATACTTTTAAAACATTTTTTTGATGAATTATCCCATCAACTTGAAAGAAAATGAAGTTAATTGGAAGTTAACTTGCGTTTAACTTTTCGTTCCCGGTCCGGTCGATAGATGGCTGCACCAGTCTACAAAACAAAATTAACTGAAAATTAATTTAATTCTGCTTAAAGTTGGCTAAAAGTATTAAAAACATGCATTGTCATCGTGTTCTGAGCTAATCTAAAAGTTTCAAATGTCTAGCTAGTAGGGAAGTTAGTTGAAAATCGATTGCAAGATTTGTAAGGGACAAACACTCACACAAACAAACAAGAAAGAGAGTTAATAAAAGCATGGTAATAATCAAAATTTGCAAAAATAGAAAAAGAAAACCTGATTCAAAAAAATATATCTGGTGTACTGCAGACACGAGTCACCACTGCATTGAGCTAATGTGTTGATTGCATTTCATAGCATCACTCTCAATGCAGTGGTGACTCGTGTCTGCAGTACACCAGAAATATTTTTTTTAAATCAGGTTTCCTTTTTCTATTTTTGCAAATTTTGATTATTACCATGTTTTTATTAACTCTCTTTCTTGTTTGTTTGTGTGTGTGTGTGTTTGTCCCTTACAAATCTTGCAATCGATTTTTAACTAACTTCCCGACTAGCTAGACATTTGAAACTTTTAGATTAGCTCAGAACACGATGACAATGCATTTTACAGTTTAAATTCTTTTGAGAACTACCACGGAATTATGACTATTGCACTCGGGCTTTAATTTAGGAAAGATTCAAATTTTGTTCCTTTATCGAGGTACAAACCATTTGTGCGAAACTACAAAGAATGAATCTTCGTTTTTACATTATGAGAAGGAAAATTTATTGTGATTGTGATGGGTGGCGTAGGATTCTGAGTAGAGCGTTGGACAGCGTCCTTCTTCGCCGTCATTTGCATCAGTTCCGGTGCATGGTAGACATTTCAGCCAAAATTTGAGCACAACTATTTCTCTCATTTCACTCAGTTGAGTTCTTTTTAATCGTTCGAATTGCAGAAACTCCCCTTGTGGTTCTAATCCATCCTCTCCTTTAGTTTTTAATGCTTTTGGATGCATGCCAGAAAGCTGATGTTAAACGAATAAACACGAAGTAGATAGACTCGTTTTTTTCCTCTGCAATAAGGTTTTCTGTTCTGAATACTCCTATTTAAATCAAAGGTTCCAAGAGAATCCATACTTTAGGACGATAGGAAAATGGGATCCAACTACAATTCCTGGGCCACGCCCTCTATTGCAGACTTTCCGATGATAAGCAGAGGGGAACCATGAATAGACATAGTGTAGAGAAAAGTGATTGGGGCGCTCAGAATCCACGAGTTCGAAGTAGTTAAAAAAGTGAGCAAGCATCCTGCAGGGACAGTAGATTGAAAATCCATACTAATGAAACGTCCAAAATTTTATACTTATGACGTCATTTTCTCATGATGACGTATACGTGTGTTTATGTGCTTCTGTTTACATTAAAAAATGTGATATGAAATAAAAGCAAATTTCTACTAAATATGTACTAAATATATTATACTTCTTTTTTCATACCTTGGACTATTATTTTATGTAATTTCTATCTTAAATAGAAATGCTTTTGTTTGGCTGCGGGACTGTGAAAATATGTCTGACATATGTAAACTTTAGCTTGTCGAAGGTTTGATAGTTGTGCAAGTGTTTCGTTAGTGCATGCGAGAGGACTAGCCACATTTTATTTACTTTTGAAGTATTAAAGTCATGCAAACTTCAAGTAGGAATATATATTTTTAATTTTTAATTTGTTGTTTATCAAATCTAGTCTGTTTGTATACCTCATTATCTGTGTGCTTATTTCCCATCTCGCATGCAAAGAAAAGTATGCATATTTAAAAATAAAATGTAGAAGTTGTTCATCGACTTACTGTTACACGTTTGCGAATTATGTTCCAGGGATTAATTATAAAACAATAATATGCGTTAAACTCAAGAGGATTAATTTTTTTTCTGCTGCTGAGAAGTCAAGTATCACGTTTAATTTGTATGAAGTATGTGCCTTAGTGGTTAAGTTTGGACATGGATTAAAGGTCCTCTCGTTTGTATCGAAAAAGTATTAAACTAGAGTAGGGGGTGACTCTGATTTTTGACATGTAATTTTTCTCCCCTTGCTATTGCATATGATTAGACGCAGTTTTCATATTAAGAGGCGTGTATAAAAATTTAGTTAACGTCCTTTGTTTTTAGCGCAAAATAATGAATTTAACTGTAAGTAACAATTTTATTAAAATATTGATTTGATGGGTATTTTTTAAATTTTAAACATTTTCTTTTTAGATGAAAGCTCATCTCTCTAGTGACTAATGGGATGATATTATAAGACTTGTTAAAAGTTGAATTTTCGTTTTGGACCGCGAGTATTTTTATTTCTTTTAGAATTGGGGAATATTTTTTGCTTATTTTCTATAAATGTGTTGGTACGAACGCTAACACGAGAGGATAAAACTTTAATTATTATTACAAATCTAGGTGTCTATTTGTAGTTTTACAAAAGCTAAATTTTAGTCAGAAATGTATTACAGTTTTTTAAGTGTTTAATATGGATGTAATATATATGTATTGAAAGTATCTGTAATTTTTATATTGGCCCATTTCGGTAAATTTTGGTACTTAATGTTTTATTTCCAGGATGCCTTTGATAATAAATGGCATACTAATAGAAGAACTCCCTCCAGATACAAGAACTCTTTTTGAAACTTACCCTCATCTTAAGGTACGAGTTTGTTTCTCTTTAAACTTAGATACCATATTTCAAAGGACTGGCATTATACAATAGCAGGATAAGTATTTCTGAGTCATGACTGCAGAGTATAGAGTGCAAAATCAGTTTTGTTGTATTGCTGTAAATTTAGAAGTGACAAATGAAAATATTGTTTTTGAAAAATGTGTTCAACAAATATTTACATAATTTTTTCCATAGTTTTAAATTTGTTTTGGGTATGTATGTATGTATGTATTAATTTTGGTTGCTTTTGATGTATTTTCTCAATAGTTATTTTAAAAGGAATGTTTTTTAAGTTATGACTTGTTGTGAAGAATTATGATCTCATGGGTTGATTCATAACATTTGTTCCTTGCGTTGTGTAAAATAACTTTCTTTAATAGGGAAAATTTTGCTAACTGATGTTATTATCTATCTATGCTGATTCTGTACCCTTCAGTCATAGTGATATATAATAGTGGTTTGAAAGTAAATTGTAATTATTTTACTTATAATTTCCATTGTCTTTTGATAATACTCACTGTAGGAGGGTGTGCTTGATTTTATCCTTCAGCGGGCACGCCCATGTATAAAGTGCAACATTTTCGTAATTTTGAATGGTTTGTTTTTACAAGTAAGGTTTGAATGTTCTAAGCAGTTTCTATTTATAACTACACCCTTTCTAATGCAGGTCTGATTTTCTGACCCTTTTATTCCTCTTCATTGTTAATCGTGGTAAACCAGCAATTATACTGGATTACAATACGACAAAAGCAGGAGTTGATGTAGTCGATCAAATGTGCAGCTATTACACGGTATCCCGCATATAACGAAGATGGACAATATCATTGTTTTTTAGGTTTTTGGACATAATAGGAATCGATTCGCAAGTTGTCCTTAGATGCATTAAACCAGACATTTTTGAAATAAGGCGATTGTATCTGCATTCTTTGGCCTTTAATTATAAATATATCTCAATATTATCAACATTTTATATATTGTCATAAAACGCTGAATTAATGTTTTCAATTTGAAAAAAGAAAGTTTATTACAAAAGGAATAATCAAGTTTGAAAGAGACATTGCACTTTATGCAACGTGCGCCTGCTGGTGTTCCAAAAATTGGCACACCCGCTGAAGGGTTAAAAAATAAAATTAGATGGTTGCAAGTTATTCTTACATTTGAGTCATGATTCTTCTGATTTAAAATAAAAAATCAAGTACAGTGATTTCCGCTTATAAGAATCACGTTTGTTATTACTGTTTTTGATTCTTATAAGCGGTTGATTCTTATAACCGAAATTTAGGTTTTTGGACTGGAACACACACACCTATATATACATATATTAGATAATTTACCATAAAATACTCTTTAATTTACATTAACTATCTTTTATTAAAATTTTTTTTATAGTTTTAAAAATAAAACTTAATTTTTAGACCTATAAGTAGATACACATGATTATAGTAAGAGAAGAAAAAAATACAATATTTGTTACAAGTTACAACATACCTGCTTAACAGTTTTAACATTTCAACTACAGGAAGGGAGCAAGAAAAAGTTTTCTACTGTAGTTTGACGTAATGAAGTTTTCAGAAGGCTGTTTATACCTCTTTCAATACTTAGTCTCAGACGAAGATTTACTCGGACGGGTAAAGTTGCCCCCGGGTCAAGCTAATAGGACAGTGTTGTGGTAAAGCGTTTAAGGGGAAACGATTATGTTATGTCTAATAAAGAAAGGGGTGAATTTTACAACTATATTCCATCCCATCTTATCAATCTTTCTTTAAAAAAAAGAACAAACTTCGTGCCTTTTGAGGGTTTAAGTAGGTTTTTTGGAAAAATGGAAGTAAAGTGAAGAGTGTAAACTGATTCTTAAAACCGGTGGATTGATTCTTTAAAGCGAAAATTTTAACATGGAAATAATTCATTTGTTTTTGTTTTCGCGATATTGATTCTTATAAACGGTTGATTCTTATAACCAGTGATCACTATAAGCGGTGGTTACTGTATAGAAAGGTATAACTTTGTTATTGCAATTGGATTTAAATTTTAATTTATACTGTAACATTTGTTACTAAACAGATTTATAAGAGAAAAGAATTAGGTATAAGACAGGTTTGTAAGGGTAAATACGATTTATAAATAGCTGGATACAGCCAAAATGCTTGGTAGTTAGTCTTTTAATAACAGTTCAGGTTTGAAAATTGTTGAAGGGAGGGGGGCTGTTTGTTGCCATTTGTAATTGACTCTGAGCTGTAGGTCCTGGTTGGTTTATCTTGTATGTTATAAAAAAGGACCATAGTGCTCTAAACTAAAATTAACCTTAAAATTCTTAATATCAAGGTAGTATAAGTTGCAAGATCACAAGTATCTAGGAATTGAAAGTTTCTCATTAAATTTCCCTGTGGGACAATGCATTTAAATAGAAATGCTATCAAAGTATTAAAAGTCAATTTTTCATTATAGGATGTAGCTGCTGCACTTATTGCTCAAGTTCCTAAAGTAATTGGTCCTGTTGGCCTTCTCTATGTACATCAGAGGGAATATGCAATTACTTCTCCTCATGACAGTAAGTTTGATACTCATGACTAAAATTAAGGCTATATTTTAATTTCTAAAATTGATTCATTTTTTCCCATTTTTAGAGCATATAAGCGTCCTTGGAACAGATGATTCGACAACATGTAATATGGTGGTACTTAGACATACTGGTAAGAATTTTACCCATCTGTATACTAATTGAAAGTACAGTAAAACCTCATTTATACGGATCCCCGGATTATACGGATCAGATTTATAGACATTTTTATTTAATGTTCACATTAGATAATTTTTAACTAACACAAACGTAACTATAAGTATGCCAAATATTCACTTTTTAGTTTTATTCAATGTACAGTTCCTGCACAGATTGTACAATAAATTATGGTAATAAAATGCTTTTTGTTGAGTTTAATAAAGCTTTACTAGAGTGTCACAGGGTGTTGACCTGGATTGACTCACCAGCTATTTGTGTTACAAACAAAATGGCAAGCAATGATTTAGTGCAAGTGGCTGTAGACGACCTTCTGAAAATCTTAGGAACAATAAGTGGGTGCTCAGATGTTGATATGGAAGGCATAAGTTCCAACAACAATGACAGTGGTTACGGTACTATGATAAAAGAATTGTACCAGCATGCACATCTACAGTAGACAGTGAGGAAGATGATGTCGACAAGGAGGGCGTGATCACACTGCAACAGCAGACAACACATGCAGATGCTGTGCACCAGCTGACAAACATCATAGTGTACTTGGAGTGTCAGCTCAACACTCCAGCTGAACTATTAAAAGGATAAAGCATTTGCGTGACTGTGCTTCATGTAAACGCCACATGTGTTTGAAACAGATGACAGTGGACCAATTCTTTGTTAAGAAATGTCGTGAAAAGTTATTTTTATTTTATTCAATCTCTTGTAAGCAATACTGTGTAATTTTGTTACAAAACATAGTTTTTTTTATCGTAATAAACAGTAAGTCTGCTTAGTTAAGGATTTTATTTTATTCCCAGATTATCCGGATTGCCTATGGTCCCAGTTAGTCCGGATAAATGAGGTTTTTCTGTAAGATGTATAAATCAATTTAGTGTATACTTATTATGACACTGGAGTGGTTGTAAGTTCAAGTAATTTCATAGCTTAAATTTTTTAGATAAAAAGTTATTGATGAATATGCCCTATGACAGTTCTTTTATTAATATAGTTACTACTGTCATATTTCCATAACTGCGAACTTAAACTTTTGTGGTCTCTCCTTCTTTTTTCTTACAAATCTGAAAAATATTTTTGATTTTCATTGTAAATTCTAAAATCTAGGAATACCATATTAAATCTCTGTAGCGTATATAGATTTTGTCATATAGGAAATTTTTTAGCTAATGTAAAATGTTTTCATGTAATAGTGAAAAACTTGCAAAATTTAAATATCTTCTGTGTATATGGTAAGAATAATATTCTGTTTGTGTCTTAATGTCCCTTTCACCTATGCATTTGTGAATTCCCTCCAGAGACAATTGTACCAAATGCACCTTGGCATTATGAAGCACTAAATTTATTTAGTTCGAAACTAGTTCTCATTCTTAATTTTTATAGTTACTTTTAAGAAGTAGTGTGCATAGTCATGCATTTAATTTGCAATGGTTAATTTGTCTTTTAAATTTTATGTAGTTGATTTATTTTTTATAATTTTCATTATCTACCTAGGCTCTGGCGTTTCTTGTCTGGGTCATTTTGATGGTTCAATGTTAGAGCAAGGTGTAATGAATATTGTAAGACATGTTCAAGATCTGTCCATGAGTGTTCCAGAAGGCAGGTATGTTTGGTTGCCAAATTTTATCTATATTTTATGTAGATCTCATTTTAAAGTGAAGTTCCTGTTTTACGTATTTTCTAGTTTTCATCATTAACAAATTATCAAAAACAAGGAAATTACATGGGAAAAAACAATCATTCGTTAGCTTAAGTTTTTAAAAATTTTGTTACAGCTTCTATCTCATTAATAACTATGAAGTAGAAAGAATTTTATACAATACTCTTAAAGACGAGAAAGTTAAATGGCCAAAAATGACATTTTATTTTGTGTATCTGTTATTGAGAATTTAATATTTAGAAAAGTCTAGGATAGTGGATGAGTATAACAGTTTCTCTCTGAAACTGCATTGATCACTGTAAGCATAATGAAAATTATATTTGCATTTAGTTTGCCCTTGTCAGCCATCTAGGCCATTTGCTTGTAAAACTGCCAAAGTTGCTATAAATTCAGTAAGATGTCAACCTTTGAGTAGTTTGTGTCTAGTTAGCTTGTAAAGAAAAGCTTATTGTGTTAGTGGATAACTACAATGAAAGAATAAATTGTTTTACATAATTTTTGCTTTATATTGACTGTGTACTATATCTTTCCTGATTTTATATAGCTTAGTGTTATTTTAGATTTTCTTGAGTTATTTGGTATCTTCCTTTGCGGGTCTGAGATTGCTAAAAATTTTTCCAATTTAAATAGTGTTTTTATTGCTTTATGGTAGTCTGGTCAATAAAAGGATTAAGGTAAACACTCTTCTTTCAGGTGATAGGGAAAAGCTATCAATAAAAATTATTTAATACTAAAGGGCAACCAATTTTGTAAATAAAAATGTAATTTCAAGAACTTAAAACACAAGTATATTTTAGAACATGTGTATAGTACTTTTGCATGTTGTTAGTAATACTAAATATCCTAAGGTTGGTGACTGGCTTATTATGAATAAGATTCTTAACTGAAATGAGCTTTGTGACTGTCAATGAATGTTGTGACAGAAATTAAATATTTTGTTTCTACATTGTAGATTAGAACTTCATATGGTTGGTGGTTTTTTAGATCCTAGAAATTATTCTGAAGATCTTGCTGTGCAGTTACTATGTAAGTAGTTTTATTAGTTAAAAAGTTAAATTTTGGTATACTTGGTATTTATGTTGAGTATTTTTAATTTCCTTGCACTCTGGAATAGGTATGCAACATTTATGTTGATGTTTTCAAAATATCGATGTTTTGATAAAAACATTGATTTATTGAATTTTTTTAAACATTGATGTTTTGTGCTCGATGTTTTACGTTGTCTTGGTGTTTTTTTTTTTTGTGAAAATGTACCATAATAAATTTTTTTTTAACCACGTAGCATAATTTTCCCACACAGTAAATATAAGTCTGAATTCTGTAAATAACTAATACAAAAGGGAGAACGATTCTCTATCAAAGAGACAAATGGCAATTAACAACCAATGAATAATAATTATATGCCCTAATAGCCCCTATAATTGTTATTTATGGTAAAGAAAAAAATAAGCTTCTTCAGTTTTCTCCCATACGTTGGTTTTGCATCAGCACTTCAAATTGGTGTAAATGTATGTAATTTTCTTTTGTATTATTTAATTTGAAAATAAAAGATTTGTTAATAAATTGCAATAATTTCTCCCTCAATTTTCTGGTAAAAGTAATAAAATGTGTCTTGGAAATTCTGCGATATGCATTGACTCTAGCAACCAAGTTTTTGTCATTTGTATCAGCCCAATCAGTAAAATTAGCCCCCCCCCCCCCATCACTAAACGTAGTAACATTAATCTTAGAGGTTACTAAACCAGTTTTAAAAAATGGAAGTTCAAAAACATCGATCGTTTTGGCACAATGTTTTATTAGCATCGATGTTTTGTTGTCGATGTCGCATCCCTACTCTCAAGGGGAAAATGTAGCAATTTTTTTTTCTTTTGTGTAAAAGTATAGCTCCTTTAGAGGTACAGAACTAAATATAGTTGACAAAAATTCTGTATGCTACCTCTGAAATTTTGACTTGTTACTATTGAGGAATTGCATTTTATTTTGTGGAGGGATTAAGTGATGTTGTCTATTTCTTTATTCTTTCATAATTAGTAATGATTTCATTATTTTTTGGCTGTCTTTGACTGGATATTATATTTAATTCACCTTTTTAACCTTCTGACATTTTTTCATTCAATAAATAGTAAAACTATTATTTTAGGTGTACTTAGCATAACTGAAAACTTCATCTCTTGAAGAGAGAAAGTTGTGGAAACAGTTTCTTTGATAAATGAGTTTCTATGTGCGTTTGTTAGATACAAAACAATCATGTTTGCATTTAAGTTTGCACATAAGCAAGAGAAACAAAATGGTTGTGAAGAGGTAGAAAGTGGGTCCTCAAGAATCAGATTTTTAAAGTTTGAAATATATACATCAGTATGACTTTGCGTATGTTCCTTAAAACATATTTCAGTTTGTAAATTATCCTATCCGTCCTTAAAATTTGCTCAAAAATTAAGACAACTTGTTTACAGGATTGATGACAATTTTCAGTATTAATTTCAATATTATAACTGTTTTTGCTTCAGTTAAAAGGTATTTATAATTCTTCTACTTGTGTTACTAGAATATTGTATAAGGAATTCTATAATCTATAAATTTTAGACAGAGATAGTGAGGGTTTGGAATTTAAACATAAACTGCTATGTTTTTGTCCCTACACTAATAAAGTGAGGAGTGTTGCCAGTTGAAGGTTATTTTTTTTATCTCATGTGGCCTATCAAAAATCATTTTCATAGCTTCAGCAGAGCTTATAAAAGAAAAAAAAAATAGTCTATGGAGAAAATTGCAAGGAAAGATTATGAAAAACCTAGAATTCAGTAGAACTTGGTTTACTTTCATTATTAAACTTGTACTGTATAATTTGAAACTGTACTAAGTATAAAGACCTTTTTGTGCTAACAATTTTTTTTGTTTTATTTGGTCTTCTCTTTACATGAAAATTTTGTGTTTTGTGATCTTTCTGTATGGTCTTTCCCTAAGAATGAATTTCTAATTTCATAAAGTTAAGATTTAATTTTTGCTGAAATGTAGGTTTGTTGAGACATGGTTCTGAAGGTTCTGATACTTTTTCCTTTTAGTTGCATTTCACAAGCAGCCTGTGAGTATCCATTTGGTGACTGCGTGTATATGTGGTAAGTGCTTTTTAAATTTTTTTTTTTTTTTTATAAATGCTTTAATCTTTAATGCTACTTTAGATTGCTCAATATAACATTATAATGTTCCAGTAACTAATTAAGAAATTCACTCTGAATTTAGCTACAGTGTAATTTTGTCTTATTTAAATTGTTAATCTTTCTTGGAAATAAGTACAGTGAAACCTCTATCCATTGTTTCCAGTTCATTTCCCCCACTACATTCACCAATTTCTATACCTTTATAAATTTTTACGCTTTTTACAAAATTCCACTTCCATAGTGATTGCTCAAGCATTATCATCCAGATCCCCTTTAGTGGAAATTGATGGTAGGTTGCAATGAATTTATAATTTTTTTGCTTGCATATTATAGATGTTTGAAACTTTGTGATATTGACTGATTGATCTTTCAATTCAGATTTTCCACAACAGGAATTTTCTTAAGTGTTATTTTGTAATAGTTTGTGTGTTTTTAATGTAATTTTTTTTATATAATGGTTGCATTACTTTTTTTTCAGAGTTGAATAATTCTCTACGGGGAAACATTAACTGGCCTGTAATTTATGGAATTGGTATGACTTTTTTTTTTTCACACTTTATCTATTGTAAAATTAGTTTTACTTTATTTACCCAATAGTTTCAGGGTTATGAAACTTTTGTATTTGTAAATTACTTCTAAAATTAGTTTAGCAAATTATGGAATAAATATACAAGGAGGGGCCAAGGTGCAAAAATTAAATAAGTGATATCCACGTTGGGTTATCCAGGTTATCGGGGTATTTTTATCTGTTTATTGCAATTAGGAAGAAAACTCGGTTAAACAAAACTTTGTTTTCATAAACATAAGATTCTCTAATTGTTCATATGTTGCTTAGCTTATCTGTAAATCAGTATTATCCTTTATTATTGTAGGCTTGAATACAAAAAGTGGTGAAATATTTCCAGCCTCTTTTCCTGATAAAGGCCCAGATTATCCTCTCCGATCTGCTCGTTATTTTACTGGTTGTTATGAGGTAATTGAATCTATGTTTTACTTATGTCTGTGTGAGTTGTTGTAAAGATCTGTTTTCTCAAAAAATAATTTGTAAATATGTGTTTTTACCTTGGAATATATTTTACAATGCCTTTGTGCTTTAATTTTAATTTTTTGCAACTTGTTTCTGGTTTATCCTGATGGACTGATGGAACTTAACAAATTATTTATTTTATGAAAACATTGATGGTTGTTTGTTCAATCTAAAAACCTTATTATACTGTACGTTTGCTTATTTAAATGTATGTATAAATATGTACTTCCTGACTTTTCGTATTTATCTTGAATTACTTGATAAGTTTATGGCAATAGATGTATTTATTTCATTAAATACTTATGCTAAATGAATTATTAATATTATACATTACTGGTTTTAAAAAATAACTTCTAGATATTTAGAATTGTTGTCATTAAAGCTCTAAAATATGACAAAAGGAATGAGTAATTTTGCAGTTTTGATGTTTGATATTTACAAATCCTGTATTAATAATAAACAGAAATCCATTTGTTAACAAAATTATTCAATGTTGCACTGTTATTTAAAATATTAATCAAATGTAATTGGCTTGGAAAAAAACAAATTCCTGGTCTTTGGTCATATGCTACTATGGCTAAAAATCTAAGGTATGCCTTTCACTCGAAGGGCATATAATGATGCATCTCTGAAATAAAATGTATGTTTCATATTGTAAACTTAACAAATTATTTATTTTATGAAAACATTCATGGTTGTTTGTTCAATCTAAAAACCTTATTGTACTCTACGTTTGCTTATTTAAATGTACGTATAAATATGGACTAATGTTATAAAAATATTACCTAAGCAACATGTCCACTTGCCACAGTATATGCTTGAGCACAGTCATATGATTTTGAATGCTTGCAGACATTTTCTAAAATTAGATAATATGTATATTTCATTGTGCATACAACCCCTTTTTTTCTCTAGAATTACAATTTAATTGCAGTTGACATAAAATATTTAATTGCAGTTGACATTTCGCCTGTATGTCAGTCACATTAATAGCTATTGCAAATTACTTTTTGATTTTTCTTCACAAAATATGTTGCTAGATTTTTAAAAAAATGAATGAATTGTATGTTACTTTAAATATGAGTGAAGATTAAGTTTGATTTTCATGAAAATAACCCAGTAAAATAGGGACTTATTTGAAAATACCAAAGGGAATGGTCATTTATTTGAAAATTCCTTAGCAGGGATTTTTACTTTCAGCTTTGAACTGATTGACAAAAATCTGTTTAGTTCTTATTAAGCAACTGCAGAAAATGATTCCCTGTATTTCCTCTCAAAATATCTACCATCCTACCAATTGAATTTCTAGATAGAAAATTCTAGTAGTATTTATCCTCTCTGAATAACAAACTTCACAAGCATATGCTTATTGATTGTTGAACTGAAGTTATCATTCTAATTTTAAACTCTTTGCATTTAAAATTTTTCTTGTATGTAAAATAGTATTAACAAATATGTGAAAAAAATCACAAGTAGCTGAAAACAGGTTTTAGATTAAAACTTGAATGTGTTCTACTTCAAAATTCCTTAATTCTTCTTCACAAGCACAACAGCCCCCTATAGACCCTGGCTGCCTCAACCACACGCTCCCTTTAGCGTCTTCTATCTGTGATGACTCCTTTCCAATTTTTAAATTTCAAACTCCTTAATTAGTCTCTTAAAAAAACGAGTGCAGCATGGACCTACCCCCTGTGGTGCACCCGGGGCAACGCATGTGGCGAAGTAGTCGCACGCTTCTAGCTCCCCCCGGAGAAGGGCCTAGGCCCAGTTCTCCTAGCCATTAGAAGAAAAAAGTATGATCTCTGAAAAATTTTAACCTGTTCTAGATAGGTAGCTTATGGTTTTCTCACCTTACATTTTGAGAACAATGTCTGTAATTAAATCTAGTATGTTTTATCTTCCTGTGTAATTCACACTTTTAAGAAGTCTGTCTTTCTTTAGATGTTGGATATTTATGATTGTCACCTTGGTATGCTTAGAATTGGCCCTTACAATTATGAACCACTAAGAGGAGTGGATTTATGGTTATCCCAGAGTGATGATTTTATTCTTAGAGTAAGTATTTCTATATCTACACAGTGATAGTTTTTTTTTTTTTTTTTTTTCTCCTTCCTCTAAATGATGCTCACTCAAATTTACAAATTATGTAGTGCAAGGGAATCTAAAAAGGATGTACTTGCAAGGAATATCAGTGTGTAACTATCAGGTTTAAAAAGATCTTAGTTTCCCGAAATAATGAAAATCATAAAGGCTCTTTTTTTCATTCTAACATCTTACTAAGGTCTTGTTTATCATTCTAAGATGCTTTTTCTTGACTAGGAAGTTTACCTTGTAATACTCTAAGGGTTATGCAGTTGTGTCAATGAAGCCATTAACTTATCATTGTTCATAAAACCACAAATATTTGAAGTTTTTGTATCAAAAGAATTTTTTTAAAGATATTGAAATTATTTATGAAACATTCCTATATGTATCTAATTTAATACAGCATTTTTCTGTTAAAAATTATAATATTGATGTATTTCATTGTAGTAATGTATTCTAGTTTAAAAAAGCTTATTTAGATGTGATACATTAATTCTGATTAATAAAGCTTGACTATTTCTTAATTTTATATTGATGTTTGATTAACTGCTGATTATGAATCACATAATTGTAATTATTTGCACAATAATATTGTACATTGTTTTGTTTTAAAGGTCAATTAAATTTTCTTGAGTCTTTGACTATAATAAAACATTAAATACTTAGATGAAGTCTCAAAAAGCTTGTATTCTTCAGTTCACAACTGCAATTGCAACAACTACTGTTGGAAGTGTTACCGATATGCTGGGCTCCCAAATGTCCTGGATTTTAAGTGATAATCCCTCATTTGTAAATTTTTTCCTTCGTCCCGGGGAACTTTGATATGGGACAGTAAAAGTCCCATTTTTTGCTGAAATGAGAAATTTACTGTATGCAAGTTGGATGCCTACAATTGTTGAATTGTCTGTATGCACCCACATTCATCACTAATTGGCAGGAACCGAACATCACAACAACAGTCTCTAGTCAGTCTCGGTCTAGTGTTAAATACAGATACAGATTAGTGTGTGATCATGTTGTGATAGATAGTGGCATTTGAAATAAGTGTTTATTATAAAACTAATCCCTGAATATGAACAGTAGTAATGGTAAACATTCAAAATCCAATAGTGATGGCTCGAAAAAAAGTTTGGGTTTTTAGGGATGAAGGATGAAGATTGGCTCAGGCCTAGTCCCAACAATGCCAATAAGGCACGCTGTAGCTATTGTTTATAAAGATTTTTCAGTTGCTCATGGAGGTCAGATTAACGTAATTAAACATGCTGAGGGTGTCGAGCAGAAGAAAAACAAAATAACTGTTTCATCTAGCAGCAATTTGTCAGTTTTTCACCACTAAAGTTTCGTCTGAAAGTGACCCAATCGCTCTAGTAGAGTCAGCTATTGTATTTCACACTGTACGACACAATTTGTCATGCAATTCTATGGACTGTAGAAACAAGCTTGTTCAAAAACTTTGATTCAAAAGTCGCCCCAAAGATTTTCTGCACACATTATGTACATTGTACAATAATAAAATTACAAATTTTACGTACACATCCCTAACACCTTATAAAGTCACTTATTTAGTTGTAGTAAACTAATAAAATAAAAATCAGTTCCGTACTATATGCCTAAACCAACTTTCAATTGATTTGTAAATTTTCTATGTAATTACATTGTTTACTTAACCTAAACTCTATGTAAGTTGCAAAACTTGAACGAAAAATGCATTGAAAATGGCTATTTAAAAGGTTAAAATTTGAAAATTTCTGGTGAAGTACCACTGGACCCCTCTTTCCGTGGGTGGTATCCCATACCCCTCAGACACTCGGTACTTATCAAAACCCGTTCCTCATTTTGGTGTTTTTATTTGGCAACCCTACTGATATGCTATTATAGTGCCCATTGTCATGATGCCTTTTAAGAGTTTCACCTATAATAAAGGTTAAGATTATTAAAAATAACAAAAAGCTACTTTGGTTTGATTATTTCAATCAGTAACAAAGCTCTGATTTAATACAGTGTTCGGTTTTAAAATGGACACTATCTGTCTATTATTCTGTCTCTTATATTAAACCTTTTTTTTTTTTACTTGTAATAGTGTTTAAAACGAATTTAATAATCTGAAAATACGTCAATTATAATGTTTAGTAAAATATCCTAAGTAATCAATTAAAATTTAACTTTATCAAGTAACTCGTCAATTTGTTGAATACGTTAGCAGTCTGGTGAAATTAAGTTAAAAATTGACAATTAAAAATGTGATTAGGTTTTTAAATATAGCAGTATATTAATTTACAAATAAACAATATTAACAGTTTTATTAATAAACAGCATATTAATTTATAATTATACCCAAAGATTAATGAATTGACTGATAAAATATTGTAGAAAAATCCGAATTGAATAAAATTTAATGAAAATAAAGGAGTAAAAAATTAAATATATATCTTTCCTCACAGGTGTTTTATGATTTTGCATTAAATAATGGAAGTAACACGGTATTACATGCATCACTTAAGTAACTAGCTCACATTTGAAGGGTTTCACTTACATATTGCTAATCAGTGATACACTCTAATTCCTTGGCCCATAAGGTTGAAAGAATCATTTATCCTGTATGATCCCCCCCCCCCCCCCCCCCCAAGGAATAAAAGGGCACCTTGTATTTTGTAATCGCTACACTCTTGTATGTTCATATGATAAAAGCCCTGTGAACTTGTAGCTTATATTTTTATGTACTTATCCTCACCTGTCTTTAATTTTTCACTGATTAGTCACAAAAAGAAAAATTTTGTTACATATAAATGTAGGAGAAAGGGAAGTATGTAACTTTGTCATATACCCATCGTTAGCCTATGGGTATATATTTGTATATATTGGCTGTATATGTGGTATATATGGCCCATAGTTAGCCTATGGGCAAAAAAATAACTTCAGGGACCAAATTTAAGTTTCTAAGGCTAGTTACTGAAGTACGAAAGGAAATATTTTTTTGTCTTTTTCAGCACCTTTCCACATCTCCAGAAGTAGAACCTCCAAGCTTCGTTCACCAAGTTCGAGCTGCTCTAAAATACATACAGCAAAATCCCTTTCCAGGCATCACTGTCTTTCCAGACAATCGTCCACATTTTTATCAAAAAGATGAGTCTGGTAATTGGATAAGAGTATGCTACTGAAAGCCATCCGGCCACAGTTTGTACAGATAAGAAGTTTGGAATAATTTAAATTCGGGTTGGCAGGATTGATACTGTTAAGTCCATGTAATATCTTTTGTCCTTTTTTTTTTTTTAAGTAGTTTTTAAATGAAGTGCCTTTATTTTTGTAGACCCTTTCTTTAAAGTTTAAGAATTATAATCAACAGACATTGACTTTGTTTGAAGTGTTTAAAGTCTTGTACCTTATAAATGAATAGTTAAGTTTCTCACACAATGTTGTTATATTTTAAAAGCTAAATTGCTGTGTTAACAAAAATATATGTTCTAAAAATCTTTATTAAACTTCATATACCTATAAAATATGGATATTTTTATATTAACTTTTACTTAAGGTTTTAAAATTGTGTAAACTTTCTGTGTTATGGTTTTAAAATTGAGTAGTATTTCTGTGTTATCTTAAGGATTTTTACCATTAATTAAATCTTTTGTAATGTGTTGCCAAGAAATTCTTTCCACTATATTTTTATTTTAGCAAAGTTCTATCTGCATTTGTCTTGGCACTTCACTCTGAGAACAATACTTAAAGCATTCTATAATTTTAACATTAATGAATATACTAAAATGTATTTTGCTGAGTTTGAAGTAATTGGTTTATATTTAAGAAGAGGGATATTAAAAACTTGTTAATTTGACACAGTGTCATTTCAGTTTTTAGATTATATTGATAATTTTAGCAATTTCATATTTATTAAAAATTATCAAGGGTAAAAGTTTTATTAATAGTTGTATTTTAACATTTCATACTTGGGTGTGTTCTCTGTTAATCAGTTTCTGTTTTTGAGCCTTAAGAACAATTCACCATTTCTCTTCCTGACTCTTCTGTTAATTTATGAACTTGTCCTTAAGATGAACATAACACCTAACCTTACTTAACCATTTTAAGAGCATCTGCCAAATTTGACTATTGCATTAATATAAATTTTAGTTTGAAAGTAAAATAAATTTATAACTAATTACATTATTACTGCATTTGTATATTCTTACTCAAATTTCTATGACCAAACTGTATGGTGGTTATTTAGTTTACTTTTGTTGATTGACTTAAAATTAGTTGTATGTTTAACTTTATTTTAATAGGCTTGCTTTCTCCTAAGTAATATCTGCTGAACAATAGGCGGCCAGTATTGTATATTCAAACAAGCCTGTTTTAATTTGAAACTTTGTGTCCTGCTTATGAATGTCTTTGTGTTAACTGTTTTTATTTATTGTTTTTATGAATTCATTTACAAAGCTGGTGATCTATTTTTAAAATTTATGGATAAAAAGTGTTTGTCTTCATATTCCTGTAAACTACTTGTGCCTTTTTGTAGAGTAAAAATGAAGAGAGAACTAGTTGGGATTATGGTATTTCCAGAATGTAAATTTTTTCTTCAGTTGCATATTTGCTTGTTTTTTAGTTGGAGGAGGAATTTCAGAACTGTTTTTATTCAGTTATTGTTTACTTTTGTACTGTTAACAAATTGCAATCTGTATTGTTATAGTTGAGTTTTAAGATTTGATATTGCAGTTATTGATTTAAATGGATAGCAATGATTTATTTTTTTGTTGTATCAGAAAGTTAATCCGTAAGCAAGCATGAATAATGTGAATCCAAATTCTAATATGAAGGAATTGCAAACCTGTTGAATCCTTTGATCTCTGATAAAGAGTTAAATAACCTAATAATAGCCAACTGAGTTTTCCTCTTATTTGCTTTTGGCTTTGAGGAGGTTTGCTGATTATTTACCTGCATGCGATAGTTTCATTCTTTAGCCAACTCCCCCGCCCCTCTTAGCCCCCCAAAAATTTACTGATAACAGAAGGAAGCCTTAAATTAAACTTTTAATACAGCATTGTGATCAGAATTTTTTTGTCTTCAAATTTTCTTTTTAAGACAGGGAATATGGACTTTCCATTTTTCATAAATTTGGTTGTTAATGTGCCTATATATTTGTAATCAAAACAGCAAGTTGAAATTCTGTCAAATGAAATTAGGGCTCTCTAAAATTATTGGGACACATATAACCTGGCAAAAGTTCTTTGCTTTTCCTAATATCAGTTCCTTTTATTGATTTTTCTTTTGTTTTTCTTAAAGTTAGGAACCTTGCAAACTTCAATTCATTGAGTTAAAAAAAAAATCAGCTTGTATGTTAGCTGTAAGAATTTTAACTCAGCAGTTTTGATGAAGTAAATAAAATTCTTTCTGTAATATATTCCCTTATATCACAGTAATAACCTTTCAGATTGTTTTATTGTACATTTTTCTCTAATAGGGGATAAGTTAATTTTTATAACCTTGTTTTCAAAAGTTCCGTACTCTTAAATTTTAGGGAACAATAGACAAGCTCTAATATTCAAATAATTTGAACATAAGGGCCTAAATTTACCTAAATTTTAATTTATGCATATTCAACCTCACCTAAAGCCATCAAATAATTTTTAATATGTCAACTAGTATCAAGATTATGAATTTGAAATGTTGGATGTAAATTTTTTTATGGTATTTGTTTGAACTGTATTACTTCATTTAGGGTTTACTGTTTGCAGTAACACATGCTTATAGTGCACCTATTTTACATTAGAACACCAGTTATATACTGTATGTCATGATTTTTTTTTCATAAACTCAATTACTTGAACTAGTATTTTTCTGAAATTTCTGATTAATATATGTATTACATATATTTAATTAAACTTTGATTATTATTGGATATGTACATGTCAGAGAGTAGTCCCCTTTTAATTTTTTCCATTCATTGCAGCAAATGTATAACTCTTACTAGCATTAAACATGCTAAATGTGCGATTCTCCCCCCCCTGTCACATTTGGGAGTTCAGAAAGTTTCTGAACAAGTATTGAAAAAAGATCTCCAGATCACTGGATATCACTATATCTGTTCTTATTTTTAAGGTGTACATATGAATAACCATCTTAATTTTCCAAGGATAACCTCTTAAATTGTTTGTGGTTGTACAAAGTTCTTTTACTGTGGTAGTAGAGCAAATATTTTAAATCGCTTGGAAGTTTTTGTTAAAATACAGATAATCAACTTTTTATTGGTGGAGAATTGACTATTTACTCAATTATGAGAAAATAACTAGTTTATTATAAATCTGGATAGCCAACCTATTGAATGACTTTGAATTATCATATATACTCTTCTCTACAGCAATTTTAAAGTTTTAAAATGACAATTAAATTCATAAGATATTAATACCTGATAAATTCATTTCGATGGAAATTGAAATTAATTTGGAATATATCTTGTTTAATAAAAAGACTAGTAAAGACCACTTACATATGCATTACGTTGATTAAACACTAGATCTAAAACTTTTAATTATACATTCACTAGACTTGTACTAAATGTGTTTTAGTGCATAATTTCAGTTAATCTTAATGCCTTGTCTTAAATGAGCTCAAATCTGTATATTTGGATTCAAAGATTAATTTTTAATATTTTTCAGATGAGTATGAAAATAGCGTAACGTTTTATCCTTCTTGTTTTGAAAGGCTATTTACTTCATTAAAGGCTTAACATTCATTTACAAGATGTTTTAAAATCAGACTGAGAACAAAAAACTTTTTTTTTAACCTTGTAGTTATCTCTACTGGAAGAATAAATTGTGTAATGTAAGCAGTTGACCTATTTGTTGCAATGTTGTAATTAGGTTCAGAATCTCAATATGTTGAATATCATTAACAAATATATGCATGTTTAAATTTCAAAATTAAGTTTTGCCAGTGACCATTAGAAATAATTTTTCTTTTTCATTTTTCAATATGGTTTAAATCGGTTAAGAATTGGGTTAAAAATGTACTAAATTATCTTATTGAATTCTAAGATTGTAAGTTGCTATATTAATACCCTTCTAATTGCAAATAAATAATCTAGAGTCAAACTGAAGGGGAAAAAAAATTCAGGTATCTAAAATAAAATGCAAAAAAACTTTATAATGCATGCAAGAACTGAATAATGGGAGAAAAGAATTTAAGTTTGTTGAAACAGAATTAACTCTTTTTAAAACTATAAAGAAAAGTTTTACGAATGTAAATTACTGTAAAATCTCTATTATAATATGCACTTTTTTTTCACATTTTAGTCCGCAAAAATGAGGGTGCGTATTATACTCACGTACAAAAAAAAAAAAAATTTAAACATTGGATAAACATACAGCAGCTGTATGACATTGTCGCAACATGGGTGCGAGCGAATCTGCACTCCGTTATTCATCCACCTGTTTACTAAGCAGGTATTCCTTTTAAACAAACGGAACTCACAGTTCTTATCGTCAAGTGAGGATGACGATGGCGATATATATTACAATGGCCACAATAATTATGACATGGGAGCAACAATAGATGAGCTGTATTCGAGGGAAAGTGATTAAGACTGGTAATTTGACAGTATTGTTTGTTTTGAGTTAAGAATTTAAGTTTTTTCATCCGAATTTGATGTTTTTGTTTCTTTTTATTACAAATTTTATTTATGTTGATAAATATTTGTGCAATTTTTAAATAAAATATTGAAAAGTTATGGGTGCGTATTATAGTGGATTGTTTATTTTTTCCGAAAATTTCGCGAAAAATCAAGCATGCGTATTATACTCGGGTGTGCATTATAGTCGAGATTTTACGGTAGTAATGATGAGACCAGGTTTTATTTCTTTGTCTTAGATATTAAATATTCACTGCTTGTGTAAGATATTATCTATGACTCTGCTAATAAGAAAAATTAACTTACAATATCTGTTTGAATATAAAGAAAATTTGTCTTTATTTGTTGGTTACTGTATGACTAATTACTTATGTTTGTTTGGAAACACTCACATGCAGTTGCTGTTGGCTGCAACTAAAACATATGTGCTGTGTTGTCTTTCACTTGATCTTGTTCTTTATGACTTGTTAATAACACTTATTAGAATCAGCACCATTGATTATCTGTTTTGTCGATAGTATATTTATTGTTGAGTAATAGGAAACAGGGTGTACAATTATTTTATTAGCTAGATGATTATTTCCCTTTGTGTATAGTTTAATTTTTATAGAGGTGTAATTTTGGGATAAACCTAGATTTGTGTTTTGTTTTCTTTATGTAAAGCACCACAGAATGGTGATCTATACGTGTTAAAATATTCAAGCTTTCTCTGATATTAATATCCAGCTTTTTTTTAATGTTCATTTTGTCTGTCTTGGTGTTATACTTGGATTGCAGTTAATATGCTTTTGGTAATGTATTTATTGGGCTTCATATTTTATTTCCTGAAAGGTGTTTTACTTAGTTTTGAAAATACTCAGTATTGTTGCAATTTAAATTCAATTTTTGTGATGGTTAATTCCATATTTTTGTTGTATTGTATGAATTATCTATTTTATTAACCTAGTTTTGCAATTTATATATTCAGTGATCATTACTTACTTTTTAGTAGTGATTAGAGTTGAGACTCACTGTAAATGATAAAATAAATTGTAGATAAATAGTTGATATTTTTGATAAAAGCAAACTTCTCTTTGTTATTTAAAAAAAAACTCGTTTACTTGTACTTCATTGTTTCTTCTGCCCCACTGTATATCTTTTAAATTTATTCTTTATTGTAGCTGTTTTGTGTAATTCAGCTATTGCTTTGGTTGTGCCATATTTTAAAATAAGTTGCCTTTATAAAAGGTTTTTGCATATGTATTTATCTTGAATTATATATGCAAATAAGATTATGTGGAACTGGATTTATATAAATCCTTGCATTTGTTAAATATTCAGTTTAGGTTGAAGTAACCTCATCTTGTTTGTCTAATAAAGAAACAAAGATCAGTTATGACTAATTTAAAGTGCTGTAAAAGTCAGCAGGTATAAAGTATCGGAGAATTTATTGACGAATTTTAATATAAAGTATAATTGTGAAAAAATTCTTTTTATTAAAGAATCAGTTTACAAATATAAAAATTTATTCTTAAAATATATTAATATAGTGATCTCAGAAAAAATAAATTTCTTAAAACATGAGAAATATTTTATTGTAAGCATAGCATCTACACAAAGTGTTTATGTGCAGAGGAACCATTTAATTGCCATTCCTCTGCAGCAGAATCTAAAAATGCTTTTAAAATCTTGAAAATGTAAAACTTATGACATCTTATTCTCGCATTAGGAGTATAGGATGTTTTTCTGCTCATTATTACCACTATTCCCTTCTCTGTTGAGAAGAAATTACAATAAAGCAACCAGACAATGATGTATTAGTCATATAGGCATTTATAATTTGAATGACATTCATAAAGGATTTCTGTTCTTTCTACTGTTGGCTAATTTAATGATGGAAATATATCCTAAGAATTGTAAAATTAGATTGATTCTTCATCTGAAACATAACCTCAGCTTTGCACATGTGAATCTTAATCCCTTCCCAGTATGACTGTGATCATGATAGAAATGCACATTTTTACATTTATTTTCACCTTTGTTATTCACTCTTCAGCTTAATACTGCTTTGAGCAGCAAATTTCATAAACAAATTCTCAAAATGAAAATGAAATGTGATGGTTCCTCATCTAAAATGGCGACATTATAAAATTAAACTCTTAACATCCTACTTCAATATTATAATAAGTCTATATAGGTAACTGAAAATAAAATTTTAACCTCAAGGGTATGTATGTTCATTTATAATCTTCAAGACATTGGTTCATGTATGTATGGAATTTTAAGTGTTGTGTGATGTTACTCAATTTTGCTTAGTTTGGGAATGGACCAGTTTTTATTTTGCTCTTTAGATATCTGCTGTATAAAGGGAAGATACCTACAAATGTCTAATTTTTTTTTAATATATAAATGTTATAGAAGAGTGTTCCCTTAAAAAGCTTCGAATGATACCATAAAAATATGGTGTTTATAAATGTGCTGAGGAAACCAACAGTTAAAATTGTGTTGAATTGGTGAAAATTTCATTTTGCCTATACAATTAATCGATTTCTTACATATAGTGATTATGTATTTAAACTTAGTGATTCTGATTTAAATGTAGTAAATATAATTTCATTAGTGTGAAGCTCAATTTAAAACTTGCTTCACATTTATCAAAATAACATGAGTTACCATTATTAAGAATGTACTTTATTCTTTTATGTTAAGTTTGTATATTATTTAGTACCTATTTTATAATTACATAAAGTATTTTCTGAAAAAATAAAGCTAGTAGTTCAGACAATTTATTTTTTCCATAAAGTACTCTTTTAATTTAAAATTCCGTTAAATTTCTTATTCCTTTTTGTACTTTAGAACTTGCGATATTTTTTGTTAATTGTTGCTGATTTCGGGAAGCTTGTAAATGTGGAAATTAATATATTTTTATATGGCTCACATTGCTGTATGATATAGCTATTTTCTTTCAGTGGTGTAGATATGTGATGTCTTTTTTTAACTATTGTATATATATTCATGTATGCTACATTTTAGGTGGAATTCATGAATTTATATCTAGCAAAATGCCTGCTCAAAATTTCGTAGTGTATTATCAGTTTAAATGTGCATTCAGTTATTAATCCAATAAAGGATATTAAATAAACTAAAAATATTCTTTTTTGCTAAAGAGAAATTAAACTATCAACTGTTTTTAATTTCATCTGAAGATTGTTTAAAAATAACAATGTATTTTCTGTAAAAACTGTTAAGAGAAGTTCCTATTTTTTATGCATTTTAATGCTCAAAACACATTAAATTAAATGCAACATTTTTATCTAGCAATAGTTTTGAGTCATGAGATTTAATTGATATAAATGTAAGAAGTATGCATAACATTTGAATAACATGTGCCTATGTGAATGGACATGTTTGAAAAAAATCATTGTTTAAAAATTCCCACATACTTTTTGTATAATTTGCCTATGCTCTTTTTTGAAATATTTTTATGACAAATACCTCTGTATATTATGTTATTGCCATATTGACTTGTGACATTTTCAACCTAGATTGGATTTGTGAAATAAAATGCCATGTCAATTGCTGTGAGCTTTTGCTGGGATTTATTTAAGTGCTGTTTTGTAATCGAATTTCTGTGTTTCTAAGACTTTAAATTTTAAATAAATGTATAATTTTTATAAATATTTGATTTTCTTCATGTGAATTTTTACTTTAAGTTGCACACAAATTACTATTGAATAACACAAGAGAAGCTATACAATATAAACACTGTCAATTTTAGAGCTGTGTAAGATATCAGTAAGGTATCTTAATTGCTTTGATACAAAATTTAAATTATAATTCTCAATTTTATTGTAATGCTACCATGTCATTTTCCATTTTAAAATGACCCAGATTTTCTCTCAATGTTTCTATTTTAAGTCATTTCAATACTTTTGTCGATTTTTTTTCTTTAAAAAGGCATTTTCTAGTGTAGATTAACTATTCCAAGACCTAAATAATTGAAAAAATAAGTACATTCTCTTCATCCTCCTCCTTGAAACATTCTAATCGTGCTACTGATTGCTTAAGGGGAGCTAGAGTGAGGAAATTTTCAATTTCTGTGACTAAGACACAAAAATTTGAACTTTTCTTGTTTTTTTTTTTTTATATTCCTCTTATAAAATTCCTGAAGGAAATAGAACATCTAGAATAATGACTTATTATCTTACACACAAGTTTCTTTGAGATTTATGCCTCTATTTTCTAGGTTTTAAAAGTAGAACTGAAGCTACTTTACTGATTTTTATGACTAGTAAAACAAGCTCATTTTCTCCCACTTTAATTGTTCCTTACGCTGAAGGAAAAAATCCATTTTTCATATTTTCTTTGTCTTAAAAAAAATTATTTATATTGAAGGGAACTTTGTTTATTTGTGGAGATGTTAATTTTATTGGATGAATTGCAGTATGTTCTAAATATTTTCTATGAATGTCCAGTATTTTTTAAAGGAGCTCAAAAATATAGTAGTTTACAACTGGTGTCATAAGAAAATTCTCTGCAGTGGATAAATCACAAGCCCATGTTATTTTTACACTACTCAAATAATAAATAAATGAATGTTGTCTCAACACTTGAATATTTTCATCTGTATATTTTTGCACAATTAAATAGAATTTATATTAAAATTCATATTAGCACTAACTGACCATAGAATTATTTGATTTGAATCAAACTCTTAGTCTTCAGAGAGCCTACTTGTGATCTGCTTAATATTTTCATACAATTACATCTTGTTGGCACAAGATTACATAGTATACAACTATCTAAACTCCATAAAATTGGGTCATATGTAGGTGTTTCAGAATACGAGAAAGAAAAATTTATTTAAACTTTTATTTATCAAAAATATGCATGTTAAAGAAAATTAACAAATTTTATAGTTATAAAAAAATTCGGAGATTAACTCTTCATTTGATATCTTATGATGTATAAGTAGATGTTCATTGGAATGATTATCAGTAGCTTCATTAATCAGCAACATTTTTATCCATAAAAGGCATGAATATCGGAATTATTACAGCTTTGCATAAAATTCTTGTCTTACTACCAGTGATGGCTGTATGTCGTGAACACTAGAACAACCTGAAATTAAAAAAAATTTACACAGTTAGTGAGAAACTGGGTTTGTATGATTTTTGAATTGAAAGTTTACTTTCAGAACTGTAAAAATCAAAAGTTATTAAATACCTGCACCAACTTGGAGAGCAGTTAAAATTTAAGAAGTTAAATCTTGAAACTGGATGCATTTTTAAAAATTATTTTCTACCTTTACTTGTATTTTAGGAATGTTTTTTTACTATGGTTGTTTCAACTAAATAT
Organism: Dolomedes plantarius; assembly: GCA_907164885.2. Taxonomy (NCBI): domain Eukaryota; kingdom Metazoa; phylum Arthropoda; class Arachnida; order Araneae; family Dolomedidae; genus Dolomedes; species Dolomedes plantarius. The sequence continues at coordinate 166,683,678 of OU015497.1, read as the reverse complement.
TTTCACCTAGATTTCCACTTAAATAAGCTGTTAATGCATCACACTCCCTAAATAAAACTGGTTTAAATAATTTTCTTTTTATTCCAGTGATTTGTTTAACATATGAGCCGTTCACTGCACACATTGATTAACTCCACTTTTTGAAATACCTTAAATTTAAGTGTCAAAGCACTACGTTCAGTCATAGCTCTGTATAATAAATTTCCTAGATAATAAAGATTAACACCATTAAATGACAAAATTATGGATACATTATTATATTGTACATTATTTCATCGAATTTCTCCACTTTTTGTTTATGGAGTTAATCAACGTGTGCAGTGAACGGCTCATATCATCGATGGCTAAAGAACAAGAAGTGCAGGACTGAGAAAAAAGTTATGGGGATGTACACTGCTGGCCATTAAAATTGCAACACCATGAAGGAGGGATGATACAAACTTCAAATTCGCATGAAAGGAAGAAAATTGTGGGACATGCAAATGAATAGCATTTAAGCTCAATCAAATGATGCTGGAGGGAGAAATGACATCTCAAACTCTGTGTAAAAGGAAAGTTATGCAGCGGGTTTCACATTCGGAAATCGCATTTTAATGTTGGTTGTTTGTGAGAAGATTGTGTTGTGCCTTGTATAAGGAGAAACAGCTAGCAGCATGTGTGGGAATTTGATAGTGGCAGGATCGTGGCCTATTAAGACTGTGGTTTATCGCTCCATGATATTGCTACTCGCATTGGTTGGAATCCATCGACTGTCATGCGAATATGAAATCGATGTGTTCAGGAAGGTCAGACCGAATGCCATGCAGGATCTCAACAGCCTCCCTCCACTAATGCCTGAAAGGACAGACATGTTATCAGGTCCGCCTTGCAGGATCGTGCAGCCACATCACGGACCTTGAGTCTGGAAATGGGCTTGTTTGCAGCAGAAGTATCTATACGGACAGTGCGACGACATCTGGAGCAGCACGGACTGTCTGCATGACAACCATTATTGCGGCTTCCCTTAACACTTCAGCATAGAGACATGTGGTGACAATGGTCTGCCTAACGACAAAACTAGATACAGGAGTGGCACCATGTCATCTTTTCAGATGAGTCCCGGTTCTGCATGCAGCATTATGATAGATGTATCTGGGTCTGGAGGCACCAAGGAGTACGCTCGTGGCCTGCTTGCATTCGATATCGTCATACGGGCCCTGCACCTGGTGTGATGGTATAAGAAGCCATTGGGTACATGACACGAACACCCCTTGTTCGTGTCATCGGTAATCTGAACAGCCAGCGTTACATATCTCCGATCTTAAGGCCGATGGCTGTGCTCTATCTTCGAGGCCTCGGAGATGTCATCTTTCAACAAGATAATGCAAGACCGCATGTTGCCCGACGTGTCATGACTTACCTTGACACAGAGGGTGTTCGACTGTTGCCCTGGCCAGCACGTTCTCCAGATCTCTCACCCATTGAAAACATCTGGTCATGGGTTGCTGAGAGACTGGATCGCCACCGCTCTCTAGCCACTATGTTTGATGAAGTGTGGCATAGACTTGAAGCAGCATGGAATGATTTGCCTGTATCCGTCATCTAAGCCCAGTTCGACTTGATGCCTAATCTGGTTAGAGCTAAAACCTTTGAGGTTTAGCAGCAAACTCTGGCACAGTATTTCAATAATTGTTTCACATCTCAAAACCTTCTGTAAATGTTTGACATTACAAAATCTGGATAGGATGACAGTTTGAGTTGAAACTTTGGACCTTGCATGATTTTTTTTCTTCTTCCCTATTGGAGAAGAACTTTACTCTTGATGCCACCATTGAAAATTTTAAAAATGAGAATGATGATTACATTTAGTATCCAGTTATATGCTTAATTCTCAATGAAGGTTAAATCCTCTTGTAGCATCATCAAATAACACTTTGAGGTACAGGGTGTTTAGAAAAAAAAAAGGTGGTCTGTCCTCTGCAAAATATTTTTTTTTTTTGTCAGCAAAATTTATGTCAACAGGTTTTAAGATGTGATTATTGGCAAGAAATCATTGTATTTGATTTAACTGAGAATTGACAGCTAATTTCCAGTCACCAAAAAATTTAGCAGGTTTTTTTTCCCCCTTTAAATTTTTAATACAATTCCATGAGTAAAAATATTTATTTAACATTGGTTGTAGTTTGGTTATTAAAACTATGATATTCATATGATTTTTTTTTTATTTTATGAATTAAAAACATTGCTGTTATTAGTTAAGTTTTGTGTATTTAACAAATTACTTTAACTAAAAATTCTCATACCCTTGTTTAGGCAGAAACCACACATTCAGTGATATGAAGAACTGATCACATTTTCAAACAGTACGTAAGATGAACGTAAAAAATATTTATAATGCAAAATCAAAATCAATATTTATAATGCAATTCCTATTTCTTTGGGGGGGAGGGCCCCTTGCCCCCTCCGCCCCGGGTGCGCCACTGTGGTCACCAATATACTTGGGAATTAACCTACACAATGTTGTATTTCAATGTACGAACTTTTCAGATAGTTGCACAAATTCATTAAATCTGAAAAAAAAAATGCACAAGAGTTTTTCTCAATATATTTATAATTAACAATTATATTTCATTCTCTGAAGGTTTTATTTCTAAAAGTGTTTACACTATTTATTCTACTTTAGACTGATTCTATAAATCTTAATTGTAAGTCTTTTGTAAATTTGGCATAAAATTTAACGCACTGGAGTGTTAATAGTATTTTTGTTTAACAGCCCCAATGTTGTATTGCAGATTGAAAAATTAGAGAAATTAACCTATTACAGTCTAGCTCCAAAAGCCTGACCTTGAATATTACTTTAGTGTTACAAATTGGTAGTTAAATAAATACATAAAAACCTGCGCAATCTAAATCTCAACAATCCTTTTTAATGTCATAAAAGGCTCTTAATTAGGTGAAACATAATTAATTTCAATGTAAAACTGCATTATAGAATTTATCTGAAAAGTCTGTATATAGCTGTAAAATATACAGAAAGAAGATTCAAACATAAAATATGCTACTTCCTTATTATAGTGGCCTTGGCTGTATAGTTATGGAGAAAGTCGAGTAATCGTCAAAGTTAATCTGGATAAGTTAAAAGGCCCTAACTCCAACTTTTTTCTAAATGCTTTTTTGTAGCGTTCTCAAATCGGTCTAAAAGAATGCACCTTTTTATGACATTAGAAAGCCCTAAATCCAATTCAGTGATGAGTTATATTGAAATTTATATTGGCCCTAACTCCAGTTTGAGGTCGTTTTCGATAAAAGAAGGATAATAAATAGTTGGAGTTAGGGCCTTTTAGTTTATCAGGGCAGTATTATCTAAGAAAATAAATTATATATATCTGAAATTTTTTATAAAAAATAACAAAGTATTATAAATATTATCTCACTCATTAGTTTTTGTTATGCTTTGCTATTTCTTATTTAGCATATTTCTTGATGGCAATCATCATTTGTATATTACATAACATTTGAACATTTCCTTTATTTTGAACATTTTCCTTTATAAATACTGTTTTTAGTCCTTATTTCCCTTTCCTCCTTCAAAACCTCTTCTCCTTTTAAGCTTAACAGATATGAAAATCAGGTTTCAGCCCATTAAACACTAGAGCAGCAAACAAGCTCTAAAGATACAAATTTAAAATTAAAAAAAAAAAGTGATTGTTAATGAATTCTTATAACAGAAGGTTAAGAGTTTTGTAATTCTTTTGAATGACTATTATAATCTAAAAATGTTTCAGAGAATTAAAGTTTTCATAGATTATTTTTAAAAGTGGTAAAGAATATGTATTACTTAACCTTTTTTGTTCCATTAAGACCCTAAATGAATATATGTAAGCATATATGTAATGCTATTGCATTACATATATTTGATTCTAGAAAGACCTCTAATTTTTTATGCTGCTCATTGTTTGATTAAGATAACCAAACATCGCATACCTGTGTCTGTTGTACTAAAGCCACAGAGATACATACAGATCGATACATTTACATACAAATCAAACTTAATCTTCATTACTTTTCAGTGGCTGCTAATTAAAATCAGTAAACTGACCCGGCTGGTAGGTATGCTGTTAGGTATGTTAAGTGACTAAACCTGCAAGCTAGCCACAGTGCGCAATCCTGAATATGCAGTGAGGGTCACCTGTTTGTGCTAATAATTTAGGGCCGTGTCAAGCAGTACATACTGCCGACTTTTAGCCCCTCCCCTTATTCCCTCCAGTGGCTGTTAAAAAAAGGTAGATATAAAATGCCTAAAGGGTACTAAACTGTTTCATGCTTGCAGGTAAAAAACATTCCTAATACACCTTACTGCAACAATGAACTAATTTCTGTGAATGTACACATATTTAATACAATAAACAATGATAAAATAATGCACATTTTACCAGACAGGGCCATGGCTAAATCAAATTCTTTCCTCAAAATCTGAAGAACTTTCTTCACTCCTTCTTCACCCTATAACAGATATTTTATTGTAATAAAACAAATCTTTAAAGAAGGATTTCTACAGTACTTGAGTGAAAAAAAAATGCATATTTTTTTAGATTTGACAGTTAGATTTAACAAGATGATCAGATGAGATTCGACAGTTAGATTTAACATGGCCTCATGACGAGCATTGATTAATTGATTAATTAATTAGAAAATTAATTAATTAAGAGACAAAAATAATTTTTTGGGGTTTTAGCTTTTGTTATTATTCTGTTTTGCTCTTTTAAAAGAAAAGTTTGTTTGTAGATTCTAAATATGTACAACTATGTGAAAAAAAAGTTATTTCTTTTTTTTTTGTATTGCATGGTTTTATTAACATTTTACTCTATATGTAAATATTACTTCACTTAACCTAATCCCATATTTCATCCAAGTTGGGATTAGGTTAAGTGGAGAGGTAAATAGCAATTTAAAATTTTGATTTTTAGTAAAGGAAAAGTTTGGCTTTTTAGTATAGTTCAGGAAAGTTTAAAATTTTTCCATGAGGTCAGAAAAATTACTTTCTAAATATGGTCAGGATGACCTTCTCTACAATATATTATAAGCTGAATCAGAATGCAATTAATTTTTATGCAATGTTTTCATTATTTTGTCATTTTATTTGCTAAATTAGTATTGTTTAAAAAGATAAAGTTCTCAAAGATAAGGTGATAAGGCAACTTTAGTGGCTGTTAAGGATTGCTAATTTTAGATCAACTTATTGAGAGGTAAAAAGTCAGTAAGAAACTATTAAAAAAAATTTTAGTTAAATTTCCTCATATTGTGAAACAAAATAATACATAAAAATAAATTTTTCTCTTAATACAATCATATTAATTCATTAGTTACTTAGGAATATTCTCTCTCAGTTGCCTGTTCACATTTAATATATATATAAACACTATCCATGCATGGTTCTGAATGCTATTGTAAATGATTTAAATTTTTTTTCAATATTTTTTTTTTAATGTTTTCATAAGTAATTTTATTTTCCCCACAATTGAAAGGGAAAAAAGATCATACATTGCAGAGTTAAACCTCAGTATTATTTGATGTAAACAATTCTCTTCTCTAGGACTTTTTTATATTTAAGCATACATAATATATTTAAATACAAATTAATACATTTGAGATATATCATGAAACACACAAATATTGTACTGATTTAAGAGTATTAAGTATTTATCAGTTTTCTCATAGTTGTATTTTAAAACATTACGATAATAATTTTAGCTTACGCTGTGTGTCAAGCCCCACAAGACTGGTCTGCCTAAAAACACAGCTTTAGCCCCCAAAGATAAGGCTTTTAAAATATCAGTCCCAGTACGTACTCCACCATCCATGTAAACATCACGGCGACCAGCAACTGCCCTCACAACTTCCGGTAGAGCTTCTATCTGCAGATAATATAAAACAACATAATGCTTTATTCCTCTGAAAATAAATTTACAAAACACAATAAGTATAGTAAAGAATTCGATGAAAAAATCGAGAGTACTGCAAACTATAATTGCTGCTTCCATTATAAAGTTATACAGAACCAATCTTGAAAATGAAATTAACCCTAATTTGATATAGTGGTAGAAAATTCTTTAGGGATATGGGGCCCTCTGAAAAACTAAATTCTTGCAAAATAAGCATCAAACACATAATTATTTCAAAGAAGGAAGAAAGGTACTGAAATAATATCTAAATATTAATATAACAATATAGAAGTAAAAAAAAAAATATATATATATATATTTTCTATATTAGAGGTATAAATGACACTGACTGTGATATAGTGGTCAGTAACTAATATGTTCAGATATTTTCTTTCCTTTTGTTTATATTTGTATATTAATTTTAAAGTCCCTATATTCAAAAACTCATCTATCCAGAGGCTGTTCGCACATTTTTTAGACGATTTTGGTAAGCGGTAAAAAAAATCGTTTGCTGCAAAAGAAATAATTGCAATTGTACTATGTTTTTAAAAGTCAAAATTATCGTCTACGGCTTGAAAGTTTTGTTTTTATTCAAAATGGCGTTTTTAACAAAGCAGTGGTTCGAAGGCTACATTTATGCTCTTTCCGAAGAGAAATATGCATACTCCGTTATCCAAAAACGATGTGAGAGTCATGGTTTTGTGATATCTAAAGCGTCGATAGGTAATATCGTCAACAAGAAAGGAAAAAAAGGTCAAATTGGAGCCTCAAGTGGGACAAAAATTCCAAACAAGTTTCCAAGGAAAAAACGGACATCTTCGACTATTGCAAAGGTACGTTGTTTATTGTTAAAAGAAAATCCCCCTAGTCAAAGGACAGTTGCAAAATCATTAAAATGCTCGGTGTCCACTGTAAACAAAATGATAAACGTTGATTTAAATCTTAAGAAAGCGAAAAAAAACGCAATGTGCATCGTCTTCTTCCAAATCATATCGCTGAAAGCAGGACACGCTGCAGAATTCTATATGAGAAACACTTATCCAAAGAATAATGGAAAACAATTGTCACAATAGATGAATCATGGGTGTATTTAAATGATTGCAACAAAAAAAGAGCCATTTATTATCATAAAAGGGGAGAAAAAAATTTAAGTACATGGTTCAAAGAATCGAAAGAAAGTTTTTCTAAGGGATTCATGATTGTTGCTGGTTTTTCTTATAATGGCAAGTTAAAAATAAAAAGAGTGGAAAAAAATGTCAAGATTAACTCCAAATACTATCGGGAACATATTTTATCGCCAATTTTTCTGAATGAAATACCATCGCTTTACCCACAGTGCCATCAATCTGTGAGACTCCATCAGGACAAAGCTAGCAGTCACACATCAAAATCCACTGTAAATTTCCTAAAAGAAATGGAACAAAAAACTGGTATCAAGGCCATACCCTTCACTGATATCCCTACTAAATCTCCCGATGTATCACCTATGAATTTTTGTGCTTTTAAAATCTGCATTATCCAAACGTCGTCCCAAAACCCTTACAGGACTCTGGAAAGCTGTTCAGGAGGAATGGGATAGAATACCTCTTCTGACACTTCAAAAGGCATTATTATCCTGGAAATTGCGGTGTCGAAAGATAGTTCAGAATAAGGGATGTAAAATAGAACATTTAAAACACAAGAATTTTATGTAATTTAGTTTTGTGAATACAATATACATCGTCTAAAAAATGTGTGAACAGCCTCTGTAGCAATGTTATAACCACAAGTGTAGCTACACACATACACACACACACACACACACACACACACACACACACACACACACATATATACATATATATATATATATATATATACAGAGTGAGAGAGAGAGAGAGAAACTTCTCTGAGGTGGCCAGTCATGGTTCTGAAAAAAAGTGGTTGTTTTGAGGGGTAGCCAGCTGGAGAAGTTTCACTATATATATATACTAGCATTATTGCCCGGGTAGATATATAGATATAAAATTTTTCATGCATTCCATCAAAAAAATACTGGGCTGCACCCCCCGCTCTTCATGTTCATCTGGCCAGACAGAATGCGCTTAGCGCGTTTCTACTGAAATGATATACCCAGTATTCTTTTGATGGAAAGCATGAAAAATTTTATATCTATATATCTACCCGGGCAATCATTCTTTAAAAATAATTTCATTAATTTTCTTATGCTTTAATATAACTAATGGACTAACAGTTCGGAATGAAAGTTATGTGTCGTTATGTTTCTCTGTTTAAAGAGCTTTTCCTCCCACTGCTTAAAAAACCCCAAAACTCTAAAAGATTTATCTTATATGATTTCACGGAATAAGTAATTTAAATACATATCGTATGTTAACTCTGTTTCGCGAACTTAGGGGAAAAAACCTGTAGAACTCTTAAACTTCTTCCCATTTTATGATCCTCAAACAATTAATATATTTAGATCAACAGAAGGCTTCAAAAACTTCCAAACTTTTTTTTCCAAATTTTATTAAGTTCTATGAGTTTGAACGCCATTGTCTAAAATTGTCTAAAGCAGCGGTTCTCAACCTTTTCAGACAAACGATTCCACTAAACGTAAGAAAAATAAACACCTCGTCCCCCCCCCCCCCCGTTACCCCCAGACCAACTCTCAAACCACCCCGCTTTTCCCCCGCGTATCGAATTTGAAGGGTTGTCATAAAGGGACTGTATCCACATTTAAGAGGTGCGCTTAGGGGCACAAAAATCATTAAAAAATTAATTTAAAAAAAACTAATTGAGCCCCAAATTTCGTTTTTCCTGATTTAAGTTTCTAGGGTCCAAAACATTAACTGTGCCGAATTTGGTCCCGGTGGGTGAAACAGTCTATGATTGTATAGCGGACAAACAAACAGACAAGCTCTTTTATATATATAGATATAGTTAGTGCTCGATTTCTAGAAATTGAGGTGCCGGAACTGTAACATTCTGGGTGGAGTGGAGGGTATTCCAAATTATATATATATATATATATATATATATATATAAATAAATAAATAATAGGCCAGGCCCACTCACTAACAACAGAGTAATATTTGATTAAATAAATTATTTTAACTATCGTAATTTTTTTTTCCTAAAGAGAGGTACCAGAATGCCGTTACAGCACGTTTCGCCTCAAATCGAGCCCTATAATATATATATATATATATATATAAAATCATGCAATTTATACCCCAAAACATTCAAAAGAAGCCACATATTTTCTTCTTTTATTTAGAACTGAAACTCAAAACATATACTTTAAATGAAAGGTAGAAAGTGAACTACATAATTTCCCCCATTTTAAGTGTTTTCAAAATGTGAGCAGTTAATTTTAAACATATGAATATTTATAACTTATTATATATGATAACAAAACACTTACAGTAGCAGGTACTCCATCTAATTGTCTAGCACCATGGTTTGACACAATTATACCAGTAACACCATGATTAATTGCTAAGACAGCATCTTCAGCTTAAGAGAAATAATAGAAATAAGTGAGTATTTATGGGAAAACAACCTTTCCTCCCCCAATTTATTTTTGATGTAATATAACATCTGTTATAACACATAGTGTTCTTAATATTTTCCTTGCAGAGATTTCAAGACTTTCTTTATGACTGCAAGTAGTATTTTAAGAGAAAGCTTTTAACACATTTAATAAGATTATAGGCAGACAATAGATATTTCAACTGTAAAATGTTTATGCACTTTATAATTACTTTGTAAAAAGTACATCACTATTTCTTTTTATTTATAGGCAATAGAATAAAGGCACAAACTAAAATTTTGGTACAAAATAAACAATTTGGTAAATACCTACTGATATGAAGTTTATTTCAACATATATCGCAACTAATATCAGAACAGAATTAGGTTAGATTTTGACACTCTTAGATAAGCACATTGTAATAATTTTTTTTATCATGTATGGATGCAAAAATGAGACTGATGATTTAGTCATCTTAGTATGATTCATATCCATTGTTAAAATTAAGAAAGATATACAAAATAAACAAGGTGATTAAAATGTAGCAGTCACATAAACTTCATTCTAATTTAATGATGATTCTAATCATTAAAAGCTTCAGTACATTCAGTACACTACTAAGATTTAGTACATTATGTTTACAGGGTTAAGATAAGATTAACCCTTAACTGGTAACACAGGTCACAAAGATGCTTATGTTTGCTTATTTCCTGTGTTTCATACTTTAGCGCTACTTGTCAAATGAAACCTTCAGTGTATGCCCATGGTAGATAATCTAAACAACGCTTGTGAAGTTTCAAGCCAATAAGTTGTGTTTTGTGGTTTCAGTAAGGTCATAACTAAAACGTATGATGTCTAAGAGATGCCTATTACTTAAAGTGTCAACATTTGTGCTCATCTTACAGACGTGTATTACCTGTAATGTTCTTTTCTACTACGTGTGCGGTACATACCTAACCAATAATGACAAGTTTAATGTTTGAATGTGTTTGATCAGCATGTTGTTCTTCTCAATTTATTTTTATACACATTTTTATTTACTCTCCGAAAGACCTTGGAGATTTCTAAATTCTTCATGTTCTAAAAAAAAATAATTGATTACTAAATGTTTCCTCCTGTCAATTAAACTTTCAACTAATTTATTGATTTATGATCTTATCTTGATAGATTAATTCAATATCAATGAAATTATATTCAAAAGTTTTTCGAATGATATTTCATTGGTTGCATACATTTTTTCCATTCTCTTTTCTCTCCATCTCCGAAAAATGTGTTTGCAGAAAAAATATTTACAGATTCTTGAACATAATTTTGCACCAATATTTATTTATTTATTTATTTAATTTGGTATACGTCAAGTTTTTTTTTCAGCATGGCTTTTCATATTTTCATTATTAGGCAGTTTTTTTCATATTTTCTGATAAGAGAATAAAAATAATATCAATGGATGCTCTTCCTGAAGAGGTTGAGCCGAGTGATGAAGAATTTGATTCTGATGATTCCTACAATGCCGAGGATGAAACAGAACATTCTGAACATGACACTGAGTCTGAATTAGATGAGCAAGACATTGAGGATGAGGCAAATGAAAGGGTCGGGGGAAATTCAGTGAAAGAGGTTGTTCCTGGCCCCTCTGGTGATGGGTCTTCAATGACAAAACAAAATAAAGCCATCAATTTGCTATCCTCCATGCATAACTCAAAATTTACCAACCAATCCAGTAATAAACCAGAAATAATAAGTTTTTACAATTCAACAAAATCAGGAGTGGATAATTTAGACAAAATTATCGCAAAGTATTCACCAAATAGAAGGTCGAGAAGGTAGCCCCTGACAATATTTTACAATATGGTAGTGGTTAGTCTTGTAAATTCTGGCATTATCTATGCCAGCTATGATGAGACGCCTGTAATGACATGTCTTCACTTTATAAATTCATTAGCAAACAGTTTGTTAGAAAAACAAGTGCAACATTGGTTGTCCATCCCAAATCTTCCGGATGACCTAAAAAAATAGCGTGAGACATTCTTGGAGAACCTGAAGAAACGCGTAGTGCCTCTCAAGAAATTTCTGATAAGTATCCCAAGAGAAAAACGTGCTAATATCGTCCTTATCAAAAAAGGAGGTAAACTACATACAAATGTATAAAATGTGAAAATCCGTGTAGTCTAGAGTGCTCAAAAAAGTGTGCAATTCTTGTGCTCCTGGAGTAAAAAAGTAATTTTTGTTTATGCGATGCTGATTTTAATTGTATTATTTTAAATGTATGTATTATTTAATTTTAATTGTATTGTGAACAATAAGATAAAACATATTTAGTTAATTTATATGTAGTTTTATTAAATTTGCACCTCTAAAATAAATTTTTGTTATGTACACGTCTCACAGACGCTTGTTACTTGCAACAAACAAAATATGTGTGTTACCAGTTAAAGGTTAAAACTTCTCTAATTTAATCTTTTTCATACACTCTTGAAAATAATGTTCTGCATTAATATGTAAGAAATTTAAATTTTAATATTTTTTTGTTGTTGTTTTGGTTGCTATTTTATTTTTTGAAGGTTACCACTTCTTTATATCTACTTTATAGGATTAGATATAAAAAAAGTTGTAGATTTTTGCTGTTTCATATATATATATATATATATATATATGAAATAGCAAAAATCTGTTATGTTTTTATATAATGCATAATTTTTTTGCCTTTCATTATTACTTTCATATGCACAAAAGATGACTAGATAGAAAGGGGAATGATCTGCAAATAGGAAGTATTTCTCATCATCTACATATGGTAAAAAATATATATATAATTCAAAAGATGTAAAAATAGGATTTTCTTCACTGCATGCATTTACTATACTTAAAGAAATATAGAGTTTGAAAGCCCCCAACAACAAAGTTGAAAATGGGGGAAGCTTTTTATAAATTTAATGAGGGATTTTAAAACTTTTAAAATTACTTCTTACTTGCTAAACTAACATTTTAAGCTTTTAAAATTTTATAAATAAATTTATAATTTATTTGTAAGTTTAACCATGCATGTATTACAATAAAAAACTATATAAAAAGGCAATCATTAAAAAATGCAGATTATAAAGAAAAGTAAGCCAGCTAATTTCTGCAAACGAAGAAAAACTGACTGATTATTTCACAACTAAATTAAATTTCTCTAGATTTATCTCCTCCAGCATTTTTTTCTTTTTCCCATATAATTCTTCTTTTCCCTAACAAAATTACCATTTAAAAAAATTAAAAATTAGAATACATTTTTTGAGATTATAGCATTGTTTATGATGTTTGAGCATTTTGACTGATTGATTGATTGAGAGTGCTATACTAATTTTTTTGCTCCACGAGCATTAATTGAGCATTTTGAATAATGTAAATAAAAATTTTTAGCTTTAGAAAAGATATTTTAAGGGAGATTTGGTATTCTGAAATTTCTGTAATGAAATCAGTCTTCCTTAGAGTCAGATTAAGCAAGAATGTAGATCTAAGTATTTGTACAAAGACAAATGCTAGAGACAGAATAAATTATTACTTATGTAGCAATGATCTCTTATGACGAGAAACTGAATAGAATTTTAAAAAATTCTATCATTTTCACAAATAACAAAATAAGTAACATTTTAAATAGAGTTATAATTTTTCTTTCCCCCAAAATGCCTTTTAGAGCTGACTAGAACTGGAATATAACTTCACATAACATGGAATATTCAATAATTAAGTGAGTACTACTTTATGTATTTTTTACAGTCTTAGGATAAACAAAAATCTGCTGCACATTGACAACAAAATAGTTTATGACCCCCCCCCCCCAAAAAAAAAAAGCATAAAATCATACCAGTAAGAACTCCTTTCACAATTATTGGGAGAGAAGTTATTTCTTTCAGCCACTTAATATCTGCCCATGTTAATGAAGGATCAAACAAAGAATCAACATATTTGTTCAAATTAGAGTTATTTTTAGAATCACTAGAGAGACTGGAATTTGTGTCATCATCACTGAAATTGGCAAGCCTGTAAATTAAGTAATAATAAATTTATAAAAATACATCTAAATATTAATTTATTCACAAAAATTCTTTCAATACAATAATTAGCATCTATCTGTTATATCTCTAATCATTTTACATTATTTACCATAACCCTGAGAAACTAAAGAAATATAAAGTAAATATTTGATTATTTTTCCTTAAAATTATTTTACCTTTTATGGTAAACTCATTGAAGTTATTCACATAACATTTCAAAGAGCTTTACCATCTTTAGCTTTGGAAATTAGTAGCAAAAAAATTATATTATTCCAGAAATACTGGATAACATGAACAGTATGATCTTTTATATTTTCAATCTTAAAATTAATATTTCAGTGAGAGAATTTGATTGCAAATATTCTCAGTCAATGGCAAAATAAAAATGACATATCTACACATGATAAAATAAATCTGATTAAACAAATACATAATAATATAAACTTACAAAAGAGATCAGATATCCTCCTTAATTGAAACTTTTTATGCTTTAAAAAATAAATTTAAAAAAAAATTATATAAAAACAACAAAATAACTTATTTTGTTCCTTAAAAAAATTATATTTATTTTTAAAATTCATTTATAACATGTTTTCCTTATATTGCTTCAGTTACTATTTTAAATTCAGAGCAACTAGTCCTTAAGGATTTTTTTTATGGACCACAAAAATAATTGAAAGGGATTCATCTTTTAACAACAAAGTTATTTTAATATTGGAATCAAAACCTTATTTAACTACCATAAAATATCCATTTCAAAATTACTTATAAAATTAAATGCAAGAGAAATTAAATAGATATCTCCCATGGGGAACAAAAAATAATTAGTATTAACCTGTGGTTCTTTATATTTGAAGAGGCGAAAAGGTGAGAAATAATATCAAACAAGCATTCTCATAAGAAAAATTAGTAAATTTTACTATGATGCTGTCACAGCAGCTTGATTTCCCAAGTTATTTAGTTTATTATTATTATTTTCAGTTATTTTCTTAAATCTTGAGAACAGAAAATGTTTTAACTTTAATAAATAAATAAATAAAGGATTGTAAATACTCCATATTACCAACCTAAAAATTAATCCCTTTTAATTCCCTCTAACTTGTACATTAACTCTGCAAGCCAAACTATATTGTTATTTGTGGTGGTCAACTTAAACATTTTGCTCTCTTTAGAATTATATTTTAATCAATAGTTTTGGTTTGTATAAAAACAAATTTTGCTCAAAATTGAAAATGGTTTTGAAAGACCGTATTTACTCATCTGGAAAAATTATGCAAGATACTACAAGTCAAAGGTTTTTTTTCTTCTCTTCTCAGCATGCTGAACCTCTTGAACAGTGTTTTAACTGAATGTAATAAATATGATATTTCCTCAAAACCTATAAAAGCATTCTTTTTTTTAATACTAAAGTTCAAAAGGGAAAATAATAACAAAAACAGTGGAACTAAAATGTACAGTTTACAGAAATGTAGAAAGAACAATGCAAAATTAGCCCACTCTGGTGAAACACTGCACTTGCAACCCTTACAATATTACAAATCCCCATCAAAAATTAGGAAAACTTTCTGCTTCTCCTCTTCTAAAAAGAAATTAATTGGATGTACAAAACAAACCTTCAGTGCCATTTACATATCAGTTTAATCTTCTGAAGTATTTTACTTTTTGAGCAATTATCACTCAAATGACATCATCTGTATCCTTGATGAACAGACAGAGAAAGAGAGTAAAATTGCTGTGCCTGTGAGCTAATGGGACATAGGCTAACCCCAGCATAAGACCAAGGATGCTAGTATATATATATTTTTTCTTTGAAAATAAGGCATGGCTTCAACTCTTGACACCCAAAACCATCTGCAGAAAAGATGAAAAATAAAAAGAGTAGCTTTGTTTGATGCCTTGAAAAATCAGTTGATCTATTTTAATAGACAACAATAATACTTTTCAGTATCAAAGCCTGCATGCAGCCACAGACGGAAGATGCATAAGAATACACAACTCCATAAGTAGACTGATTTTCACATACATTCAAAGTATATCCTACATTTTTACAAAGCATGTTGTTGTTAAACTGAACATCTGTATGTTTATCAGCTATAAAATAACTTTTCTAAGACAGAAAAGTAAATAAAGAAAAATAAAGACCTTGAATACAAAATCAAGTACTTAAAAACTTTTTAAGAACCCAAAAGACTGAACTGAAAATAAGTTCTTAGCGACTTTTTAGTTCATAATTTTATTTCTTTCCTATGTTGGAGGAAAGTCCAATGACCATAATTCCCTACAGGCAGCCCAGTAGAGCTGGTCTCTATTCAAAAGCTTGTCACATCTGAACTGCATATAACTAAAACTGTTACTCATTTAGTATTATCCAGGAGACATGTGTAACATGTGAGTTCATAATGAACTCTGTTTCATTAGCATGAAAGTCATGAAACATTTAGTTTGTCTTCGAAAGACTGACAGATTTCCAAAACTAAATAGGCATGAATATAAATGAATGATAGATATTGTAGAAAAAAAGATAATTCTTTTTTTTTTTCTGGGAGGGTTATGAGCAATACACATCACAAAAAGACTGATGTAAATAATTTGATGTCATGGACATGTTCATTATCTCCATGAGATCAATTTATTCTTAATATTGTCATTTTAATACAATATAATATATATATATATATAGTTCTTTTTTTTTATTTTACACTTTTAACAACATACTTAACATGTGGCAGCTATGGATTTTTATAATAATTTCAATAATATATTTTAAATCATTCACATAAAAACATTTGATACCACTGATAGCATTAGAAATATAGTTTAATACAAAAAGGCAATCATACCAAGGTAGTTTAATGACTTTAACACAAATTGGATCTTGAATATAATAATATAATAAACTAAATATATTTACTTCAAATGAGGAGGCAAAGAAAATCTATTTCTAATATCTGCTATTCTTTGCCCAAAGACAGGAGTATCTACTGTCAGAACCAATGCAGAGAAGCCAGCTTTTTCTGCTCTAGCAACAAGATTTTTTGTTACATTCCTGTCATTATAAATATATAACTGGAACCATTTAACAGCAGATGGAGCTGCTTTGGCAACATCCTCCAAAGATGTAGTAGACAAAGTACTCAAGATCATGATGGTATTTTCAGCAGCAGCAGCTTTAAAAATTAAAAACACAGTAACAAATGCTAATTAGTTGATTAATAAAGAAAAGTTATAAATATACCCATAAAATGAAAAGTAAATAATCTGCTAAAATCAGGCAGATAGTTACGTTCAAGTATAAGTTTTAAACAGTAGATTATTTTTAACAGTAGTCATTTATGATTTCAACCTATTTTCTAGTCACAGAAAAATTATAAGAAATTGCGTTTTATTAAGAATATATACATACATACACACATATATACAGTGCTATATTTCTAGAAATAGAGGTGCCGGAACGGTAACCTTTCGGGGTGGGGGTGGGGGGTGGGGGGGGGGTATTCCAAATTATTGATAAAGAGAGGTACCGGAACGCCGTTCTGCCTCAAATCTAGCCCTGCATATATATATATATTTGTCAATAATTTTTTTTATTAATATATATATGTTCCATATTAATGAATACAAAATTATATTTTCATGCTAAATTTACTCTCCTGAACTGAAACGGAATTATAAATCTCCACCAGGACAACACAGAGCTACATTTTAAAAATTTTGAAAAATTGGCTAATATTGAATTCATACAACAGTTATTACCTTTCACAGTAGCAATTTCCCCATCAGGATGTGCCATTTTTTGCATAGCTGAAGGTGCTATCCCAACAGGAAAGGATATATTTTTCCCCAAAATCTGAGTCTCTGTACTCCTCTTTGATACATTTCTCAAACATCTCGGCCTGAAGCGCAATCTTTAATATATAAAATAATAAAAATGTAAATTTTGTCTATAGAATAAAGACGCTATATATATATATATATATATATATATATATATATATAATGATAATGTCAACATAACATTTTAAAAATTAGTAATAATAATAATACATAACAACAGTTTATAAACATTATTTGTTTGATGAATATTAATTACCAGGTCTAACGTTAGAATGACAACTTAACAAACCACACGACATTATCGTATCCGAAACGGTCCTGCATATTGGATTGTCAAGTTTTTCGGAAACTCGAAAAAAATTCATTATACGAGAACAATTTCTCTTCTAAGAAAACACATGCACTTTTCCTTCTATATTTATTTCATCTATATTTCCAAAAGAATTCATAAATTCAGCTCAACTGATGTAAAACTATGCTTGATCTTATTTTATTAAAGCTACATTCACGGGATCAGTGGTGTTTGAGTTATTTGAGGGGTGTCCATAAAAAAGAATACTTACCTGAGAAAGGCTTCTTTGTTTTCTTTCAGTGTTTGTTGGTTATTAGATCCACTTTTGTAATAATCAGCTGTTTGTTTATTTAAGTTAGCTAGGGCATAATTTTCAAAATCGTCAACAGTGACGATATTAGTAAAGAGCGCTTCATTTTCACAAGCAGACGATCCCATCGTAGAGGAGTTGAGTTTAGAGAACTGAAACTTACCTACATTAATGTCAAAAGAAGTGTAGTAAAAGCTATTTATTGTATTAACATACTATTGATAAGTAGGGTAAAAACAATACATTGATGTCAAAAGGAATACAGATAAAAGCTATCGTATTATTGATAAGCAGGATAAAAATAATGTCTGTTTCCAAGAGATATTTTACTCATCA
Organism: Dolomedes plantarius; assembly: GCA_907164885.2. NCBI lineage: Eukaryota > Metazoa > Arthropoda > Arachnida > Araneae > Dolomedidae > Dolomedes > Dolomedes plantarius. The sequence goes on along the minus strand of OU015497.1, from coordinate 166,665,434 downwards.
TATCCATGTGATATATGCAGTTTAAGTAAGTGATAAATAAAAAAATCTATTTTAAATATTGCTGTTTAGCATATTACATAAATATTTTGCTCTTTTTTTATTATTTAGCAAAAAAAATTCACTAAAGTAATATATTTTGAAAAGCGCAGTGAAATTCAGCATTTGTTTAGATAATATACTCTCTTTTTTGCTGACTGATTGCTTTTGTCTTAATTCACTCATTTTTATTGAAATTCATTTCTGAGGTTTGGTAGACTTTCATCGCGAAACGTCATACCCGAAGCTAATGTCATTTGTGACGAAATGCAAACGCATAAGGAATTTTTCCTTTGTAAACTTCGGGAACACTGAAAAATTACGGAACTGACATCCGTACTGCTTTTTATCTAATTAGATTTTGTGACTTGTTCGGGCAAATTATTTCCATTTTGAAATTTTCTTGTTTTTTTCTAAGTGCATCACTAAGCTGAAAATTTTAAGCATTTACTATTCGTCTAGCGTGACAGCGTTGAACGCTGCTTTGAGAGACGGACTACTGTCAACTTGTTAACAGGGGTGTAACTAGGCTGGGGCAACCGGGGCAATGCATCGGGGCCCCCAAGACAGGGGGTAAAAAATGATGTCATAATATTTCATTCGGATTCGGATTCATAATCGTGATGTTTTGCTCTTTTGTTTTCGTACTGTATTTTTAGATGCATCCCGCAAGGTTTGGTTATTGTACTATAACCAAATCAGATGCCAGCATGTGATTTTATCCAATCAAACAACTAGTCAGTTGCCTAGCAACGGCAGCCATTCCCAGTGGCGGACCGGACCTAGGTGGGGGCGGCGGGGGCGGTCCAACCCGGGCCCCACTTACTAAGGGGGCCCCATGATAGGGACTTTTTTTTAATTGATAAAAACTTTATTGCAGTAAAATTTCATACATTCAAAAAAATTTTTTTCAACTACACGAGAACGTTATTGTTTTTAGAAAACATTACAGATGTGCATATACATAAAGTGAAAAATCATCAGTCTCATTAGCCTGCGAATCCTTCTTTTCCTCTTTCGAACCGCGAATAAGGGCCTGTTCACATAGGAGTCCGTTGAGGAGCGTTAAAGTATTGAAATATATTTAACCAATGACAAACCTCCAAACGATTAGCAATGAAATTTTTAACGCCTATGATTGGTTTATTTTCGTCTCAACGTCATCTTTCCCTTAACGCAACGCAACTGACTCCTATGTGAACAGGCCCTTAGTGAGACCTTGGGTCGCGTAAATGAGGGATGGTAAAGATAGGTCAACCGCGCGTAAGCAAAACCGCATAAGACTAGGGATTACTGTAGGTTTGACCATCCGTTAAATCTCTAACCGGTTGGCAAATCTGATTGGCTACTGAAAATACGTTTTTCAGTGCTGCTATCTGTCGGTCATTATTGTGTCTAATTATTTATCTAAGACATATAACTTTTGTTTACATGTCTTTAAATGTATCAGAGCACCAGACTTTCAAGTAAACTTCTGAATTCTATGATACTTCTGAATATTTAATAAACTGAAATAGCTTATTTAATATTACTATAACAATTTTATATAAAGAAATATGCTTTTCTGGCTTTTCTAAATTATGTATAACTAGTAGGGCTTCGCCCGGCTAAGCTCGGGCTTCGCCTAGCTACTCTCAAGCCATCCGTGTAACATATTTATGTACTTCGGGCCCCACAAAAGAAAAAAAAAAGCCCTCAAATGTATTAAATCAAAGTGAATAAATCAAATCAATTCCTTTCAATTTTCATTCCCGTCGCTGCCGACAGATGGCAGCACCACTGCAAAAGATGATTTGGTTTCTCAGCAGTGAGTGATTTTAGAAGGAAAATATCTCTAAAACTATTGAATTAACAGAATAAGTGTACGCAGAAAAAATTATCAGTTTCCGAAGCTCTTTCGAAATATGTAACATTTATGTACTTTCATGAGAAAAAAAATACACCGATTTTCCTGTATATTTGTCGGCCATTTTTTTTCGAGGATCGGTGCACGCCCGGATGAGTTACGGTCACGTGATCCGACTTCTCCCTGTCCCTTTATTAGTATAGACAGATAGACATAAATTTACAACACTTCTTTTGTAAAATAGAAATTTTTAAATTTATAAAAAACCGTACGTCATAATTGCTTGCTTTTTGTAAAATTAATATCGGATAGGAAAAAAAATCTGTTTTTAATTGTCCCTAGGCTAAAAACCGCATAAAAAGCAAACAGTGATTCGGTTTTTAATTGTCCCTAGGCCAAAAACCGTATAAAAAGCAAAAGGATACATTAAAATTTATAATAAAACGATCATCTCGCAAAACTAATATTATTATGAAATGTTATTTGTATTACATTTATGATAAAACAATTTGAAAGTAAAATTGAGTTTTAAAATATTAAATATTATCTAAATCATATTTAGAATTAAATCAATATATTTCAAATACATAATAAACTTGCATTTCTTTTTCAATATTATTCTGTACTTTAGTATTATGTCAGATACAAATTTTAAGATTATTATAAAATATCTTATATAATATTGTGCTGTCCTTTTTAAAAAAAACTTTACTTACACACACACACACACACACACACACACACACACACACACACATATATATATATATATATATATATATATATGTTACATCTAATAAGAAACACAAAGAAATGAAAAATAACTATTTTTGCAGAATGATCTTACTAAGATTTTAATGACATGGCAATGTTGATTTTATCCCCATATTATGAGATGGCAGCCTATCAAATAAGAATTGAAAGAAAGAAAAGAAAAGAAAAAAAACGTCATTTAAAACAAAAACTACACATAAATATACTTAGAAAGAAATTAATTGATGGCAAACAGTCTATTCCTTTCATTATCTTTTATTAAGCATATTATCTGTAAATAAAAAATTCTGTGAAATTGTTTCGTCAAAATTCTGTATTACAGCACATTTAAAAGTCAATTCTTCACAATCAATATTTAAGTGATGGAAAGAGGTTAAATGTAACCTTAAATCTTTATAGCAGACAAATGTTAACTTGCATCCCGATGATAGATAATTCAATTTGCCTGCAATATCTGGATCAATCTTGTGAATATTTCTAATTTCTTGATAAAGATTTTTCTTCTTTGTAAACCTTTTTCCACAAAATTCACAAGTGTTTGACAAAAACTCATCACTGCTTTTGCTCTCCATCGAAAACTGAACGAAAGATGACAAATGAAAGCTAAATGTGATGTTGAGGCCGTATTATGTAAAATTTTTACCAGTACGAATTGTAAGCGGTAACAAACCTTGCATGGTGTAGTCTGTCGTCTTACCACAATTAAATATCTTAGCTTAATTAAATGTAATAGTGACCAATAGATGGCAGCACAGAAAAACGTATATTCAGTAGCCAGATTTGCCAGCCGGTTAGAGATTTAACGGCTCATTGTAGGTTTGAGGGGATCGGCAAGGGAGTGGGGGAATCATGCTATGCACTTTTTCTATCATCTTCTCTCTTTCTCTCGCTCAGGTACTCCGAGTAGGACACCTTCTAAGTGTTTGGCCTATAGATATTTAATATATTAAATGCGACATTATACTGTATTTTCATAAATGCTGTCACGAAGCGTAAACAGCTTACTGGGGCTCAAAAGGAGAAAGTGAAAAAAAGCAAAGAAAAAAGAATAGCTGATCTCAGGAACAATTTTAAAGTTCGTCCAACAACAACAACATTCCACTTTCAAAAGCAAAGAGCCCACTAGTTCTGGAGTTGGCTTGGAGGAAATAGAATCTGTTGTGGAATCAGTGCCGCCTTAAACACAGGAAGAAAGTTTCAAGATAAGTCAGCAAAACTTAGGGGGCACTCTTCCTCTACGAGTTAGTGCCAGTGAATATAGTTCTAGACGGAGAAGAAACATTACCTGAAAAAGAAGGTGAAGCAGAAGAGCCTGATATTGAAATTTCAGACGAAATAAGTAAAGTTCCTCTGTTTTGTGATGTAGGTAACTGACCAACACCCCTATCGGATGGTATGAAAACTGATTCTTTAAAACGAGGCAGCCATCCAAGAGCCATCTTCGTGACATGGGCCAATCACTCACTCAATTTGTGTGGGGTGCACCGGTGCACGCTTTTAGTTTCACTCCAACCAGTGTGACATTTTTCGACACACTGGAAAATTTTTACAAATTCTTCTCGGGCTCAACTCACAGATGGGAAATTTTGACTTCCATTGTGGAGTAGCGGTTAAAAGGCTGTCCGATACAAGGTGGAGTGCACAGTAAGCAGTGTTGCCAACCTCTACGAAGCGCCTCCCCCTAGCGCCACTCGAAATCCCCCTGTTTCCCCCTAACACCAACTTGAGATCACCCTAGACCTTCCTAAAGAGAAATTCTGGTTCCAAATAGGCATCATGTTTGAGAGAGAAATTGAAATAAACAGAAAATACACACATAATGAAATGGAGGTTTATTTGCATTTGACATATGTATGGAACTTATAATCTAATAAAAAAATGCGTCTCGATTGTACAAAATATTAAAAAATGTTCCCCCCACAAAATTCCCCTAAAAAATGTGGCCCCTAAAAACACCCCTTTTCATTCTAACTTACCCCCAAATTTAGGGGGAAAACCCCAAGTTGGCAACACTTTCAGCAAGCAGCTGTGAAACCAGTTATGAAAAATTTTGAAAAATTGATTGACGAAGTGGAGAAGCTCTGTGACGAGTCTGAGAACCTAGAAACAAGAGGATCAGCCCAGATTATAGTGGCAAATGTTTGCGATTTCACGTTTTTAGCGTTTCTACGTCTGTTGTCAAGAGAATTGGAACTTTTTATTAAGAAAAATAGAGAATCTTTAGTTAGTGATGCTTTGGACTTCGCTTCCCAGAAAAGTTAAGTAATGGGGATGGATATTGAAAAAAGAGGCAGAAAAAGATCTTAAAAGATGATTCCGGGTGAAAAAGCTAAAGATGAAGGTTTATCTTTATAAAAAGATCTAAGGAGGTCCATGTTCTAATGTGTAGATAGGTTGTATTTGAACTCGAAACAAGATCCACGGAGAACATTCATAACAAATTTGAAGTCTTGCAGTCGGTTAATTTGATCAAAGCTCCAGATCAGAAAGTGCTAGAACTTATTTCTCATCTAACTGAAAGTTACAGCGAATTTCTAAGGACGAGGTTTTGCCAGAAATAAAAAGACTAAGACGTCATATGCAAGCTTCAAATATTAATACAAAAGAAGTAAAGAAATGGTCAGCTCTTCAGGTTTAGCAGTGCATTGTTGGTAGTTCATTTTTCATTGGACTTTCAAGAGTCATAACCAAACTTGTGTTTAGCACTAAAGGTTGTCTTTGAATATTTGCATTTCCGTCGCAACTTGTGAAAAAAGTTTTTCAAAACTGAAAATCATCAAAACTATTTGCGCTCAACAATGAGCAAAATCTGGCTAAATGGACTAGCAATGTTATCCATCGAGAACAAGTTGGCTATGAAAATAAATTTCCATGAGACAATTTTCTGATTCAAAAGTTAGAAAGAGACAATTTTAAAAGAAGGATTTTACCTATTCAGAATTAATACAGAATTGTGTTTCCCTTAGTTTTGTCTTCACATGAGATTGTATATAGAAAAATAGGATATATATATGTAAAGATACTTTGTTAGACTTGACTTTACATATGTCTTATTTTGAAAAAAAGTTATTTAATTTTTGTTCCAAAACAACTTCTACTGTATTCACCTGAACACGAAAAGTTTTTGACGTATTCCCATTCTATTTATTTCATACTGATATTATACTCACACACACACACACACACACACACATATATATATATATATATACCGATACTATAAATGCATATTGCCTTGTGAAAAGTAAATTTTTTTTATGTTGAATTACCAATAAAGTTAATGTAGATCAAAGTTTAATATTTCTTTGGTTTTCCTTGAAGCTATCGTAATATTATAAGTAAGTATTGGCTCCAAAACGGCTCCGTTTCTTTTTAATGTGAATTTTGTCTTTAATTATTATTGCTTTAATTAATAAAACGGCTAAGCCTTTTATAGTGCACATTGGCCAGAGGAAAAATACATACAACAGAAACTAGCGCCGTACAATTGATTTTAATCTTGTACCAAACTATAAGTTAACGAGCTCATGGCTCAGGCGGTTAGAACGTTGGTTTTGGAGCTGTGCCGTACGGAACGTTGTTGGTTCGATTGCTCGAACCCGGGCCTTGACGTAAGACTTTTTTTCAATCTAACATTTAAACAGCAATGATCATTGCTCACCTCGTACTGCACGAGTTCACTCCCTTATTCTGTCTATTTTTCCCCTGCACAGGTCATTAGCCTGTGGAGACGGTCTGATTAAGGCAAAGAAAGGCTAGCTGTCATAAGAAAAAGTTAAAAATTGCCCTTTTTTTTTAGGGGTCCTCAAAAATAAATCCGCCCCGGGCCCCAAATATTCTAGGTACGCCACTGGCCATTCCGTGAACAATAGATTAGCACGACCCATGTCGGATGTCGACTAGTTGTTTGTCATTCTGTATTCTGTGTAACGGCGGCTCCAGGGGGGGGGGGGGCGGGGCGGGAGTAGGGGCAATTGACCCCTCCCCCCAAAAAAAGCCCGGCGTATTTTTTTCCATAGCCTAAAATGATATAATCGTATACTAAATGAGTTTAAATTTAAAATGAGAGAATGTTTATTTCTTTTATATATATATATATATATATACACACACTGCTGGCCACCCAAATTGCAACACCAAGAAAGACAAGAGATATCACAACAAAATTTATTTTGTAGATAACATGTTGACCAAGTATCAAATGATTAAATTTATAGACTTCTGTGAAGTGTGGTTCCTGCCAAAATCAGTAGCCAGAGTAGCCGCCATTGTTGGAGATCACCGCTGCCACACGCCTCGGCATTGATTCAAAGAGACTTTGGATGAGTTCTTGGGGTACAGCAGACCAAGCAGCTTCCACACGTTGCCATAGTTGATCTGCTGTGGCAGCTGGGGATGGAATCTGGGTCAATCGTAGAGCAACCATGGACTACATGTTTTCTATCGGCGAAAGATCCGGAGAGCGAGGCGGCCAGGGAAGCAATTCAATCTGGCGATTGACGAAGAACCGTTGGACAATGCGTGCCACGTGTGGTCGCGCATTATCCTGCTGAAATATGGCTGTGGGCAAGCCCTGAAGGTAAGGAAGGACAACTGGCTCCAACACCTCGGAGATGTAGCGCTAGCTGTTTAAAGTACCGGCAATGCGTACTAGAGGTGTGCGAGAGTGATATCCAATACCGCCCCATACCATAATACCCGGTGCAGGACCATTGTGGCGGTGCATAACGCAGCTGTTCAGCATCCTCTCTTCACGGTGTCTCCAGACTCGAATGCGACCATCGTGGTGTTGCAGACAGAAGCGTGACTCGTCAGTAAAGACAATTTCATTCCATTCTGCCGTCCACATCCTTCTGTCATCGCACCATTGGCGGCGGACACGTCTGTGGTTCTGCGTCAAGGGTAGACAAAGGAATGGACGTCTTGCGGACAGACCACTCTGCTGTAAACGGCGTCGAATGGTATGCGCAGACACTGGATGATGCGTTACAGACTGCATGTGCTGTGCTATGGTTCGTGATGTGACTGAGCGATCCGTCACTGCCATGCGCACAATTTGCCTGTCATCACGTGAAGTGGTGCGCTGAGGTGGATGCGATCGAACACGCCGGTCCGTCGTACCCTCCTGCATCCAACGATCACATATCCGCATTTCAGTTGTTTGGTTTCGTCCAACACGACTACCGATTTCCCTGAAAGATAATCCACAATCTCGGTAGGCCACTATCCTTCCTCTGTCGAACTCGGATACTTGATCAAAAGATGATCGCTGTTTTCGACGAGGCATAATTGATCGTTTTTTTGAAAAAAACCACAAGAAAAACACAATTGCCGAACTTGAAATCGTCGAAATCTCCAAGTCTTAAATAGCGGTTTGAAGTGGCGCCACAGGCGCGCGTGATGTGCGTCTGCGCTGAAATTCTAATCATTTGCATATCTCACCTCCGCTAATGCATGTTGTAAATTTCATGTTATTTGCATGTTTCCTTCAGGGTGTTGCATTTACAGTGGCCAGCAGTGTATATATATATATACAGTGCCACATTTTTACTAATTATTCTAAATGTTTGAATTTTATTTTTTTAATTCTTATTATATTTTTTATTTTACTTATCTGAAGAGGGCTTAATTTTTATTTTACTGCTGAGCACATATTTTCTGATGTACATATCTTGCTACTGGAGGTAAAAGTCGTAAGACCATCGCATTCCAACAAACTCAATATTCCTTGACCTTGACCCTAACAGAGGAGCGAGCGTAGCGAGCCTATGGGATAAGCCCCTAGTTTACCAAAAAATCATTTATCTATTTATTAAACAGCTGGAAACAAAAAAGAGAAAAGTTTTCAAATGAAAAAGTGAAAGAAAGGTAATATGTTATTAAACAGCTGGATCATCAAATATTATCTATATAAAAAAACTTCGATTTTGGTGACAAAAGTCGCAAATAAAAGACGCAAATATCAGCTTCGGCTCCGGTGCATACAGAATGAGTCCAGTGTAGGCTCATCACACAACGAATCCAAAGTTCTCATCGTGTGTCATCTTTGAATGCACCTTCACAGAAGATGCACGATGCTTCTTGCTGGTCTGGGCCATCTCTGTAAACATATGGTCTTGTATCCACCCAGAAGGATGAGCTCTTCCAATTGCTCCGGATGAGGCTCTATTCATAAGCTGATCCGTTAAGATTTTACGAGGAAATATCATTGGTGGAAAATATGTTCTCCCAGCACTCATGCAGCAAACCACAGTTACCTGAGTGGTTAAATGCGCTATAAATGCGTACGGTATTAAATCTTATTAGAAAAAGGAACATCTTTATTTATATAGTAGTTACGGAGAGTTACAAATTAGCGTGTTCACAACACGCTGCCTTAGCTCAGACTAAAGAGTGGAGGTGAGGGGGATTTTTTGCTCAGTGCCAAGGCGGGAAGGATCGCTTAAACATTGCACTTCCGGTATAATAAACAACACCCCTCCTCAATGTTTTAACATAAGGAAATACTGAAGACTTACCTTAAGGATGAACATATAACAAAAATATAATGACTAACATAGACCAATATCTTTTGTAAAAGTTTTAAGTTTGAAAGTCCCTAATGGTTTGGTCAATAAGTCAGCAGTCATATGCTCAGTAGGGAGATAGATACTTTAGTTCAAAGTTCTTTTCTTTGATTAGGTCCTTAACAAAGTGATACCTGGTATCAATGTGCTTGGTTCTCCCACTGCACTTTTCATTCTTCATCATCTTAATACAACTTTGGTTGTCTTCATAGAAAATACAGGGTACATCACCTACATTAAAGTCTTGTAAGAGTCTCTGCAGCCATATAGCTTCCTTAGCAGCTTCTGCAAGTGCAATAAATTCTGCTTCGGTTGATGACAAAGTCACTGTTGATTGCTTTCTGCTAATCCATGTTAGAACACTTCCTTGATATTTGAAGAAATAACCAGTGTTCGATTTTCGATCTATAGCGTCTTTAGCCCAATCGGCATCCACAAAACACAACAATGAATTATTCTGATATTCAGTCAAATCTCCAAGACACAATTTATGATCTTTAGTCAGCTTCAAGTATCTGTATACTCTTTTGACTTCCGTCCAGTCTCTTTCAGTAGGTTTTGAGACACTGCGAGCTAAAATTGAAACTGCTGTCTCAATATCGGGTCTCGTGTTGACGGCTAAGTACAACAAAGATCCAATTGTACTTTTATAATCGACGTTTCTTGTCAAGGGTTCTGAAAATGTATTTTGCTTGTAAAAGCCAGGATCAATAGGTACTTTTGATGTTTTGTAATTAATTCTCTAGATGGTATTCTTTAAGCTTCTTTGATATATAAGTTGACTGGTTCATATAAAACAGGGGTGGCCAACAAGTCGATCGCGAAGCCAATTTTTGTCGATCGCTTAACTTAGAAACCGAATAGACTACAAGATAAATACAGCACTAATTTAGGATCCTAGTTAGGTTTTTTTTATATACCCATAGCTCGCGAGAGTGCACCTCGTACTGAAACATAGAGTATAAACATAGTACGTATTTCACACCTCCCCCTCCCCCCTTAGACTACGCCTATGACAACAAGTCGATCGCGACACGTTTTTAAGATAAAAAGTAGATCTTATGTACACAAAAGTTGGCCACCCCTGATATAAAAGATTCCATCATTACTTCTTTCAAAATTGATTCGTAAGTAGTATTGAAGATTGCCTAAATTTTTCATCACGAAAAAGTCACTGAATTCTTTTTCAAATTTGTCCAGTAATATCTCAGTTGTTCCGGAAATAACTATATCATCCACATGGACAGTGAAGTATATCTGACCTTCTGTATTCAGTCTTGAGTACAAGCATGGGTCATTTGGACTTCTTTGAAATCCACTTTCTAAGAGTACTTTATTGAGTTTTCTGTTCCACTCATTTGCTCCTTGTTTTAATCCATACAAATTCTTTATAAATTTACAAACTTTGTCCTTATCGCCTTCAAATCCAGGTGACTGCTTCATGTATACTTCATGGCATAAATCACCGTTCAGATACGCTGATTGTATATCATAATGGCGTACAGCCATTTTCTGCTTTCCTGCCACGGTCAGTAACAGTCTCAAAGTAGTTGGTTTTGCAACAGGTGCAAAAACTTCGTCATAGTCATGTCCATATTTCTGATGGTAACCTTGGGCAACTAGACGGGCTTTATAGCGTGAAATCTTTCCTTCACCATCTGTTTTGGTTTTAAATGCCCATTTGCATCCTATAATGACTTTATTTTCAGGCGCATCTGTTAATTCCCAGGTTCCATTTTCTTTTAAAGCGTCAATTTCTGCCTGCATGGCTTGTTTCCAATATTCTTTATTTGGGCTGGTACATGCTTCTTCGTATGACGATGGATCAGATGTTTCCACTGATTGTGCCTTAAAAGACGACATCTTTAATCTTTCGGGTGGTACACCTTTGTTTGGTCTAGCTGAGCGTCTTGGTTCTGTTTCGTCTGAGACTTCTTGCTTTATTCGCTCTTCAACCACAGGTAATTTTGCATCGTTTTCTTCATCTGCTTGTTTCTCAATGTTTTGAGTTTCTGCATTTACTGTTTCTTGCATACACTTGGCATGAGGATCTTTCGGTAGAAAGGTAACATCTCTACTGATGATTACGGTATCTGTACTTGTGTCCAGTAATCGGTATCCTTTAGTGCCTTCTTCATATCCAACCATGATACGTTTAACAACTGCATCGTCAAGTTTCCTTCGCTTTTTACGGGGTACGTGCACATACACAGGGGATCCAAAAGTTTGTATGTGTGACAATGAAGGTTTTCTGCTATGCCACTTTTCAAAGGGAGTGCAGTCTATTTTGCAAGTAAATTGCTGTGACAACACCTTCACCCCAATGTTCGGAAGATTTGCAGCTTTTAACATCACTCTTGTCATCTCTAGTAATGTTCTGTTCTTCCGTTCTGCTACATCCTTTTGTTGCGGTGAATATGGTACAGTCTTTTCATGCAAAACGCCGTTAGCTTTAAATAGTTTCTCAAATTCTTTACTTATATATTCCCCTCCTCGATCTGACGCTCTCAAAAGCTTGGGAATTTTGCCAAATTGGGTAAGAGATTCTTTGATGAAATACTGGATATTTTGTTGCATTTCTTCTTTACGCTTTAGAAGATAAACTTTACTGTATCTGCTAAAATCATCAATAACTGTTAGAATATATCTGGCCCCACTTGATGTCAACGTCTGCATAGGACCGCAAAGATCAGTGTGAATTAAATGAAGAGTTCCAGAAGTTTTCGAGAGAGATTTTGAGGAAATGGTTCACGGCAAGCTTTAGTTGCAATGCATTCTTCACAAACAATTTTCTGCAAACAAGGTGATATTTTCATATCTTCGGTCATATTATCTTTATCCATTCTTAAAACATCTGCTGGGTTTCTATGACCTAACTTCACGTGCCAATCGTGAATACATTCTGCATGCGTCTGTTTCGTGCGTAAGGCATGTTCACCTTTTTCAAGAATATAAATTTTTCTTTAATACATCCTGATGCAATAAGTTTGTTATCTCTAATTATACGACACTTCTTATCTTTAAATATGACTTCATAGCCATTATCATCCAGCTTCTTCACAGATAATAAATTGTTGGAAAGATCAGGAACAAATAAAATATCTTTTATTAAAACTTCCTTATTATTTTGGTTCCTAAAATATATCAAACTGTTTCCTTTTCCCTGACTGAATACCGCTTTACCGTTGGCTAATATGATCCGATCCTAAATGGCATTATCGTCAATAAAATAATGGCATTTTTAATAATGGCATTATCGTCAACAACTATTTTAAAGAGTGAAGCACACTAAGACTCAATTAGAACCAAAATTTATTCGTTGTTTTTTAGTATTGATGTGTATGACATTTCCTATCTCTTTTTTATACTATGTTATTTATACTGTGCTTAATTTTTCATGCAGAGTTCACAAGGCAAAAGACAATTTGACATTTTTACTTTTCAGCTTTTAGTGATGAAAGGCTGAATCTATCTAAATTCTGAGATGTGTATAACATTTCACATGTTTTTTTTCCTATGTTATTTATACTGTGTTTAGTTTTTAAGTTGACTTTCGTTAACAAACATTCATATTGAACCCCGAATCAAGAAACGAGAAACATAGTTTATGAAGGTACTTGAGATAATATTTGGATCAGTTTAATTGAACAGAGATTTATATGGAGTTTATTATGGACAGGATGTTTCTATTATTGCTACAGAATCTTGCATTTATGGTGCGTGTAGCCCAAATTGCAGATTTCTGTTAATTTTTTCATCAGTCAGTGCCTTTAACCAATGCTTTAATACTTTATTTATATATTTTTTTGGCTACAGAATCCTGCATTTATGGAGGTATTTATATGGACAATTAGACATTTTTGCTTTTAAGCTTTTAGTGATTTATTATAAATGTATATATTTTATGATATTTATACTGTTATTAAATCTATGTTATTTATACTGTGTTTAGTTTTTAAATTACTTTTTGTTAATGAACATTAGACAATTTGACATTTTTAATTTAAACTTGAAAAATGAAAGGCTGAATCTACTAAAATTCTGAGATGTGTATAACATTTCACATGTTTTTTTTAAAATGTTATTTATGCTGTGTTTACTTTTTTAAACAATTTTGTTTAACACACATTCGACAAAATGACATTTTTACTTTTCAGCTTTACTTTTTAAAACTCTTAACTTTCCAAGAGACAATTTGACATTTTTTCCTTTTCAGCTTTTAGTGGTTTATTATAAATGTATATATTTTGTTTTACTTTTCAGCTTCTTTTGCTCCAAAGATGAAAGGTTAAATCTAGATGAATTCTGAGGAGTTAATTATAAATTTATATATTTTTATATTGGATTTTTTTTTTATTATTTGGGTGTATAACATTTCACATGCTTATTTTTCTATGTTATTTATACTGTGTTTAGTTTTTAAATTGATTTTGGTTAACAAACATTCGACAAATTGACATTTTTACTTTTCAGCTTTACTTTCCAAAAGACAATTTGACATTTTTCTTTTTCAGCTTTTAGTGGTTTATTATAAATGTATGTATATTTTATGTTTTACTTATCAGCTTCTTTTGCTCCAAAGATAGAAGGTTAAATCTTGCTAAATTGTTTAGATTTTAAATTGATTTTGTTAACAAACATTCCACAATTTGACATTTTTACTTTACAGCTTTTAGTGGTACAATGATGAAAGACTGCATCTACCAAAATACTGAGATATGTATAATATTTCACATGCTTTTTTTGGCTATGGAATTTATACTGTGTTAAGTATTTAAATTGATTTTGGTTAACAAACATTCCACAATTTGACATTTTTGCTTTACAGCTTTTAGTGGTACAATGATGAAAGACTGCATCTACCAAAATACTGAGATATGTATAATATTTCACATGCTTTTTTTTGGCTATGCAATTTATACTGTGTTAAGTATTTAAATTGATTTCGGTTAACAAACCTTCTTAAAAATCCGGGCAACGCCGGGTACTTCATCTAGTCGTCAATAAAAGTGAACATATTTTTATCACTACACATGTGTGTTGTAGCTCCACTATCAATACACCAAGAATTATTGATAAAATTTGCACTAGAAAAACAATATTAATTATTAACTTCTAAATTATTGTTAACATCCGATACTTTCGTTACGTTTACCAATTGATTTTGGTCATTTTTGTTTCTCCACTTCGCATATTTTCTGCATTCGGCTTTCAAATGGCCAATTTTCTTACAGAAGAAACAAGTACGTAACTTATTATTTTATCAACATAAACATTGTTAACAGATTTACTAACAGATTTAAGAGCTTTATAAGGATTATCCTTAGAAGCATTATCAATATCTTTACTTTCGCTTTTGCGTTTAAATTCTTCGATTAGTTTACCTTTAACAAGTTCTAATGTTAGATCAGTTTCTGGTCTTATTTCAAAAGCAGTTATTATTGTAGCGTAATTAACTGGTAAGCTACTTAACATAAAAGCTATGAATAATGGATCAGAAATTTTCTCACCTAGTGCGGAAAGTTGATCCACCAGACTTTCCATTTTCATAAGATGATCCGCCATTATTCAATCTTGCTTCAATCGAAGAGAACATAATTCTTTTAAGAGTCCGACTTTTCGCGAGAGAGTTCCTTTATTATGATAATGTTCTAAAGCGAACCATGTTTCTTTTGCTGCTGTTAATTTCCTGATGTGCCCAAGTTGGTTGTATTCCAATAAAAGACCTATAGTTGCACGGGCTTTTCCATCTTTCGTTAACCATTTTGCATTTAATGGCGATGGTGGTTCTTTTTCTATAACTTCCCCTAAGTCCTCTGTAATTAGCAATAGGTCAACTTTAAATTTCCAAATGTAGAAGTTGTTATTATTCAGCTTTTCGATATGGCGGCCGGATTCCAATATATTCATTTTTCGCTGATTCGAAATTTCAAAAAGAACGAAGAATATATGGCGTCAAATCGAAAGTCACTTTACGCTGAGAACAAAAAATATCTTAACGGAGAAATGGAAGTTTAAAGATATAATAACAATAATCTGGGTCCATAACCTGTTGAAATGCGCTATAAATGCGTACGTTATTAAATCTTATTAGAAAAAGGAACATCTTTATTTATATAGTAGTTACGGAGAGTTACAAATTAGCGTGTTCACAACACGCTGCCTTAGCTCGGACTAAAGAGTGGAGGTGAGGGGGATTTTTGGCTCAGTGCCAAGGCGGGAAGAATCGCTTAAACATTGCACTTCCGGTATAATAAACAACACGAGTCCCACTGATGGCATGGATGTTTGTAGCCATTCGGAATCGGCTTTAAACTGTAGGTCCCGGTCTAATTAGCCCTTGTATAACAAAAGTCCACCGTAGCGCTCCAAATCAAAACCAAACCCTAGATTTTGTATAACCAAATATGCTGCTGGCTTATCTACTTGTGAAGCCAATAATCTCAAAGTTATTATTGATACACCAAACACTCTGGCAGCCTCCTTTAGACCCATTTCTCCGCATCTTAGCGTCTGGATAGCCTCAACCATCTTCACCCTATCCCAACTTCTGCGCACTACAGTGTCCTTGCTAGCGGGAGATTTCTTCTCAACTTGCATTCGCTAAGAATGAGAGAATAACCGAAATTTTCCAGAATAACCGAAAAGGATTACAAAACAAGAAAATAAAATGTATCACAATAAAATCATCTGTGGAATCGCGGAATAATGTTTTCTCACGGAAACATTATTATTACATCATCGAAACCAGTTGTTGGTAATATGGACCCGGGTCCATAATACCAGCACCCATGGGGTCCATATTTCAAGCAACGCCATCTTGGAAACAAACTCGTTTTTCACATTATGAGTTACATCGAATTTAATTTCGAACTAGCTCAAAAGGAACTTCATGTCGTGTAGAATAAGGCACAGGAATCAGTTTTTACAAAACGTAGTAGTAGATATATAAAATATTCACTTTTACTTTCCCCAGAAAAAGTTTGAAAATTCGAAAATCAAACAATTGGCCACAAGACGTCATTCGCGAGTGAACTGGGGTCAGTGACCTTGATTATCCATTGCAGCAACCTAGAGGCTCTAGAACACAGCTATAATTAGTGGCTGCACCTGCGCATAGGGCAGATATTAAGGGGGTCCGTAATAAATGCAGGGTCCATAATCCCACCTTCTCCCCACTCTCTCTCTCTATATATATATATATGACAGGCAGCGTGTTTTGCTCCTGTGTAAATTCGATTTGATGCAGTCAATACGTATATTAAAATAAATGGGCGAGTGGCTAGGCCATTAAGGAAGTAATCTAATTCGTGATAAATCCAGCTTTATTGAACTTCATAAGTTGACCATTCTCCAGGCTGATTACCGCGCTTCTCCATTTTGATAACTTATTCGGCACGCAGCCGCGAGCTTCCGCTCTCAACGAAATTCGCCTCCAATCTGGCGCGAAAAACCCAATTCCCCCCGAGCGCCTGCTGTACGCGCATGTACAGACCTCAACCCTTGGTCATCTGGACTTTTAAAATCGCTGATCTTGTAATTTTGACTTCGTACCCAACCTTTACATTTCTAAAAATAAATCTTCTAGCCTAGAATTATTCGCTTTGCGCTCAAGTCGCCTCTAAAAGAAGATTTTCCCCACAGCAAAATACGCGCGCTTTGTCAATGAAATATTAGATTCTTATTATTTTAAGCCCCCTTTCCCCGTACTTCTCAACTATACTGTGACAGTTCAGTTATGTTTTGACACACACACACACACACACACACATATATATATATATATATATATATATATATATATATATATATATATACAGGGTGGTTATAATTAAACTTCCCCTATAAACGGCATCCTACAGAGCAAACGGGTGAACGGAATGCAACGAAATTTTGTGCTGGGGCTATACACGAGATGCGCTCACGGAATTTCGAAAAAAAAAAATTAGTTCCAAAATGTCCACCAGAGGGCGCATTTTCGAGAAAAACATGAAATTTAACACAATAAACGATCAAAACGGAATACAGAAACAATATTAACATTTATTGACTAGTTTCTGATCACCTTGTCATCGAACCACATTAAGTAAAGGTAAGGCAGAAACAATAGCAGTTCAGTTTGCAGAAACAAGATCAGATTAGGACCAAATTGCACAAGAGGAGCAGTTGTTAATCGTGTCCAGGACGATGTGGGGAAAGCTGCTCCACGTGACCACCTTCATTCACCTGCAAAATTTCAAGTCGATGGATAGTGTGTACAGAAGCAGATCGTAACTGAAGCCTGAATCGTAACTGAAGCAGAACAGATCAGTTACGATCTGCTGTTGAACACACTGTCCATCGACTTGAAATTTTGCAGGGGAATGAAGGTGGTCACGTGGAGCAGCTTTCCCCACATCGTCCTGGACACGATTAACAACTGCTCCTCTTGTGCAATTTCGTCCTAATCTGATCTTGTTTCTGCAAACTGAACTGCCTTTGTTTCTCCCTTACCTTTACTTAATGTGGTTTGATGACAAGGAGATCAGAAACTAGTCAAAAAATGTTAACATTGTTTCTGTATTCCGTTTTGGTCGTTTATTGTGTTAAATTTCAGGTTTTTCCCGAAAAGGCGCCCTCTGGTGGACATTTTGGAACTAAATTTTTTTTTTTGAAATTCCGTGAGCGCATCTCGTGTATAGCCCATATACACAATTTCGTTGCATTCCGTTCACCCGTTTGCGCTGTAGGATGCCGTTTATAGGGGAAGTTTAATTATAACCACCCGGTATATATGTGTATATATATATATATATATATATGTGTGTGTGTATATATATATATATGTATATATATATATGTATATATATATGTATGTATATATATATATATATATATATATATATATATATATATATATATACATACGTACACATATATATAGATACATATATACATACGAAAGAGGTAAGAAGCGATAAGTAATGCTAGGTTAATAACCGCGGTAGTTTCGTTAGAAGAGACTACCTGAAATTTTTTTGAAAATCATTTTGATCGTTACATGACAGATCAATACAAGTCACGATGAACTGGCTAAAGTGGAGCACCTTTTGAGCCGAGCATAAAAGTCATGTAAAGCGACTGTTGAATTGTAAACGGAAAATTTATTGCTCATTTGGTTTTCAAACGTTGTTACATTGTTCCTTAAAATACTTGGCATCACCGAATGAGAATTGTTGCCAATCAGAGGTTTCCAACTTTTTTAGTGTACGTGCCAAATTAAAACAGAATGAAAATTCAACGTGCCAAAATGAAAGTGAAAATATACTGTGGAAGAGTAGAGTGTGGTAGGTATACATCCATACGGTATATTTTCATTGCGGTATGTCATAACATTTTATTCAATTCAAACGAAATTTTTTTATTTCTTGTATATATATATATAAACAAAGTGATTTTTGCATTTTTTAAATAAATTTTTGAAGTGTATTTTTTAAAGTAAGAACATTTAGATTTATAAAATGCGGCTAACGAATTTAAATAGGAATAACTTACTTTACTTGGACTTAAGTAGAATTTCAAAATGAGAGAAAATAACTTCAATAAAGTATAATAATTATGAAGTACAGAAGACAGCAACAGATATTTAAAACTGTTTTTGACATAGTAGGAGCTCTAAAAAATAAAATAAAATAAATTAATAAATAAATAAAGTTTGCTATGCATACAATGAACAAACATTTAAATTTTTTTTTATGTTTTCAAATATAAAATGTGCTATTTATTGGTTCTAGTCTTTAATTTATTTATTTTTATTTCGCCTGAAAGTGTGTTACAAATGTTTGATTTTACAATCAGTTAATCATTTTAAATTTTTTTTTTTATTTTTAATTTTTTATAAGCGGAGGCACTTGTCAAACATTGGCCTATATTACACTGCAGTTTACTGTCCATTTTATTAAGGGGGCACCATATAGGGAGACAGCATTGCCCCCTATGAAGGGACGACACAAACGGAGGCATTTTTCGCGGAGCGACGCCGGTATTCGATCCGAGCACCCTTAGCACCGAAAGCCAGCGCGCTGTACCACAGGGCATCCACAAGCCCTCAGGTACTCATTGTTACGTGTATTTCCCAGTTTAATTGAGAACAGCATTGAAACCCCCCCCCCAGTATAAAACTTATTAAAAAACTTTGAAATTTCAGCAAAATTTCAAGATATTTTTTTCGGACATCGGGCATGAATGGCGTGCTACTTGAGGTTTGTTTGAGTGCCACAGGTTTTAAATTGACCGCTGGTTTAAATGGACTAATCTGGTTAGTTAAAATATGCTGAAAGCTATAAAAATGAGAACTCGTTCGGTCTATTTATGACATTACGAAAGGTATTAAATTCACCAACAGACACCAAACAGACCAACCAACATACTTCAATAAACTGACTACCTAATTTAGATAATGTGCGGAGAAAACATGTGTGCAAACTCATGTACATAAGCTCCAACCCAATGACGCTTAGTTTCTAAATATGGTGAAACTTCTCTTTTGCGGCCAGTAATGATTCCGATAAAAAGTGGCCGTTTTGAGGGGTGGCCGGCTAGAGAAGTATCACTGTATTTCTGACGTTCGTTGTGTGCAGGGATGTAGGCAGAGGGGGATAGGACCTTCCCCCTTGTTGCAACTTCAAATTTATGTTCTCCAGATGGCGCTGCAACGCACCCTCTCCCTATGTAAGTACTTTTGTTTTGGTAGAGCAGAGAGAATCGAGTAAGCGATAGGGGAGACTGGGATGAGCTATTGAGCTCCACTTTTAGAATCCCAGAATATAAGATTAAGATCTATTGTCCGCTTTTTGTGATGTCCGTAGCATAGAAAATAAATGTGTTTTTGTGTAGACTGTGCTGCTTCATTTACAACCCCTGGATTGGACATTAGAATTACCACATCCTTTTGGTGCAGAACCCACGGGATCATACCTTTAGATCAGAAGGTGAGTGAATAAACTGATTTTTTTGAATTGATAAATCCATAAATCTGATAATTCGATATGGATGTAGAAAAATTAAAAAAGAAAAGAACTGTTCTGCGATCATCAGCGACTAAAATAATCAACAAAATCGAAGCAGAACTATTTAAACCTAAAGCCGAAATTAATGCTCTAGAAATAGAAGAATTGCTCGCGCAGTTAACGGATAAAGAGAGCTCATTAAACGCATTAAATAATGAGATAGAACAAGTTACTGAACTTGATGACATGGAAGCAGAAATCGAAAGTTGCGAGGAGTATACAAATAAAATTATAAGCTCTAAAGTACGCGGCAATAAATGTTTATATAACCTAAACCAAGAACTGTTAATTTCAAATGCTACCAGTAGTGGCATAAATACTTGTAATAGCCCGAGTACCAGTAATTCAGAAGTTAATCCAAAATCAAATATCAAATTACCACGGCTAAACATAGAAAAATTTAACGGAGATATCTGCGTTTGGCCAGCCTTTTGGGCGCAGTTTGAATCTGCTATTCATGATAACCCAAATCTAAATCAAATTGAAAAATTTAATTATTTAAAAACTGTTTTGGGTTCGGATGCCGCAACGGCAATACAAGGTCTGACACTAACATCCGAGAATTATGTGAAGGCACTAGATATCTTAAAATCCCGTTTTGGAAAGGAAGAGGTCATAATAGATTGTTACATGACCCGCCTATTAAATTTAACTCCGGTAAGAAGATCTAGTGATTTGAAGAGTTTGAGAAAACTCTATGACGAGTGTGAAGTACAGATAAGAGGACTGGAAAGTCTTGGAGTTAAAACCGATACCTTTGGTTGTTTACTATTCCCTATCCTCATTAAAGTAATACCTAAAGATCTAGCTTTAGAATTTACGCGATGCTATGATAAAGCAGAAATTGAAAAGATAACTGAATTAATGAAATTCCTTAAAAAAGAAATCGAAAGTAGGGAAAGAACCGAAAATCTAACCAAGGGAACAGATTCCGAAATAAATGTCAAAGACTGCTCAGAAAATAAAAATATTGCCGATAAATATAAGCATAAAAATTACTTACACGACCGATATAAGCCAAAGCCTTTTAGACCACCTACAACTGCAGCACTAAATGTACTATCGAGAGATGGCTGTGTATTTTGTGCAAAGGAAACAAATCACAGAAGTGATGATTGTACTGAGTTTACTTTAACTGAAAGAAAAAATATTCTAAAACGAATGGGAAGGTGTTTCGTATGCCTAAAAAGAAATCATTTAGCCAAAGACTGTCGTTCGAGAACGGAACCATGTTCGTTGTGCAATAGGAAACATAACAAATCAATTTGTGATGCTTCAGAAAAATCAGAACCCGAAACTAATGTAACTATGTTTCAAAATCAAAGCGCGGATTCCAATTTAAGAAGCAATATATTATTGTTAACATGTGACGTATTGATTAAAGGTAAATCTCACTCAAGATTATCTCGTATTTTGATGGATTCCGGAAGTCAGAGAACTTTTGTTAATAAAAACATAGTAAGAGAATTAAAACTTCCGGTAATCAGAGAGGAAACATTAAGCATATTTCCCTTTGGATCTACGAAACCGCTGACACAATCACATAGTGTAGTACAATTAAAGATGCAAAATTACATGTGCCCATCTAAAATTGTAGAAATTGAAGCTCTCGTAATAGAGAATATTTGCTGCGCACCCATTGCTATACCAGACATACACATTCGTCGTCAGATGGATGTAAAGAATTTCCCTCTTGCATGCTTTGAGGGGGGCGCAGATCAAGGTCACATAGATGTTCTAATAGGGGCCGATTTCTACTTTAGTGTCGCGACGGGGAGAATAGAAAAAATAAACAAACACCTCGTCGGCGTGGAAACTGTTTTCGGATGGTCGGTGCAAGGAAGAGTTCATGCACCCCAGACATCTGGGGGTGTGTCATCATTGTTTATAGCAGCGCAAGAACCCGACGAGATTCGCCAATTCTGGGAATTGGAAGCGTTAGGAATAAGTGAGAATGAAAATATAGATACCTCCAGTGAAGCGTTACGAACCTTTGAAGATAATATTAAATATGAAAAGGGTAGATACGAAGTAAAATTACTGTGGAATTCAAATGGGAACGAACCACATGATAATTTTGAACTTGCGAAGCGACGATTTATTAATTTAACAAACAGATTTAAGGGTAACAAATGGCTATTTGAAAACTATAAAGCGATTATGTCAGAGCAGATTAAAGATGGTATTATTGAAGAATGTCCTAAGAGTGAACTGAATTTAAAAAACGTGTATTATATGCCCCACACTGAGGTCATTAAAAAAGACAAAACCACTACTAAAGTCAGAATCGTGTACGACGCATCTTCGAAAGAGAAAAATCAGGAATCACTTAATAACTGCTTGGATCCTGGTCCAAATTTGAATCCTAATATATTGACTGTAATTTTAAAATTTAGAGAATACCAAATCGCCTTCAGTTCTGATATCGAGAAAGCGTTCTTACAAATTTCAGTCGCCCCCGAAGATAGGAATTATTTGCGTTTTATTTGGAATGAGGAAAATTTGGCTAACGCTGAAAACGTCAAGACTTTAAGATTTAATCGAGTTCCATTTGGAGTCAGCTCAAGTCCATTTCTGTTGGCTGCAACTATTAAGTACCATCTAAGGAAATATGAATCGAAATTCAAAGAAACGGTTGACATGTTAAATAACTATTTATATGTGGACGACTTGTTTTATGGGGCAAACGATGTCGAAGAAGCCTATCGCTTATCGACCAATGCAGTAAAAATATTTGATGACGCTGGGATGAAACTTAGAAAATGGAAAACTAATTCCAAACATTTAAGCCAACGCTGGTCTGATAACGACAATATGGAAGAAGAAATGTCGGAAAATCACACTAAGGTGCTGGGAATAAGGTGGAACACACAATCAGATATCTTACAATTAGACATTAAACCCCTTATTGAGTCACTGCAGAATGTTAAAAACACCAAACGCTTTGTATTACAAACAGTGGCCAGAATATTTGACCCAGCAGGATTTCTATCTCCACACGTCATCAGAATAAAATGCCTACTTCAAGAAATGTGGGAAAAGGGCATAAAATGGGGGGAGGAACTCCCGAGCGATTTACAAGAAAAATGGACAAACTGGCATTCAGAAATTGAGGATATGAAAGAATTTGCTATTGGCAGGAAGTATTTTCCCGACGACCCCTCATTGAAGGTTGAAGATATGCAATTGCACATATTCTGCGATGCCAGCCCAAGAGCGTATGGCGCTGTAGCATATTTGAGATACAGAGAAGGAAGAAATTTTAGTACTAGCTTTGTGATGTCAAAGACAAGTGTCGCGCCCCTGAAACGACTCACACTGCCAAGATTAGAACTCATGGGAGCCGTCATTGCAGCTAGAATTGCGGAATACCTTGGAAATATCTTCAAGATAAAACATCACAACACATTTCTTTGGACTGATTCATCAATAACTCTCCATTGGATAAAGGGAACAGCAAGGGAATGGAAACCCCTTGTTGCGAATAGAGTCACTGAGATTAAGACGCATACTGAACCACAGAATTGGAAATTCTGCAGAGGGAAGATGAATCCAGCCGATGTACTCACAAGAGGAGAATCAATTCGTCAGTTATTGAATAACGAAAAGTGGTGGAAGGGTGCACAGTGGTTGACATTACCTGATGAACTATGGCCTCCATATGTGTCAAATGAAATTAAACAGGAAGAACTACAATCAGAGAGGAAAGTTAAAAGGGAAACTTGTCATCAATTTGCTTGTAACGTCATGCCTGTGCAAGAACCTGTTTTGGACATAGAGAAGTATAGCAAACTCTCAAGAGTGTATAGAGTGACTGCTTGGATAAAGCGATTTATACACAATTCAAAGAAAAATAATGAAAAGATTAAAGGACCACTAAAAGTTTCTGAATTATCCGAAGTTGAAATCTATTGGGTCAAAATAGTTCAATGTAAATATTTTGAAGAAGAGATGAATCAATTGCTAAATAATCAGCCAATTAGCAAACACTCGAAACTAATTGGATTCGACCCTCAACTAGATGACAACGGATTAATTTGCGTAAAAGGAAGATTACAATTCTCACAGTTTGAGGTTAAAGAAAGACATCCTTGTATAATTCCAGGAAGAACGAAATACGCCGAGCTCTTAATTTTGGATGCCCATAATAAGGTATTACATTCAGGAGTATCTGACACTTTAGTGGAAGTACGAAACAAATTTTGGATACTGAGAGGGAGACAGTCTGTTAAATCTACGTTAAATAAGTGCTTGATATGTAAACGATATAAAATACGGCCTGGCATACAAGTAACAGCACCACTACCAGCTGATCGTGTCCAGAAGACCCCTCCATTTGATGTAACGGGTATTGACTTTGCAGGTCCCTTGTTCACCAGAGAAAATGACGGGAAACACTATATTTTACTATGTACATGTGCAGTGACCCGCGCGATCCATCTGGAATTAGTCTCGAATTTAAGCACTGAAACATTTTTGCTTGCCTTACGTAGGTTCATTGCACGACGTGGATTATGTTCGACGATTTACTCAGACAACGCAAAGACTTTCAAAAGATCGAATGCCGATTTAAAGGAAATATGGACGAATATTAGCTCCCCAGAAGTTAGTGATTTTTTTGGCAAGGCAGGCATACATTGGAAATTTATAGTCGAGAGAAGCCCTTGGTGGGGTGGATTCTGGGAAAGGCTAGTAAGGTCAGTGAAAACAGTCCTACGAAAAACCCTAGGAAAATCATCATTATCAACAGAAGAGTTAGAGACCACATTAACGGAAGTTGAATCTATAATTAATTCCAGACCCATTACCTTTGTATACAGTGATCCTCATGAACCTTCACCATTGACTCCAGCACATTTCCTCGTCGGAAAACGTTTAACATCATTGCCTCCTGTGAAACTCAGTGAAGAACGCAACAACTTAAATAGGAAAGATTTAACCAAACGTTACAACTATCGACAAAGGTTATTAGATCACTACTGGGAAAGGTGGCGGAAAGAATATTTGTTAAATCTGAAATCAGCTAATTGCACTGCATCAACGACAGCAGTTCGAGGTTTCAAAGTTGATGACGTGGTGCTACTTGGAGATCCCAAGTCATCTAGAAATATGTGGAGAATGGGGAGGATCATAGAAGTATTCCCCGGAAGAGACGGTAAGGTAAGATCATGTTGCGTGAAGTTAGATTCTGGTGTTGTGAAAAGACCTACACAACTTTTGTTCCCTCTAGAACTCTCAGACTGACAAGTGATAGAGAAACGAACTGATTTGAACTTTACAAACTTTTTTGAACATTGAACTTTAAATATAATTGAAACTCTTTGAATATAATTGAGTATCTATAATTTTGAATTGAATGCTATTAATGTATAAATATAATTGAATATGTATAATTTTGAATTGAATGTTATTAATGTATAGACATAATTGAATATCTATAATTTTGAATTATTATTAATGTATATGTAATTGATTTGTTTATCTGTTTTAGTTGCATTTTGTATTGATGAACCTTGCAGTTCATGGGGGGGGAGGGTGTTGCAACTTCAAATTTATGTTCTCCAGATGGCGCTGCAACGCACCCTCTCCCTATGTAAGTACTTTTGTTTTGGTAGAGCAGAGAGAATCGAGTAAGCGATAGGGGAGACTGGGATGAGCTATTGAGCTCCACTTTTAGAATCCCAGAATATAAGATTAAGATCTATTGTCCGCTTTTTGTGATGTCCGTAGCATAGAAAATAAATGTGTTTTTGTGTAGACTGTGCTGCTTCATTTACAACCCCTGGATTGGACATTAGAATTACCACACCCCTCCCACTTCAAGTTTATCACTTTTATATAATATTACCATGCCATTAACAAAAATCAACCCTTAACTATGATTTTTGTCTTTCAGAAATTAGACCCCACTCCTCTAAGAGCTTTTGCTGGCTGCTCGAGAGGGAAAGAAATGCGTGGCTGCTTTATTACTTAGAGACATCCACAAAGCTGAAATGATTTGAACAGAGACATCACTATAGAAATAAGTGTGTTATTACGTATTTCTTTTAAAATAAGAAAATTCATCTTTTCTGTACAGTTATTGTTAAGCAGAGTTAAACGTAAAGCTATCCCAACATTTGTTAACGTATGTATTATAGCAAGTTTTCCTTATTTTCTTTTCCCGAGAGAATCTTCTTTATGAACAGTTTTTTTTATATGAATAATAAACAGTTTTTTTTATATGAATAATTTTTTATATGAATAAATTCACCAGCACAAGAACACACACATTTTCCACTTTAAAATAGGAAATATACATTTTGAAGTAAGCTATGTTTGTGTAGGAGAGTTATCTATGTCGAGTTTACAGGAATGCAATTTTCAAAAGTTGAAATATGCGGACATTAAGAGTTTAATCCATATTTTGACATTCATTAATTTTACATAAAAACCTGAAGTTCTGAAAATTTCTCTGCAGCAATTTACATCAAGGCGAATCTAAACTGTATACTCATTAACAGGCACATTAAAAGAATTTTACAAAATGTGTATGAAAAATGTATGAGTACGCATGTGATTTAGGATGGAAGAATAAAACTTTACGCTCATCAGAAAAGCAAGAGACAGAATTAGGGGTATAATCCTGAATCTAGACAACAAATTGTGTAAGATTCAAAAAGCTAACACCGTCCCCATCGTGAGATGATCCGGCAGGTTTCACTACAAATGACCGGTCGCCGCGATGGCAACCCGTTTTACGCCAATTAACCACGGGTCCAACCCCTCGGCACCACCCCAGCCCTCGTGTCCAGCAGGGCCAAGTCCTTTATCTCATTGCTAATTCAGCTAGCGACACCGTCCTCTCCTCAGCCTACAAGAACATCCAGGAGCCAGGAATCAAACAATGGAGACCTTCTTTCCCCAATAGTTACCCAATTTAGGGAAACCACCACACCGCCAAATATCATGACCCATCCCCCAACCGGGAGGTCACTTTATTAATTCAACCAGAATTACAAACAATATCACAGCTCATTTTTAAATACAGCTGTTCAACTCGAACAGGAAAACATAAGATAACCTAATCATGAATAAACAACAATATTATAATCCTTGACACCACTCGTGTCAGCGCAACCGACAATAGTAAACCTGCACAATTTGTGCAGGAAACAAGACTAGATAATATCACAAAGCTAGTTACAAACAAGAAATATCACCAACAACTGAAATCAAGCAAGCACAGCGTCAAGTCCCTGCCTGTCCATAGTCCGTAGAGGCTACAAGCCTTTTCACCGCGGCTTTTTAACCGCAGCAACCGGCGTCTGTCGGCAGATGATCAACTTCTAACTTCAGTCCCATTCTTTTCTGGCGTCTCTCGCAACTTCCACAAGTGGTTCCCCTCTTACATGGCCTCTCTCCATGTTCTTTCTCTGCACAAACTTTACATTTCCTTTCGTTTCTACAGTGCTTCGCCACGTGACCAATGCTCCAGCACTTATAGCATATTGCAGGTCTCAAGTAGTCCTTCCACGCATGCTGCATCCAGCCGATCTTGAACCTTCTCTTTTTCACTATCCTCTTATAGTCAGCTCCTTGCATACGGAGAACCCAATTATGTCCTTTTTTCGTTTTATAGCTCGTAACCACGTTTATGTTGTTTTCCTTTTCAGTTATGTTGAATTCATTTTCAGTTAATTTTGTTTTGTAGACTTGTGCAGCCATCTATCGGCCGGAACGGGAACGAAAAGTTAAACGTAAGTTAACTTCCAATTAACTTCATTTTATTTCAAGTTGATGGGATAATTCATCAAAAAAATTTAAAAAAAGTATTTATTAATACATAGAATTGTCAAGTTTATATGATTGAACAGAAAATTTAAAAACATGGTATATAAAAACTTCTTTTTATCTTGCAATTATTTGCCGTTTCAGTTCAACTGTTAATTTAGACGTACTAATAGCATTATTTATTCGCTGATACTTAAGCTTAACCAGATCATCGGTTAATATTCTCATTATTTCCCACTTTTCACATTCAGTCTCCATTTTTGGCGGCGTATATCAATCAGCTTTTAACCCCACGCTCCTCCGGCGTTCGTAGTCTACCTTTCGGTAGACTACCAGGGCCCACCACGTGGAGGTGCCGGAGGTGTAAATTAGAAATTTATTAAAGTGGTAATTCAACTGCAAACAGAGGAAAGCGCACACAATATCAACACAACTTGCCAACTCTTTTTTTGCTGATTCAAAGGTCACAAAACTAATAACTCAATAGCGTGGAGTGGGCCCCCAACAAATTGTGTAAAAGTAAACTAAAAAAAAGAAAAAAGAAAAAAAAAGCTTCGACGTAGTCTGAGTAACTGTTTCTGAATACTTATTATTATAGGATTAAGTGCAATTGTTCATACTCTTAAATAATCTTGTGATAATCTTAAAATAAACATGTTGACTTAGTAGGAGAGACCTACGTGTATAGTTTATACCATCCCACTTTTTAACTTTGCCGACATGTATAAAGGCATACTTAGAGATTTTTTTCACATTTAGAAACTTTTATACATATATTAATTGAAAAACAATAGAGCATAATGTATGAGGTGCTAGTATTTAAGCGATAAGTTTGATGAACGTAAATCTATTGATCTGCTCTATTCAGTCATTCAATCATTTAAAAATGCAAATAATTAGTAATTAAATAAGAACGGTTGAAGAACATAACGGTTTTTATAGAACATAAGCATTCATAATTCATTTTATTGTACTGCTTGTGCGATTATCACAAAGGGATGCATAAGTCTACAATTTTAAATTTTCTGAGGTTTTATATGTGCACGCCCCCCCTCCCCAGAAGTATAGTCTCCGCACCTCTACCAAACCATAATCCAAAGTGCACTATTAACATCCGATGTAAAGTCTGAAAATTAGAGAGTGAATGCTTAAATCGTTTCATTTCGCTTAAAAAGTGTTTTGCAGCATGAGACGGCCTCTACCTAATACTTGTATATCCTTCCCGGAACAGTTACCTCCAGTTGATAGATAACTGTTAATAAGTTAATATCATATATAAATATGTCTTCCCTACCTCCTTCAGGTGGCGAAATCTGAAATTCCTTTAAATGGAGAATTAGATTATAATTAGTCAACTCTGTATGTGGTTTGACCGAATGGGTTGAGTTGTCCGAAAACTACTTTCGGTTTTTCTGTAAGGCAGCTGTACTATCACGCATACGGTTTTAACATTATTTGAAGCATTTTTCTGAATGCATTGTGGCAACTGACATTTCAGCAAGCGTTTTAAATAAAACTAGTTGGTACCCGTCAAAATATGACGGCTAGATAGTAAATAAATGTATTAATACGCAAATTATACTCAACACATCATTGCCATATGTTGAAAATCATAATAATGCGCAGAAACAAATTAATGTGTTTAAGCGGCCTCGTGCTTTGTGAGTATCTAAAGTCCGATTTAAAAATGTCACTGAGCATGCGCAGAGAGCAATTTTTTTTAACTGAAAATTACCGCTCATTAAACAGCGCGAAATAAACAGTTTACATCAGGTTTAGTCTTTTATTTCACAAACATAATTATCATAAAAATAAAAATGGCAGAGCGAGATCTAGAGAGACTGCCCAGAATAAACGTGTTTATCGTTAAAACATGTCACTGAGCATGCGCAAAAACAGTGAGTTTCTATAGCCAGATTTAAACATGCCACTGAGCATGCGCATAAATCAAATTTTAGTTGTAAATTGTCGCTAATTAATAGAAATTGCGGTTACAAAAACCAAATTTGGCAAATTTACAGACTACAATCTTTCGTTTAAGACCAAAATGAAGTAAAATGATGCAGTAGTTTTCTCTCACGGACTGCCCAAAAACTCGGCTTAGCAACTTAAATATATAGATTTTATCAAAATCGTGGAATGTTTAAGCATTTTAAGTTGAAGGATGGAAGATAAAAATCCATATTTTCGTCAGATTTTGCTTTATTTGTTTCCACAAAGGTAAGAGCAAATGCACAACACAAAAAAAAATTTGCTGTGTATGGTGATAATGTACTAACAGAACGCACATGCACAAATTGGTTTGCAAAATTTCGTTTTGGTGATTTTTCCGTTCAAGATGCACTTAGTTCTGGTAGACCAAATGATGACAGATTAAAAGCTTAAACAAGATCAAAAGCTGATAGTCATCAAAAGGTCATGTTAACAGTTTGGTGGAATTATAAGGGAACTGATTATTTATAGCTTTTACTAAAGAACGAAACGATCTATTCCAGTGTGTACTGTCAAAAACTAACAAAGTAAAAGATACTTTGCAACAGAAACGCTCAGAATTGGTGAATCGTAAAAAAATTGTGTTCCATCATGAAATGCCAAACTACCTACATCTATAGTAACTCACCAAAAACTATTGGAGCTTAATTGGGATGTGTTACCACAACCACCATATAGCCCTGACATTGTACCATCAGAGTACTATTTGTTTCGTGCTCTACAAAACTCATAGTCAGGTAAAATCTTCAGATATCAGTGTCAAATACCACTTGGATTTTTTTTTTTTTCCATTTCTCAGAAAAAGATCAGTTCTTTGGAAGTGGAATCATGAAATTGTTGGAAGATTGCAAATGTTTATTGAACAAAATGGTCATTACTGATTAAAGTTAATTCTTTGTATAAAAATTGTTTTAATTTTAGTGAAAAAAATCGAATGTAGTTTCCTGACAACCCAATATATCCTCGATTAAAAAGAACAAATTATACGTCCTTTTCATGAAGTTCTTTTTGAAAAGCGATCAACTATACTTTTTTGTGTCCAATCACATATTTTTTTACGTAGAAATGCAAAATAATATTTCTTTCCATGTAAGGGAGCTTAAGGCAAAAGATTTAAAAATTCAAACAATGACGACATTTTTACTTTCCAAGGCATAAATATAAATGAGAAAAACGAGGCTTTCAACGCTTGTGGAAAGTACCATTCAGCGTTCACAGATGGCGCTACTTTATGAGATGCGATCTGGTAAGTTCCTGCATTTTTATTAATTACAAATCTCTATAAGCAGTGAAATAATGTAATCGATTAAACACTGATTTCAAAACTTCTTTGACGACGGGATTTAAATCAGTCTTTCACTATTAAAATTTTATTCTCCACAAAAATCTTCAATACATTAGCAAAAATATATTTCTGATATTTCAAACGTAGAACTTTTTTGGGAAAAAAAATCAGGTAGTCTCTTTTAACGAAACTACCGCGGGTTATTAACGTATGATTACTTATCGTTGCTTACCTATTTTTTCTTCTTTTATTACACAATAAAATTCCAAATCTTTTTTACAGTAAAATTCCCTTTTTTTAGAATAATTTTCCGGAGATCTTAATCTTTAAAATGGTACCTCATTTATCGATTTTGGTTAAGTATGAAGGGAGAAAAAGGGATAAAAAAAAAAAAATCTTTTAGAAATAATATTCTGCCACTCTTGATTTACAACTCGCGACGACGGTTATAACGTCTGAAATTTTGCTTTACCGAGGGCCGTTATGGAGGAACATAATCCTACGTTAAAAATGCTGATTAGTACAAATTTTAGTTTTGTCTAAAATTGTTTTCCATACACTTTTTTAAAGAAAAAATACTTAAAATTTTCACACACACGTTCGAGATTTGGAAGATATTGTCATGTGGGCAGCTTTTTACCAGATACACATTTTTGCAAACAATAAAACAATTTGGATCGGTATACACCGTAACTTCATAAACCATAGCTAATCTTCTACAGGGAATAAAATGCCTATTTTCAAAAATTTAAGCGTGTTCAAAACACTTTGGATATGTGATACCTAGACTTCACGTAAATCTTCCACGTAAAACCTCCAATTTACCGTTAGGCGGGTAGTTTTCCTAATTTGGCCACCTTCGTTTAGACATATACGTTACTGAAATTTCCCTCTCTGGGGTTTTTATGCCCTTTTTCAAATTTAATTTTATAATTTTCTACGTTCTGAATTTTTATGACAAAGTAATATAACTTCTCATTCTTTCAATCAGTCCGCAATATATAAAGTAAAATAAATAAATGAATGAAAATTAAAACAGTTATTTTTTTAATCATCAGCTTATGTCACTAATTAAATTTATTCCTTTTATGAAAATAATGGGCTGTAAGTACATTCACTCATTTAGTCGATGTTTTTAAAGATTTGCGTCATTTCTAAATTATATAATTCAAATGCATTTACTGCATTTAAAGTTAGCTGATTTTACACATATTACCCATTTTTATATTTAACCGCATGTAATCTGACACTTTTCAGTTATCTCTGTTTAAATCACGTGTTTCAGTTCCTTTATAGTTTTTTTTCATAGATTCATGTTACCCTTTTAAATATACGGAGTTAGTAATTAAAAAGTGAATGATAACCAGAAAGAAAATCACGTAAAACATTTCAAAGCAAGCCGAGAAACTTTACAAATGGAAAATGTTTTTTTATTGATAATATTAAAAAATAGCGGAAGTGTGGAGGGAAGAACCCTCTTATTTTTAGAGAAGAATTTTTTTTTACCACTTTAAATTTCTTGGGATAAATTAAAGCTTTTTTAGACATTTTAGTAGTGTTGAAATGTTATTTAATTTTATTAAAAACATGCCCTTATTCGATTTAATTATAAACGCCGTATAATAATAAAATGGTGCAATTTAAAGTTCCAAAACTATAAGAAAGAAGTTCCTTATTTTAGCAGTTTTCACATTAATAATTGGTTAGTGAAAAGATTTTGGATAGTTTACTATTTTGCTTTTTCTCAATTTTTTAACTGATTTTGAATTTGGGTCATCAGAGAGAGTTTACTACACTCAAGAGACCCCCCCTATATTTCCTTAGGCAATCGAAAAAACTAGAAATAAAATAACACGTTTACCTCTTTGTTAATGAATAATTTAAAAATGCAAATATTGTGCTCGACATGAAATAAAAATATTCACATCCCTTAATGTAAAAGAAAATATGATAATATTGACCCCCCCTACTTTGTTATGTTTTAAGTGATATGCATAGAATCAAGAGAGTCTTAATGCCTGTCGTATGATTCTTAACTTTTTGCACGTTAAACCATTCACTGAATCTTATACATTCTACCTCATAGAATATTTTGATGCAAAGTACCGTAAAAGAACAGTTTTAAAGTGGAAAAATGATAATTTTTCAGAAAACAAACTTAACGTTAGGAAACTCTTGGGATTTTGTTCAGACTAATAGAAAAGCCGATTTCTAAACTTACGTCCCTCATCGTAGGAGTATCGTCTTGTTTCTATTGGTCTGAAGATGTCAAATATATGCAGTGAAACTTCTCTATGGCAGCCAGTCATGGTTCCGGAAAAAAAGTGGCAGTTTTGAGGGGTGGCCGTCGTAATGATGTTCCTTCAATAACATTTGCTCTATTGCAGGGGTTCCCAAACTTATCCAAGTCGTGGCACCCTTAAGAGAATTAGATTTTTTTCACGGCACCCTCGTCATATAATATCTATCTGTGGTATGTTGTTATTATATATATTATGTATAATATATATATTTCATATTTGTACGACTGCGAAGAAGAAATTAGAGAAGTGGTAATAGCATTAACAGATTAATACAACTTGTGTTTAAAAATCACCCAAGTACTTTAATTGTAATTAAAAGGAAAACATTCATAAAATTGATAGTAAAATTACCTTCCAAATGCTCTTGGTATGTGTTTTTAGTTTTAGTGCGACGGGTGAGCCTGCTGCTCACTGCACAATCGCGTACATTTTCCGTCATAAATGTGCCAAGGAAATCGAACATATCTTCGGCCGTTGCAGTTCCAGTAATGCTTTTACAAAGCAGAAGATCTTCAACAATAGTACAACCATCAATGAAACGTACATAGCTGATGAGGTGTGCATCCTTATTGCTGTCCGTGGCCTCATCTACTTGCAGTCCAAATTCATTTCCTTTCATTTTTTCTATCAATTGATCGTTGAGATCCTGAGCCATGTGCTGGATTCTTCGATTGATGGTGGTGTTCAACAAAGAAATATTCGCCCGAAGTTTCCCCGCATTTTCTCCTATCATTCATTATACGTACGCACTTTATGGAAACGATTTTGTAATTTATTTGTCTCGTTTGCATTTTGAGATAAAAATTTGGCAACTTCAGAATAATCGTCTGCTACTGTTTTCTTTTGATTGGAATGTAAAATAAAAGATTGATTTTGAAATTGGCTCCTAAAACTGATAGATCACTCGAAGGTTACATAACTGCACTTTCCGAGGAGAAATATTCGTATCAACAAATTATAAAGCCGTGTAAAAATCGAGGTTATGGCATTTTAAAAAAAAGGTATTTAAAATCTATTAAATTTGAAAGGAAAAAAACGTCTAAGTGAAAGTAAAAATGAAAACATGACCGCGAAACCTCATCCTAAGACTGTTCGAACGCAGGTAAATATCAAGAAAGTGAAGTATCTGATTCTAAAAGAAAATCCGCCGACTCAAAGAACCATTGCATCGAAATTAGGAATGTCTTCTGCCACTGTAAGTAAAATAATTCATAAAATTTTGAAGTTAAAAAAGATGTTTAAATCTAAAGTTCATCTGCTTTTGTCAAAGCATATTGCTGAAAGAAAAACAAATTGTAGAATATTATATGTAAAACCCCTAGCTTCTGAAAAATGAAAATTTGTGGTAACACTCGATGAGGCATGGGTGTATTCCAGTGATCGTAATAAAAAAGATAAATTTTTATTGCTTAATTGACGGGAATGACCGTAAGAATTGGCTCCGTCAGTGTACAGAAAAATTCCCAAAGGGATTCATGATAGTTGCGGGATTTTGTTACAACGGCAAATTAAAAATCAAAAAAGTCTCAAGTAAAGCCAAAATAAATTCACTCTGATATCAACAGAATATTTTAGAACCAATTTTTAAATATGCCTTATATTCCTTATAATTCCAGCCTTATATGGAAAGGACATTGATAAATTAGAGCTTCTTATGGACAAAGCCTCTAGTCACACGTCTAAACCAACTGTCGCTTATTTAGCAAAGAAAGAATCAGAAACAGGAATAAAGTGTATCCCATTTAATGAAATACCTGTAAAATCATCGTCCGACGCTTCTCCAATGAACTTTTGCGCTTTCGGTTTATTAAAACGAGACTTAGGAAAACGGCATCCGAGGACACTGAACGGACTTTGGAAAACGGCATCCGAGGACACTGAACGGACTTTGGAAAACGGTCCAAGAGGAATGAGGTAAAATTTACATGACAGTACCAAGAAAAAGTTTATTTTAGTGAAAAATTTGAGCTAGAGCTATTGTCAAGATCCATGGCTATCAGATAGAAGCAAATCGCTGCAAAATAATACGGCATTTATACATAAAACTCAACTATCAAAATCGTGTCCATAATGTGCGAACGGCTTTCTGTATTATACATGTCCACAGCAGCCGGTAGAATTAATTCCTTGGCAATAGTGTGGACCTTTTTGCACTTTTCTACTCTAAATGCAACGTTGAATGACGCCAACAAGGCATTTTTTGGCACTGACGCTTGCTTAGTGAAAAAAGTTTTTGTTGGTGAAAATCTTTCATTTTTTTGCTAAAATATTAACATAGTTTGTCGACCATGTTGGGATGCGTTTTATCCAGAGGCCGCCTCAATTTACTTGGATTCATGCTCTCGGATGATAGAACTTTAGAACAGAGATCATACATTGCGGTCTCTCTTCATCATTGATTTCTATTGAAGTGAAGACAAAATCCAAGTAGCTGTCTTCGAATTTGCGGCATTTCCGCTTCTTTCTACGCACGTCGCATGTTGATGCATGATATTTATTAGTACTTGCATTATCGGTTTTTCTCATCAAAATTCCATCCATTTTTACGAAAAATATCTATATAGCTTTTTTAGAACACGACATGTACAGCGACCACTATTGTGTATTTAATCGGTTCTTAACAAAATATGGCAGATTAGAGGAGTAACCGTCGAATCAGGGTGGCCGCCAAGAGAAGTTTTACTGTATCCGATCAGAAACTATTTACGAAAGATTAAATTTGTTTACCCTATAGCGCAACGGAGTATGCAGGAAAACGGTTTTAAAGGCAAAATGGAGCAACATTTCTGATATGTCTCATACTTTCAAGGTGTTTATTTCTGGTTTTGTATAACTATGCTGGCATTTTGAGGAATTCTAATTTTATTGAGAAAATAATTTAGAGATTATGCAACTTTTTTATTATTTTTTTGTCGTTTAAAATCCCGATTGTTATTATTTTTTGAATTACGTATGGCAGATAATCATAAGGTCGTTTTATTTGACACACTTAGCTAAAAAACCAATAAATCTGGAACTTTTTGAAATGTAAAAGTAGTAAACATTTTATTTCTTTTATTTAACTGGAGAAATTTTGACTTCGCGTTGAAATGTGAAAGTTACACTATGGAAGTTATTCACAGGAATTTGTGGGCATAATAAAATTCTTTTAGGTAAAATTCATATAGCGAAACTCTGGAAAGTCAAATTCTCAAAGTAATGAATGTAATTAAATTATAGGAGACTTTAAATATTACATCTATTTTAAGCTGGGGAATAAATATTAGTATCTTGTTACTGGATGCTTAATCATCCTATTGTGTTGTGATGTTCTGTTTATTTTAATCAATTTCCTTTTTTTTTCAAAATTATCTATGTATCATATGCATTAAACAAAAAACGTGTATATTATCTGAGAAAAAGGACATGTAAATTTTATCTTTTATCGTGATATAGATATCGTCGTCAATGTATAAGTTTTATCTGTATCGTATGTATCTGCTATCGTAATGCCTTCGTAGTAAACTATATAGATAAGAAATATTAATGCGTTTATTTTAATGAGTCAAATATTTTTACGCATTTGTAGAATATACGTCATCTGTTTTAATATGCAATTAATTAAAAAATGAGTATGTGCTCGATTATTTGATTTAAATATGTTAACATGCCCCAAAATGAAAAAAAAAGGGATAGGCAAGTTTTATACTGACCATTTTTTCTTCAAGCGAGATGCATGGAGATTAAATAACGTTGCATTTTTATGCATGTTACTAGATATTTATTTGTTTCTGCGTTGAATGATTCACATGATATCCTACCTCATTCCTTAAATAGTACCGTAAAAGAACACTTTTGAAAATAAATTTGTTATTTTTTCAGAAAATAAATTTCAGGCTATGAGATTTGGAGAAAGTTCAACGCATTTATTTGTTTGTGTGCACTTTCCATGTGCAAACCTTAAACACATCATATGGCATATATTTAAATGAAATGGTATATCCTCTTTGAAATATAAAAGTGTATGCAGATTTTCCCTTGACAATTTTGATTTCAGACCACGAAAAATTAATTCTCTTGGTGATTCATTCATTAGTCACTGATTCGTTCGGGTTCATTCAGTTCGAAAGGGCGTTTCTGAGCGTATCCCATTTAATTAGTACTATATCTTCAAGCCTTTTTTCTCTAACAGATCACTCTTGGCCTCTGCTCCATGTTCCACTCAGCCATACGAAGGAATGACTGAAAGTTGACACACGTTCCCACCATCTTCAAACTCTTATGAGACTTGCCAGAAAATCTTTCTAGCACGCCATCACTGGGGATAAATTCATTACAGACACTTTGCCCAAAAAACAGTTCCTTCATTTTTCTTGTGTGAGTTGCTGTGGTTTGAATGAATCACATATCCCATATTACCATAATTAACTCATGAAGACGAAAAGCATATTCTTCGTAATTATTTTTATTATGGCTATCCAGAAAAAGGAATATTTAATATTAAACACATTATTTCAAATTATACACGTGTTGTAAAAGCATCATGAATACACCCCACCCCGTTTGTACAGCTTAATTTGTTAAAACTTAATAGATACAAATGACATTCTATAACTTTGAAAAGTATCGTCTTCGTCTAATTTATTTTTTAATGCAAATTTCTCCATATTATCTCAATTTTAATAATTTAAATTTAAAAAAAATTGCTTGTATTTTCAGCATAGAATTTTCTCGTTCGCGGAAGATAATTAATTCAGTCGGCAAAATTAAAGAAAGAAATCAAACGATTTTATTTCTGGAACGACTTATTCGTGGCAGTGATAAAAAGCTAATATAAACACGATTACGTTCAATTCTTTAAAAAACTCTTCATTTTGGAGGATTGCTAAAAAATTAAGGCCGCTTACAAAAATAAACTGGATTTTAAGCAGTAATTTTTTTATATTCTTTTCCTTTAATGTGACACGTATTCACGCTTCTTTTTTTTTCTTTCTTTTTCACTCCCGTTCGACTTTAATGAACCCAGTAGCGCGTTTCGCAAGTTCTTCAAAACGCCGTGCCAACTGTAACGAACTCGTCCCATCTCCATTTTTCCGCATCGCGGTAAAAGAAGCAAAATTCGTCTGCCAGATGCTTTCTCAAGTTTCCGTATTCTGAGGGTAGGGCAGGTGGAGGCCCGTAGACTGTGCTTGGCTGGGACCAGTCCATTCTAGTGGGGGGCGTGTCTGCGCGGAATCCTCGCTCCAAATATGGTAAGTGGATAGTGGTGATGCGGAGGAGGAAAGATACGGTATGTCGGGAGCATCTCTCACTGGACTATTTTTTGCTGCAGAGAGGGAGACAGGAAACATTTCAAAGAAGGGATCGTTTTTCCGGCAGATATTCTTCTGCAGAACTTTGAGAAAGCTAAGCGTCTGAGGCTGAAACTGACTCTAGTCGGTGTCTTTCCCTCGTTTACTCGTCTCTCCGATTGTTCTAACAGTTTCAATCGCTCTCCTGTTGTATATCTTGGTAAGGTATCTTTAACAGGGGCAAGTATTATGATAGATGTGCACACGCATTTAGACTCATACTTTTGAGAAATTTCCATTTGATATCTCAATTTTTTTTCTTTATCAGTGAGCAATACGTTAAAAAAATATAAAAGTATGAATCAACATTTCATTTAGTCAAACTGCAAAACCATCGCCTTTTTGAAGTGAGCCAAATTTATTTCGAAATAAATAGCTACTTTTTATCATGAATTTTATAAATTTACCTCAGGGTATACTAACTATAAGTTTAGAATAAATATCTGAAATATTTCTTGGAACCTTTAGATGTACAACTAAATAATAAATGCAACAATTAATGCAACATTTTCTTACCGAATAAAGGATATTGACTGATGCTGGTACATTGGAATCTTTTACTTCTGGATTTTACATATGACTCAGTGAAAACTGCAATTTTGTATGATTTTTGGAAGATGCGAAATGGATAAATTTTTATATTTTTAACAGTTATTTAAATGTAGTTCAAGTTTCTCGAGGTTACCTTTTATGAAATTTAAACTATATGTCAATGCACGGACAACGGTTGAAAGCGAATTGAAAGCATTACAGAAAAATACATATTAGCGTTGAACTGAAAACAATTGCTTAGATTTGTACCCATTTTTACTTAATACTGAGATTGATATGGGTTCATCCACAGAGTGCTGCCGAGCATAAGGAATTCTGTTTTCTTTGGTCGGGGGTTCTAGCCTCAAATCCCGCAGTCGATACTGCACGCGAATGATAAGTTTTCAGTGGTTTTCTTTCCCGTCAGGCATTTGATTATTTAACTTCCAAAATTGGGAGATAGAGGCTATATTTTACACAAATAGGTTCCAAAACAGTGAAGTAAAATAAAAAAAATCTTTATAAATTTAGAGGAATGCAAGCATGATTTGAATGGGATCACGTTATATTTGGACCATATTAAATGGAGGCAGTCTAGGAAAATTTAGCAACCATCCTATTTACATTACATTTTAATGACTTCTCCTGTTCCTTCGCGTTACGGGTATATATATATATATATATATATATATATGCTGAAATTAAAATAAAACAAAACTGAATTAACCAACGAAAGGATCTTTCTTTATAATAATAATAATAATAATAATAATAATAATAATAATAATAATAGTAATAATAATAAAAAAAGAGAGAGAGAGAGAGAGAGAGAGAGGACTGTGCCTGAATCACGCAGAGATTCTTAAAATGTCAGGTTCTATGACTCAGATTTCATTGCAATGTAATTTTTACGCATACTCATTCCAGAACTCTGCCCATTTATTAGGAGAATGATAAATAGGAAAGTTGAAAGTAATGAAGTTTCTCACATCGACAGAATAGTTCAGAGGTTGGAATATTGACCTCGGGACTCAGGAGACCATGGTGTGATTTCCTGTCCTGGCAAGCGGTCGTCACAGTGATGTCTAACCGTTAGAACGAATGACCGCATATCATTAGTAAAACGTATAGGAAAAAAAAATTCATAGCCGAAAAATTTCATCATCGTTGAAAAAGAGTTAATAAATTATATATATATATATATATATATATATATATATATATACAGAGGCTGTTCGCACATTTTTTAGACGATTTTGGTAAGCGATAATAAAAAATCGTTTGCTGGAAAAGAAATAATTGCAATTGTACTATGTTTTTAAAAGTCAAAATTATCGTCTGCTGCTTGAAAGTTTTCTTTTTATTCAAAATGGCGTTTTTAACAAAGCAGTGGTTAGAAGGCTACATTTATGCTCTTTCCGAAGAGAAATATGCATACTCCGTTATCCAAAAACGATGTGAGAGTCATGGTTT
Source organism: Dolomedes plantarius (assembly GCA_907164885.2). Lineage (NCBI taxonomy): Eukaryota > Metazoa > Arthropoda > Arachnida > Araneae > Dolomedidae > Dolomedes > Dolomedes plantarius. Next base: position 166,624,477 of record OU015497.1, on the reverse strand, counting down.
TGTGATATCTAAAGCATCGATAGGTAATATCGTCAACAAGAAAGGAAAAAAAACGTCAAATTGGAGCCTCAAGTGGGACAAAAATTCCAAACAATTATCCAAGGAAAAAACGGACATCTTCGACTATTGCAAAGGTACGTTGTTTAATGTTAAAAGAAAATCCCCCTAGTCAAAGGACAGTTGCAAAATCATTAAAATGCTCGGTGTCCACTGTAAAATAAATGATAAACGTTGATTTAAATCTTAAGAAAGCGAAAAAACGCAATGTGTATCGTCTTCTTCCAAATCATATCGCTGAACGCAGGACACGCTGCAGAATTCTATATGAGAAACACTTATCCAAAGAAAAATGGAAAACAATTGTCACAATAGATGAATCATGGGTGTATTTAAATGATTGAAACAAAAAAAGAGCCATTTATTATCATAAAAGGGGAGAAAAAAATTTAAGTACATGGTTCAAAGAATCGAAAGAAAGTTTTTCTAAGGGATTCATGATTGTTGCTGGTTTTTCTTATAATGGCAAGTTAAAAATAAAGAGAGTGGAAAAAAATGTGAAGATTAACTCTAAATACTATCAGGAACATATTTTATCGCCAATTTTTCTGAATGAAATACCATCGCTTTACCCCACAGTGCCATCAATCTGTGAGACTCCATCAGGACAAAGCTAGCAGTCACACATCAAAATCCACTGTAAATTTCCTAAAAGAAATGGAACAAAAAACTGGTATCAAGGCCATACCCTTCACTGATATTCCTACTAAATATCCCGATGTATCACCTATGGATTTTTGTGCTTTCGGACTTTTAAAATCTGCATTATCCAAACGTCGTCCCAAAACCCTTACAGGACTCTGGAAAGCTGTTCAGGAGGAATGGGATAGAATACCTCTTCTGACACTTGAAAAGGCATTATTAGTGAACAGCCTCTGTATATATATATATATATATATATATATATATATATATATATATATATATATATATATATATATATATATATATATATATATATATATATACATATATATATATATATATATATATATATATACATATATATTTATATGTATATATATACAGTGGCTCCCAAAAGTGTTCGTACACTTACGATTTTGAATGAAATAGGGGTCTATCCATTAATTAAAATGAATGTTTCAGAATGGGTATTTAATAATAAGATCTATAATCTATTCTTAACAAAATTACATGAAATATTTTGAAAACATAGTAAAACTTTATTTTTAAGGAACCAGTAATCAAAAAGTAACAAAAACTTTATCACACAAAAGTCATCGTAGAATGAAATATTTTCGGATAAGTTCATAATTGAAATTATCGTCTGGTGCTTTATTTTTATTTTTGAATTGTGGTGGCATTTAAAATATTGTTTGGCTTTGAAATATTTTTGCTTGCCTACACCGTAATATTCTATTTATTATTTAAAAATGGCTCGGAGTCGTAAAGAAGCAACAAACAGCATACGAAAATTAATTATTTTTCATCATAGTAGTGGTAAATCAGTTTGGAAATTGCTAAATAACTTAATTTATCCACATTCTACTGTGCAGTATGTGATAAAACGCTTTAAAGAAGAAAATCTGGTCGAAATAAGGTAAGAAAAGATCGTCCGGCAAAGTTAACAAAACGTGATCAGAGATTTATAATTAGAAAATTTGTGAAAAATCCACGTTTGAGTGCTGTAAAAGTTTCTGCAGAATTTAATGAAACATTTTCTACATCAGTTTCACCTGAAACTGTTCGACGAGTTCTCAGAGAAGCTGGATTACATGGGCGTTCTGCCCGTAGAAATTTTTTTGTGGGAAAAATAGAAAGCTTAGGCTTTCCTTCGCACTATCAATGATAAATAAGCCCCAACGTATTGGAATAATGTCTTATTTGCTGATTTAACATTTTTGGTTCCGATGGGCGTATAGTTAATATATAAATATTTTAAGAGACAATTTAAAATTATCAGCCCAAAATTTGGGTATTGGAAACAACTTTGTTTTTTTATCAAGATAACGATCCTAAGCTCTCATCCGGCTCTCAACGTTCGCCTCTGGTGTCTCTATAATTGTCCACAAGTTTTGAAAACATCCCCTCAGTCGCCAGATTTAAACCCAATAGAACATATTTGGAGAGAACTGGAGGTTCGAGTACGAAAACACGACATTCACTCGAAAAGCGAACTAAAAACAATTATGATGGAAGAATGGATGAACATTGATCCAGAAATTACAAAGAACTAGTGCAATCTATTCCCAGACTTTTAAAAGCTGTTGTGGATGCTAAAGGATATCCTACTAAATATTAATTTAACGAAAAATTAGAATATTTACTAATATGTAGAGATTTTTTACAAGTGTACGATGACTTTTGTGAGATAAAGTTTTTGTTACTTTTTGATTATTGGTTTCTTAAAAATAAAGTTTTACTATGTTTTTAAAATATTTCATGTAGTTTTGTTAAGAATAGATTATAGATCTTATTATTAAATACCCATTCTGAAATATTCATTTTAATTAATGGATAGACCCCTATTTCATTGAAAATCGTTAAGTGTATGAAAACTTTTGGGAGCCACTGTATATATATATATATATATATATATATGTGTATGTATATAAAATATAAACAATAGAAATAAACAAAAATTAAAATTCAAGCATAGACTGCTAAATCACTTTAACATAAAACATATCCTGCAAAGAAAACATAAAACATTTTCAATAGAGGATAGCGCAGAAGCTTCATATCCCCATAATGAAAAAAACAAATAAATAATCCAACAGAGATAGATAAAAATAATAATACGAATACAGACAAAAACAAACAGAAATCAAGCACTCTGGACATCCACGCACCAACGGCAAGATTCTGTATAAGTGCCGGAACTGAACCATAAAACAACATAGAGGTAAAACAACATAGAGGTTGTTTTATGGTTCAGTTCCGGCACTTATACAGAATCTTGCCGTTGGTGCGTGGATGCCCAGAGTGCTTGATTTCTGTTTGTTTTTTGTCTGTATCAGTATTATTATTTTTATCTATCTCTGTTGGATTATTTATTTGTGTATATATATATATATATATATATATATATATATATATATATATATATATATATATATATATATATACATACAGGGTGATTTTTATTGAACTGACACTACTCAGAGCCACCTGTAATGTGATCTATCAGCCAGAATTCCACCAAAATTGATAGAGGGACTAAGGACGACATGGGAAAGAGTTTCCATGAAAAAAAATAGTTCCAAAAGTCGCCGATAGGTAAGATATAGCGCTGTTGTTGTCGACGCACAAGAGAATTAACATAAAAAACAAGTAAAACACCAGAATGCAAATTCATGACAACGTAGTCGACAGCAGCGCCAATATTTTGGGCAGCAAAGATCGGTGCGGAATCTGTTGCGCCATCGTTTTACAGAAGAAAGGGTCATTAGTCACTTTTTTCCACTTGCATGGCCACCTCTCTCCCCGGACCTACCCCACGTGACTTCTTTCTGTAGGGTTCTGTAGGGTATTTAAAGTCCAAGCTGCATCTTGGTGGATGCTCTAACTTGGAGGCCATAATGGATAACATATCCGGACTGTGATGAACATTCCTGGTGACGTGTTACGGTCGGCCATTGAGAACGTAGTGTTCAGGATGCAATGGGTCGTCCACTAGGATGGTGGTCACATTGAAGGAGGGAGAAGTGAAATTGCTGAATAAAGCGGTGTTGCAGTGAAATTTCTTTGTTATTCGTTTGCCTGCTTATTACAACTTTTTTGGTATTCACCCATTGTCTTTATAGCCCGAAATACTGGCGCTACTGTCGACTACGTAGTCGTGAATTTGCATTTTGATGTTTTACTTGCGTTTTGTGCAAATTATCGGGTGAAACGACAATAGAGCCATATCTTCCCCTATCGGCGACTTTTGGATTTTTTTTTTTCGTGGAAACTCTTTCCCATGTCGTCCTTAGTCCTTCTTACAATTTTGGTGGAATTTCGGTTGATAGATGACGAGTGGCAATCTGGAGTGGCAATCTGGACGAGTGTACAAATGGCTCTGAGTAGTGTCAGTTTAATAAAAATCACCCTGTATATATATATATATATATATATATATATATATATATACAGGTGGTTATCAAAATAATGGAAGCACCTATCAATATTAGTGGTGTTTATGAATGTGCTTCGTATTCCTTAAAAAAAAAGTCTGGCCACCGGTATTTTTTATATAATATAGTGTATGTATTATTCTACTGTCAGGTAACAGTAATGAAGCTAAGGGCATCGTGCTTTCGGGATATGATAATCCCCCTATATATGCAGCTAAATCTATAAAGTACTAGCCACTGCGCGATCAGCTTGGTCGCTTTTAGTTTTATATTTTCTTTTGCAAAACAACTCAACTGAAAGTAAAATATGTAAGGAATGTTACCATTACCTGCCATCATAAATATACGTTGTTAAGGGGGAGTGGGAGCTCAGCCAAAAAAATTATAATCATTGCTAAATTCACTATAAAGCTGATTCTAAAACATCGTGATTAAAAAATGTGAATTTCCATTACTTCAGATCAGAGTTAAAGATAAGACTGAGAAACCCAACACGAATGATTTTAAAAATTACATCCCTCTCTGCATGTACAATTTTTTGAAATTAAGATATCTACACTTTATTATTACATCAAATAAGAAATTGTTGGGGAAAATTTTTCTCACTTAAAAAAATGAAGTAAAAATTCAGCAAATACTAAAATACAGTGTGGATTTCATCACTCTCTGTATTTACTATTGTTCACAATTCAGATATCTCCACTTAATTATATCAAATAAAAAATTGTTGGGAAAATATCTTCACTTTTAAAATGGAGTAAAAATTTAGCAAGTACTAAAATATAGCGTGGATTGCTACTATGATATTCATAAAATTTCTTGATATACACAGTTGAGTATTTCAGAAGTAGGAGATGCTACAGTGACAGAATCAAAAGAACGGCCTCTAGATAAACCTACATACAACTGTCCATGACTAAACACTGGATTTGACAGGTCTAAACATATTTTATCAAAAGATCAGCGGTTGTAACAAATGCCGCCACTACACACACGAGGTTTTAAATTGCGGTCGGCCGCTAATGTTTACATCTGGTAGTAGCAGCCGTTGCCATTCGGAGTATAGAAATATCGACGATTTTTGTGTCGCATACCTACGCGTTTTATATATATATATATATAGATTGGTTTGAAGAGCATGAAAAAGAAGTCAAATGTCCTATCTTGCCCTGTACAATCCCTCCGACTATAAACCATCCTACCATTGTGATCTGTATAAGTGCACAGATAAAGGTATCGATATCCACCACAGCATCTCTACAGGAACTTTCATGATTTTCCCCTGAAGAATGGTATAATATATTCTTAACTACTATTTATGACTTGTATAATCCAATTCCAAGGTGAATCAGGTGGTATTACATGATAAAGGTAATCCTGCCTAAGAATTAATAAAGGTTTTCAAGATGTTTTTTAGTGTTTCCATTCTTTTGATAACCACCTGTATATATATACATGTGTGTGTGTGTGTGTGTGTGTGTGTGTGGCCAACATCCTGTGCTTTGGCTTGACATTATGGCTCTAAGTTAAGAAGAGAGGAAGGAAAATATTAGAAAACTTTTGAAAGATGGCAAATGAATCTAAGATAGTGTCTTCAATACCCTATTTTGTTGAGCACAAAGAAGTTACGTCTGAAAATATTGGGAAATAACCAATCCCGACTCTTGGATTATGAATAACATGTAAAGATTGGTATATTTAACTAAATTATCTGAAAATTAACCTACATTATGTTGAATTACTTATGTTAACTTGAATTCTAAATAACCTACGAATAAGGGGGGATTCTGTAGGTAACAAGGGGTCCATACCAACGGATAGAATATAAAATTTTAAAAGTTCAAGAACGTTCTCTCATAAACAAAGTGTTTGTAAAAAAGTCTGTGTCTGAAACTAAATTTAACCGAAGTTCTTACACGTTATTTTGCATAAGAGCTAGTGAGATTACTCAACATCACCTTTTTTGAAGCCTTAAAATTTTTACGATGACTTAAGTTTCAAAAATGTATTATATCACCTTATCGTGTTTACCACATGGTGTGTGCTTGAGAAGCTTCTGGCATCTGCTTTTATTTACAAAGAATAATAGTTCTAAATTTAACAGCAGGGGTGTGCTTCTAGATAGTGAAATATTTTGTCTGTCGCAGAGAGAGTAAAAGATAGTGTACTGGAATAAGATCTGTTTATTTATATACAATCTGATATTCATTTACTCTTCTTATCAGTTTATGAACGACGTCTTTAAAATTGTTATTGGATGAAATATATATTTCGTACTCGACAGCGAAAGATTGCGTTCCATATGAGATTTTGTAGGACAAAATGCATATTTTTATAACATGGCAGGGCAACAGAAAAATCCTCATAAACATTGTGTAAACAAACAATTCTAGAATACGTTTTCTATTCATATTTGCAAACTTCTCTTACAAATTTTAAACTGGACATAAATTATTTAAGAGGATTTAGGCCACATTTCTTTTTAAACTCTGGTTTAAATTTAAGTATAAAAAGCAAAATATACGTGGCTTATTGTATGTATTATGTTAAACACATAGTGAATCATTCTGCTTAAAGAATAACACATATTGGATAATTTGTAACACGAGTTAAAGATCTTTGAGGCATCGACTTAAAAATTAAAAGCTACTTATGAATTTTAAAAATAATGCAAAATGGTAGCCTTGCGGCATTATTACTTTGGTAGAAAATTTTTGGAGATTATTTGATTTTCATCTCCAAATTACATTTCCCAGTGACTTAGGTTTAAAGTATGATAAAAACAACAACATAAAGTATACTTTTTTTTCCTAGCGGAGGCACTTGTCGTGTAGACATTCGCCTATAATTCACCGCAGATTACTGGCCATTTTATTATGGGGGCACCATATAGGCGGACCAGAATTACCTCCTTAAACAGACGACACAAACAGAGGTATTTTAGTGGCATGACTCCGGGATTCGATCCAAGTATCCTCAGCACCGAAGCCAGAGAGCTGGACTACAGGGCCACCACAAGCTCGCATTAAAGGTACTTAGATGGTACAGAAATAAATCATTTTCAAAAGGAAATGCTGAAAAAAGAAATGTAAGAAATTGACACTTCTGCGAAGAAAAGAAAGAAATAGACCGAACCCCCGATTACCCTTGCTGTCCCCTCCTCCACTAAAAATAGACAAAGATTAATAAAATAAAAATTTCCCGAAAGATGTTGACACGGTTTGTATAGAAGAAATGAAATATACTGTTAACTTGAAATTAGCAGATTAAGTAAGTTTTGTTAAAATTTGACCTCAAGTTGCTAAGTTATTGATTTTTTAATTAAAATAAATTTTAATTTTTAATTAAATGATCTTTTGTCTAAAGCAAACTATTTTAGAAAAATTTTATGACATGAGTACCGTATTACTTCGGAGGAGGCTTGACCCACAGATCTTATTTTTAAAAAATATTTCTTTCGAGACTTACTTACTTACTTACTTACTTATTTATTTATTTTTTATTTTTATTTTTATTTTTTTTAAATTTTTTTAAAAAGGCTTTCAAATTGCATTTATAGCAACGTTTGTTTTGCCATGAGTATCAAACTATTCAGAAAAATATCTTTTTGTTTCTTAGAGCAGCTGATGCGCATCAAATAACACTAAAATACTGTTTCATTTCTTCTAACCATTTCAATCAGTTCTAGTTATTTCTCTTTGCTTTACACACACCCACACCTGTATACAGAGAAAATGCGAGACATTGCAGAATGCGTATGAGATTCTTTCCAATTAGCTTTATGGTATTATCTCCTCTCCCTCTAATCCCTAAAAGACACCACTATGTGCACTGTGATATGATCTCCACTTCATAGAAAAGTTAGAAGATTGCCTCGAATGTAGGACATTCATCATGTGGATATTTATAAAGAGGATTGTAGGAGAATTTCATTATGATTTTTAATTAAAACAGAATATTTGTTGTGAATATTTGTCAATCTAATTTAATGAGATGACTATGAACTTCTCATTAAATATGATTTTTGCTCTGTGATCTCTCTTGAATGTTTCATTTCTTGTTTTCATACCAATATAAAGATTATTAAGAAGTGCTGATTTGTGAACGTATGTGAATATTTCACATTTCATTTTTATTCAGTTAAGCTACAAATATCTTAACAAAAATGGGGGGAAAAGAATATATGAAATCACTTATATATTGCTATAAACTTGATCTAAACGAGTTTCTTTATAAGACCAATGTTGTATACAAGTGCCTAAATATAAACATTCATTGCTTAAAAATATCTCCCCAGACGCACACTCCTTAATTAGCAGCTAGAATTTCTCTTGCAACCTACTATATATGCACCCCTAGTTACTTTCCTTAAATAATGGCAAAATCTACAGTGACTCGCACTGGAAACAATGCGTCTAAAAATGTGCGGATAGCCCTCTAAGGGCGCGTGCAAGTTTCGCCATAGTGTCAGGAACCTCTGGGGGAGAAGAATGTAAAAATAGTTGTGTGCTCTTGCAGAAGTCCCTCTCACAAGGAGCGATAAGCCACCCTTGGAAAGTAACTATTCTGGGATGGCAGCCGGTAATCTCCAGAACGCGGTAATAAATTAATAATAAGTCATTTGACAAGCGCAAGTATCATATTTGAGATGAGTCTCGGCTCGCTGGCGGCTCCCAGGTTGGACGTGTATCCAAAAGGGTGTGGAAACTATAGCTCAAATTCCTCCAAAAATCGGAACCAGAAGAATAAATGTAATGAAATGAGCTCTCGGAATTTAATATGGTCCAGTCCGCGTAATCACTGCATTGCGTCAGAGGGGACATTCAAAATTCAGTGACAGTGAAGTAAATCACTTGAAGGCAACAACACAACGTCACACTGACAGCTAAGTGATGGGGCCCAGGTTTTCTGTGCGAGAATCTTTCAAAGATTAACATCTTGAACATATTAAATCAAAATGACTACTGTTTCGTGTGATACCTTTTCTACTAGTAAAAATTTCTGATCTCAGGCAAATCGAATTTTTGTTGATGAAATCAACAAAAATCCTAACGATAGTATCCGGTTATATAAAGTAGAGTCATCTTCGAGCGTCTCTTGATGACATTCATATTTCCTGAACTTCTAATTTAAATGTATTTCTGAGTGCGATTATCAATACACTAAAGTATCTCATTGAACTTTAGGATTGTTTTAATTTTGGCAACATAGCGCAACGTCTTTTGACTCAATTTTGATCACTGCCACATAGTTTTGATCAGTCACTATGATGACAACCGTCGGAATTGATCCTAGCTTGATTTGCTTAGCTCTCGCGTTTTAAAGGATAAATCTAACGCTCCAGAAGCTAACCAAATAAATCTTACTCCAGCCAGCATAAATTACTTTTTGGATAAACGTATTTTAAATGCTCGTTCTCTATTATTTTTAAGAATCTTTCATACAAAAATGAATCACTCCACCTTGTCCAAAATAATCGACCAAAGTAGCCTCCCCATTGACTTCGAACTCATCCTGTATTACTTCTCTTTCACTCAGACTCAAAAGCTTTTGATTAAGAGCGTATTTTTTTTTAATCATGGTAGGCTACAGCCTTTTGGTTAGAGTCCAACTGTTGTCACAAATGTTTGTAGTCGTGTAGATGTTTGTAACTGTAGGCTCTGGCCTAATTAGCTGTTATATAGCGAAAGTTGACCGTAACGTTCAACATTCAACACTGTAGGTACAGTGTTCAAAGGTAAATCATTCGCCCATCCGTATCACTGCTTATGATGGCCACATTATTAAGATAGAACCATATGGGTGAAAATAACTCCACTCCCTATGAGGGGACTGATCGTCCATGCCTTAGTCGGGATTCGAACTCAAGCCCACTTCACGTAATATGGCAACGCTAACCACTAAACGACGTGGCGACACAATAAAGAGAGTAACACTTAATGTCACAGATGCTGTAATGAGGATGTCGTATATCCACAAAACGCAATAAAACTCTCCATAATGATGGTCCTCCTACCATATATTTGATTTTTCTCTCAGTCAACGAAATGGATTGTGCTTGATTACGTCCTTGATTCGTTCTCGGGATTTCCCATGACAAGAAACCTTGATGCACATTAGTGTACAATATCACTGACTTTGCTTCTTTAATGATGTTATAGAGTTTATTTATCCCTTGCCTGCCTTTCAAATCTTCCTCGCATTTAAGGCATCATTTCTCACGCATCAAAAATGTTTCTTCTTCATGCTTGAGATGAAATAAACGCAGAAAGTCGAATGACTTTGGAGCCGGACCAACTTATATGAAGAATGCCAAAAGTGACACGGGAGTTCAGTTTCTACAAGAAATGTACAGAAACTAGGGCTAACATTAAAGTAACACTCCACAATATTTTAACAGTATATTTATGCTCTTTGAGAGTTTCTTTAAAAGTATTAAATATTGGTAGAAATTAAAAAAAATCTAGAAAGCGCTGAAAGACTTATAAGAGTAGTAAGTACTTGCTTATAATAATTCAACGAAGCTCAAGATAGTTGAGTCGTGTGCATATATATATATATATATATATATATATATATATATATATATATATATATATATATATATATATATATATATATACATACATACATACATACAAAAATTCTGTTTCAAACACTTTTATGACCCATTCTACTTACCGTTAAAATTGAAGTTTTATTTATTATGTTCCAAAACACGCGAGGAAATTTCTTTGGTCGTGATTTGAAAGTACTAACTGTCGCTAATGATTAAGTCACAGTTCTCTTCAGTGATGTAGCCAGAAAAGTTTTTCAGGGGAAGGCTATAATATCTGAAAAAACACAATTAAATGCCTTTTTTAGGTTTGATAAACTAGAATAATACAGGAAAAACCTAAATTTGGAGTATATGTGTGTGTGAGAGAGAGGTGTGTGTGTGTGTGTGTGGGGGGGGGGGGTTTACTTACCCAAAGTTTAAACTTTTCCAAGATCCCTGGTTCGTTTACTTCTAGGTTTTATTTTGGAAGCATGAGTTAAGTAATTATTAAAACTTTAAAAACAAGTTTTTTTCATGTGATCTACGTATCACCTTTTGTTTTGTTTTTAAACCTTAAGTGTCTATTGATTTTAAATAAATAGTAAGCACTTTTGGAATTTATTTTTCTGATATCTCACACCCACATTTATCTTTCGGAACATACAGCACTAGAGAAACGTTAGCAGCAGAAAGGATAAAGTAATGTGCAAGAAATATTTAGGCTAATGATAGAAAACAAGTGAGAGTTATTTTTAAATAATTTTGAAACATTTATTTATAGTCTCATTGTTAACCGTAATTGATTGTTTATACTTGTAGTCCAAAATTTAACTCATAGTTCTCCTGGACTTTGTTTATCCATTGTGTTGCAAACGACGATAGTGTTGCAAACGACGAGCGCTCTTAATTACCAACCAACTCAGGGATCTAGGTTTCTTTCGTTCTTCGACGCTGGCTCAAGGAGCTTTTTCTGAGGCGTTCCTCCCTTCTAAGGCTTATAGATTTATGTAGTATTGCACATAGCAACAAAACATTTCTTTTTGTGTTCTTAACAAGAATCCTCCTAATCCTCATGAATAGTGCTTTTTTTCTGTGTACTAACCCTATTGGATTCGTTCACCTCGATGTTTACCTATGGAGAAAATATGTCTACTATTTACAGTTACATAAATGTTGATCATCCAAAAAAATGATATTTTCAGATAGCCCGAACTTTTCTGCCCCTTGAAACAGGATTCATTTTATAAATTTCGTCCACCAAGGGAATTGATGAACGTTTAAAACACACTACACCGGATTTTCCCCCCGAATAATTTAAATTATAAACTACCATTGCATTTTTTTAAAATGAAAAATTTCGCAAGGTGTAAAATTTCTTTCTCTGTGAAGAAGTTCAATTTTTTTATAAAAAAATGTTTTAGTTCAAGTCGGAAATCCTTGGGCACATTTTCTCAACATGTTAACATTGAGGTGAACGAATCCAATAGGGTTAGTACACAGTAGTCTTAAAAACCTGTAAGGGGAAAACACTCGCTGGAAGACACAATATCAAACAACAATTAAATTTCTTATTCTACAACTTCATTGCTTATTCTTCGATTCTATAAGATACAGTGAGGTCAAATGCAAGAGGTTTATTGAAAGTACTCAAGATGGGCAATGGTTCTATATTCTTAAAAGACAAAGGGTTCATATCGAAGTTTTATTCTCAAACTCATACAAACAAGTTCTGAAATTTTTTTATAATATTTTCTTATCACTTTAACATACCTTGAAAAAGAAACATTTTCCCTCGACAATTAGCATTGGTAGAGTTTTTACGCAAAAGGAATTAATCCAAATGACGTTCTTATAAAAGAAAATGGAAGCCCTATTGTTAAGCCTTGAGTAAATAACGCTCTCTTGACTTTGTTATTCCTTACTGCAATTTCAAGGCTAGGAACAATCCAATGACGAATTAACCACAATTTTGAACATATTTTTTCTACCTTTCATTTTCAATTGTTATTCAAAAACTCAGTGATGAGAAAAGCGACATTCTAGTCGGTGACTATTTGAACCTCACCGGCTGATTGTCATAACATTTATGTCTGCTATTTGCATAGTTTAATAATTTTAGAAAATCCTCTGAAATCTGAAACATTAGAAACAATCGGAAATTAAATGTGCTATTAACTGAAAAAAGTAACATTTAAAGGAAATAAAATTTCAAGCAATTTAAAAGAGCAGTTTAAAATTTTCAGATATGATGTTTATATATTTGAATTTTTGAATATAGAAAGATTATTAAATTTCTAATTGGTGATATAAAGACCAGACTGATTTTTTTAACGACCATCTTTAAAGTATCTCTCTTGTAAAAACAAACAAACACGAAACGAAATATCAAGATATCATGATATTTGTCGTTACTTAAGTTCATGAAAGTAGATCGAAATTGCCAGAAGTTAAAGCCGTATTCTTCTTGAAAATTTTCCAAACATTATCATAACAACACATTTTTAAAAATAAAGCGACAGCTGGCGCGTATTAAACATCATGACGACTACAGTTATTTTCGTCATCCTTTCAAAATATAAATGTTACGTTATTTTTTCCTCACATTCTGATATTAATGAGCTCGTACAATTAGGTTTGATGTTATAAACGAAAACTGCATGATATAAGAATCTTATGACGTTTCCCTCCTCTACTTTTCATCACATTTCTCGGCAGCTTTATTTAGAATTAAAAACATCTCGCCAGAATTTTGGCGTTGAATCTGTTTTTGAGGCTTTATTTAAATTTGAAGGTTGGTTTTGCTGGTTATTCTATTCAAATAGGTTGAAAACACTTTAAAACGAATATCATACTATTTATCATACGAGAAAAAATTCCCGACTTCTAGAAAAGTGTTAACTATTGTTATTTTTAAATGACTCAGGATAGAACACCCTAATCTATTCAGATCACCGTAGGTAAATATAGCCCTTAAATATGACTACACGTGGAGAAAATTAAATCTTAAAAGGTCAAAATTAAACAATATGAAACACTTTTAACTCGGAGAAAATTGAATTAAATTCAGATAAATAAAAGAAGAAATAAATTAGAATAAAAAAGTTGCGCCTCATATATTGTAGATTCATTGGATTCATGAACTGTCAAAGCCTGTATGGTTTTATAGCCCTTGCTATTTGCAGATACTTGAATTAAAATTCTAACGAGTTTTGACTTGGAAAAAGTCTGTTAATATACTACACTAGCTGAAAACCCGTATTTCGCTACGGAGTACATTCAAATTAAATACAACGGTCAATGTATGCAATTAATGCCAAAAATATATATAAATATATTTATAATAAATACAAAGATCAAAGTATGCAATTGATGTAAAAAAAAAAAAACGAAAAAATATATTTATAAAAAAATCATAACGGATATTTTTATAGACAAAATAATGTAGAAGAAAATATTCAAATTAAATCTAATGAATATAGTACAGTTAATATAGCACAGTTTGAGGAACATTTCTTAAAAAATGACTAGTATCGCTTAAAAGAAAAAGAAAGTATAGTAAAATCTCGATCCATCATCTGACAGGATTATTATGGGGAAAATGCAAGGGGAAAAATGGTTGATAGTCGTAATAAATAAGGGCAATAGTTTGTGCAGAGACCATCAAAATCGAATGATGAATGCTGAAAAATGATAGATCTGGAAACTATGCTTGTAGAGGTTTCAGCGAAGTAATGTCAGGCGAAGCTTTGAGGAGAGAGAGATCAAGACTAAAATGGAAAAGGTCTGCTGTCTTGAAACTCGGATTCTAGGTACAAGGAAATTACCGAAGGGTTGATCAATTTTATCCTTGGTATAACTTGTAGATTTGCGCTATTTAAAATTAATATGACTTACTCAAATTTCATATTTCCATCTTGAGCTACATATTTTCCCAAACGATATTGGAAAGTCAAAAAACGGTTGAGCTATTAATGATATATTAATCTGTCTTTTTTCTCGGGAAAGTATTAAAGAAGAAAATGATCTTGTAAGGAACATACTTTTAAGAATAAGACTTTCACTTTACTGGGGCACTGAAAAGCGAAATACCGGGGATAAGACTAAGAGTGTGTTTCTTCTTTCAGCGCATTCTTTAAACGTTTCTGAGAATTGTAATAAGCGTTTTTATTCATAAAGTTCGCGAAAATTTGTGTAGTTTCTAAGTGAATTTAGCAATTTGAATATGTTAAAGCTGGCTGTAACAACATAAAAAGTCTAATTACGAAAAGTTAAAGTATAAAAAGTTTCTTCAATTAAAGGATCGGAAGGTGAAGAACAATCACGAAGTTCTTAAAGTATTTCGTATATTCTGAAAACTCTCTATACTAACTTAATACTGAGGTCTTACTTCAGACGAAAATGGACGATGCTACTGAAAAAAATAGGGAAACGTGTACTCGACGCCCGAGTAATGGTGGTGCTTTTGGCAGAATTCAAATTCCAGCGAGTCATCTTCCTCCCCTAAAAAGGGATGCTTTCGTTCTTTAGAGGGAGTCGTGTTAGAATTGGTTGGTGAACAAAACTTCTCAAAACAGTTGTTACTATTTTGGGGAGATAATAAATGCTTAAAGCCCGTAAAATGAGGGGAAATACTGATTTTCTTTATGTAATAAATGATTAAGATTTTATTATGATGGTTTATGAAGGATTTTATTATGAAAGTGTCTACAATGGGAATATCTTCGGCAGCTCAAAATCATTTAATTTCTACAGTAAGTCTCTTAATCATTGAGAATATAGAAAAAGAAATTAGTCAAGCAGATTTTGTAGCTCTTATTGTTCATGAAATGTAATAAAAAACTCCGTCTATTATATGTCCATTTTGTCGATAAAAAATGCTGCGATTCATGACAGATTGCTCGATTCCATTTATGTCTGTACATGTACAGATAGTGCCGCTACAAAGGTATGCTCGACCTTAAAATTTATAGCGATTTTTTATAAAAAAGGGGGAGAAGTAAGTTCATGTGGCTCATGGTTTGAATAAAAGAATACGAAAGGTATTTCTCTGTGAGAATTTTATTAGCTGTAATGACCATATACAAAATATGAGAAGTGATCTGACAAAATATTAATACACAGACATATTATATGCACATGTAATATTCATACTCGTTTTCCCTTCGCGATTTGTGAGTTGGCTTTCGAGGCATCGCATTAAGGTAAATATTATTGTGTTACTTAGATTTGTAAATGGTTTTTATAGACATATACAACTAATTAATGCTCCCCACCCTAGTGAAGAATAATATTCATAAATTCAAAACCAGTTGCCTTTTTAAATTTTTATTGTAGATATTAAGAGTATCTATGTACCTTTTAAAAATACTTTTGAAGTTGGATTTTTTTAAAATTATGTGATAATTTTTATTGAATTTCTTTCTATAAAGAATGTGTTTAAATGTGTTTAATGTGTCTGTAAAAAAAATGTATTTATTTCACGTATAATTCAGTTTCAGTATGATGCTGATTCTTCAATATAGAATTTTTTTTGTAGTGCATATGGACTTTTACAACTAATTGTATATCAGCTATTTGTATATCAGATTGAAAAATGAGCCTTTCATTTTTAATTTCAATCTTTTTTTTATTATTTATGGAATGCATACAATTCTATTGATATGGATCTTTTGGGATCCCTCAAAAGACCTCAAAAGTTTCTCTTTCAAAACAAAATTGTTTATGTACATCTGTATTATTCGATTTTATAATGTGTGAAATATATTGAATCTCCACAGTATTATACCTTATTACACGTGAACTGAATTTTATATTGTCCAGCCTCTCTCGGCCTTCTATTATCCAACAGTTCTACAGTTAGATTCCCCATCTGCTCTACTCTTAGATTCAGGTGCTCCAAAACAAATATCTTGTTTGGAAACATTAAGTTCATTGTTCTTGGGAATAACGGGGTATGCCTGTCAGTCTTGGAACAGTGCCTTGTCCTCTTTTTTTTCGCGAAGCTGACACTGCAAACACAATTGCCCTTCCCTGCCTTTGTAGAAAGGTAAGGTGTATCCTTTTTTATAAATTTTATTTTTACATTTTTATTTCTACTTCAACTGGAAGGTGAAGGGTAAGTAGTCTGCTGTGTACGCAGAATAAAAGATAAGCGTTCGAGCCAAGTTCCTTTCGTTTGTGAAGTTCGCCCATTGACTAGCCATCTAGACTGTTTTTTTAGGAAGCTTGTAGTAAGATATCCATATACAACGAACTTAATTTTACTCGGCACGTATTCTTATTTATTTATTTATTTTCGATGTTCAAAATATTCTTCCTCCTGCCAATTTATGGATGTTGTTATATATATATATATATATATATATATATATATATATATATATATATATATATATATATATATAAATAATGTAAAATGAAAATAAAATAATAGGACAATGAAACTTTGATAACTACTCTTCAATATATTAAAGTATAAACTTGTACTTCAATGTCTTTATTACGACAAATTTTTACAAAAATTTAAACTTCTTTTTTTTTTTTTTTTACAATTAACTAAATTAGCATCTTCGATCTTGAATTGCCCTGGAGAATTTCCTCTCATAAAATAATATATCAGCATGAATATTTTAAGAAACGTAATTATGTTTTAAAAAGTGAGAGTATAGTCTATTTGCTTACTAGCAGATATTCCTGATAACCCCAAGCCGCGACTGAAAGAGCATTTCTTTCACGGATGACTCACCACACTCTTCCTGTTCCTTTTTCTGGTTTTCCCCTCGTTTTTCGAGAAATTTTTTTCGCACTTATCTCCTATTGCGTAAGAAGAAACGGTCCCCAATTCGCAAAAAGAGTGAATTCCCTAATTTTAGAATTTTGAGCAGATTCCAAATTTTTGGAGCAAAATGGGTGATCTCACGCACTTCAGAAGCATTTACTGAGGATTCGGTTTGGCAAGAGACAGAGCTTTCTTTGCATATTTTTTAGGCATCGCGCTCTGAGATAAATGAGAGATAAATTTAAGCGTTATGAAGGGGAACAAAAATGCTATATCTTCCGACAAAATTTCGTAAAAGCACGAAAGTCATGAATGGCGAGTTAAATAGGAAATGGTGTTGTAGGAATAGAAAACTCCCTCAGGGTTTCCATTCATCTCGATACGAAAAGTTTTCCTTAAGGCTGCTGTGTACTAACCCTATTGGATTCACTCACCTCAATATTAACCTATGGAGGAAATGTGTTCAAGTATTGTCGACTTGGATTGAAAGATTTTTTTAAAACTGTACTCCGTAAAATAAAGAAAGAAATTTTAATCCTTGGGGCATTTTTCGTTTAAAAATGCAAATAATATGTTAAAATTTCAATTAGTAGGGGAAAGAATCTAGTGTAGTGTGTTTTAATGCTCATAATTAATTTCCTTTTGAAGAAAATTATAAAATGAATCCTGTTGCAAGGTGCAGAAAAATTCGGGTTATTTGAAAATACCATTTTTATTGGATTATTAGCATTTATGTAGCTGTCAATAGTAGACACATTTTCTCCATAGGTTAACATTGAGGTGAGCAAATCCAATAGGGTTAACACACAGCAGCCTTAAGATATCCAGCAATGATTCTTTCAATTGCTGTCATGAAGTGTATGCCTTTTACATATTATGCAGTTCATTAAGGATAAATAAACCTATCAAATTTTAAAGTACGGTAATTTGCTCAGTTAACATTTTTCAGAAAAGCCAATACATCATAAAAATCAAGCTAGACTAATTAATGCAGAGACAATTACCAAAATTTAGATATCTATGCTCATTTTTCAAGAAATGTACCAGTTCAGTACTTAACTCTATCTAATTTTTTACAGCTTATACTTTCTTTGCTTGAAACTTACGGATTGAGAGATAATGTTAAAAAAAACATGGTTTTTTTTATAAAGATAAAAACATTTCTTCATAAACTTTTTTCTACGGCTATTGCTCTATTTTGGTAATTTTTTATGGAACAAAATACACTATTTCACTGTTCTTGCGGGAGAAAATTAATGTACCTTATCCGAAATTGTTAAGTTCAATACTACCTTGTCTTGCAATCATTCAGAACAGAACGAAAGGCGAATAAACTGGAAATATATATTCAATCATATAAATTTTTCCAGCCCTTTTCTTGGTTCTCGTTTATATGATGGTCTGGAGTACTTCTATATTTCTGATGATATTGATACTTTTACGGTATTAAAGTTCAGAGATCCAGGGAATTCAGAGCACAAATAGCATAAAAAACAGTGCACACTGCTTTTTAATCTATAGTTAATGAGATAATGAAAATTATTGGGAGCAACGGAATTATTTTTTTCCACAACTATTGAGGATATAAAAATAATTCCAAGGTTCAGTCTATAAAAAATCGTTCAAAATCGATTATAGACAATATCATATGACAATTATTTATTTTTGTTGCTAAGTTAGACTTTTTTTCTCATTTTAAATCTTCTAAGTAAAATAAATTAATTTGCAAAATCTTTAACATCATATTTCAGTCACTCAGTACGTCAGTATCTCCATTATTTATTATTTGTATTTTTAATCCAGGGGAAACGTTCAGCACAAGTTTTTTCCTGGAAGGGATTCTCACATATACTTCGATAGTTAATATCTTACTCATTCGTGATTCATTAAACAAATGGGGAAACTTTGTAAATAAAGTAACTCATCAGGAAGAATATCTTTGCAAATTCCAATACCATCCACCTACGACTTTCTGCTCAACTCTGCTATGATCTTTAGCGGAACGTTAAAGAAGTGAATCATGTGTGCCATTTCTTGCTTGGCTCGAGGGATGATTTTGCCAGCGTTTAACTTTTGCTATTTCTCTCGTGAAATATTTTAAAAAGGGCAGTCGAAGTCTGACTTTTAAAACCCCACCTCAAAAATTAATGGTATTTGTAGATGTAGATGTTATGAATAGAATTGCGTCCTCAAAAAAGTTACCTTAATAAAGAATGGGATTGATTTAGAAATCACTGCTACAGAATACAGATGTCATCGAACTTCACTACGTTGCTCTAGACCAGAGGTCCCCAAACTTGTTTGTCCCGTAGACCCCGTGCCGATTTTTTCTGTTTTGGGTAGATCCCCTACTACCCTAATGCTGATTTTTTACAAATTCATCAACTTTAAAAGTGTTTTTGAAGCTGACGCAGAGCTACTCCCTTTGAGAAGGTTTACTGTAGAGTGAAAATTTTTAAAATAAAATATATATATGTTAAGTTTTATAGTTATACATTTATAAATTAAAACGACACAAAATGCAAATCTAGTAACATTTTTACATAGAATAAATACACAACAAAATCAATGCTTTTAATGGCAGAGATGAGCATGATGCTTTGATAGCAAAATTTCAATATTCGGCTTCAATTTAGTCAGGTTTAACCTTAAATCTCCTCGGCAAGTGATTTCTAATCTGTTTCTATTTTTTTTTTTTTTTGTAAGGAGATTAAAAACCGCACTGAAACCCCTTTCCACGAGGTATGATAATGGAAAAGCTATCAAAAACTTTCTCTCGATAGTTCATAATGCAGGATATGTAACAGGTATGTCTCATTGAAGCCAGAATTGTTGATATCCCTTTCTAAACTGCACCTTAAGTTCTTCGTTGGTGATTATACCGATGAGTTCTTCTTGTAGCATGACATCCGTTTCTTCAATGTCACCGTATGGATTGATAATCCACTGTGTAGTGGTATTTACATAGTCAATACATCTTCAAACCTAATTTCAAAGTTTGTGTGAAGGACATTTAAATGTTGAACGTAGGCTGAAAGGTCATCATCCTGGCAGTTTGTCTGTACCAAATTGGGAAACTGGCAAGTTCAATATAACGGCTACCTGCTGGCCCTCGCCGTAACCGTTCCAGTTCAAAAGTCCATGATGTCGCAACACAAGTTACACGTACTGCGGCCGAAAAGTGAATAGATTTCTTACACAATTTTATGAAATATGCATATAATTAGGAAATGTATCTATCTATTATAAGAAAGTACTCATATTAAGTAAATACCTCCATAGGTACTATCTGTGTTAGGCGGATTATTACATTTACGGGAAGCCAAAATTTTGGTGACGGCCTGTCTAACTCGTGGACCCCCATTTACATCTCATGCACCCCCAATTTTCTTTTTCCCTGGCATGGACCCCTTGCAGATCTATATCGACCACTGGGGGTTGATATAGACCACTTTGGGAATGACTGCTCTAGACTAATCATACTCAACCTTTTTTTTTCTCTCAGGCCACATTCATATGTTTGCAACGTTACTCGGGCCGCAACATAGTATACTATACCTCATGATATAATAATCTAAAAATTAAATCTCAAAACCTAAATGTATTAAAACGTTTATTTAAAATTAATTGTGCCTTTTTTAATGTTGAGACAATTAATTGAGTATTTTATACAAATAAGATTTATATTTCCAACATGCTGCTCTCAATACGTCATAAAGATAAGAATCAGTAAGCCGATTTCTATATTCTATATACATTCTTCGCATATGTCATTTTGAAATTTAATGATTTACAAAGAAACGTTGATGTGAACAACGTGATCAGCAGGTAGCACATTTTTGTACAGTTTTGTATTTTCCAGGCACTAATTACAAAATTGTGTTTACAAAAGCACCTGATAATGAGTTAGTGCTTCTGGCCTCACATACAATTTTGGTGGGCTTCAGTTTGAGTATCCCTGCTCTAGACCACACTGGAAAATTACATCGACACGCAATTTGTCTCAAATTCCTATCTCAGGAGTTTATATGTTATTGATTACAGACAACGCTTTACCAAGAATTCCTTCAAGTTATAAAAGTTTCTAGAAAACTAAACAACTATACATTTGTAGGAAACAATTTAAACCAAAATGTGTGCAGAAAATAACTGTAGCAAACGTATATATATACACACACACACACACACATATATATATATATATATATATATATATATATATATATATATATATATATGTGTGTGTGTGTGTGTGCGTGTGTGTGTGTGTGTGTGTGTGTGTTTGTGTTTGTTTTAGTTAGTTAGTTAGTGTTTTTCATGGGATTGTTCTACTTGAATCAAATGCAGCCACCATCGTTATACAACAGCGTTGCTTTGACTCCTATGAAATGATGGATGCATCGATTTGAGACCCTGTCATCTTAAAGACCTAAGATGCATTTTCTCGCATTTGCGGATTAAATTTTGGTACATTTCAGCTAAGTTAACGTAGAACTTTAAAAATCTTTTTGTCACCGTTCTTTAAGTCCATGTCTTCCGCTGGTGTCCAATAAACTCTTATTTCTCTTAGAAGTGGGAAATTTTCAACAGTCTCTCACTTGCGAAAATTAAATTTGGATTTCGCTTAGAAGCCTTCTGAATAGTAGGATCAAGTGCCTTGACAGCCCTGTCACCAGCTGAGCTTCGAATTCGCCGAGCTCCTTGTATAACTGCCACATACGATGTCGAGGTATTTTTTTTTATCATTTGCTTTAAAAAATCACGGCAAAGGCTGCAGTAACTTAAATTATTCATGCAAAGGGCTCGTGGGCTCATGCCAAGGGCGTAATTTCCACCCACACGAGGATCTACCTGAAGTTTCAGTTGTTATGAATTTTATGAATTTGTATGCTTCGTTTAGTGCTGAGTGTCATTATCAGGCATTATTGTTAGAGCGTCGGAAAACAGTCAGGATCCATAGACCACGATAGACAGTACATAAACGCCGTTATACAGTCTATAGTACTTAGCAATGCAGTTTTACGCGAGGCTCTGCCCCGTTGTCTATTCTCCTTGCATCGTAAATAGTGCCTACCTTGTTAAACTATGTGTGCTTGGGGGCACACTTGCGCCAGAATTGTAAATCTGTTGTCCGAGTGGTATGATTCCTAACCAACGTACCTCTTTCAGACCAAGAGTCTCCCTTCTCAAACTACCTTAGCTTAACTTAGATCCGTTGCGAATGCAAACATTAAAACAACAAGAGTGTTCTGAATTTCTCCTGCGGTATGCGCTTCGGTAATACTTTTGGAAAAAGATTTGGAAACTAGGTTACTTAAAAGGCTTTTTTCTTAACAGAAAAATCAAGAGCTTTTAGCCAAAGTTATGTTACGAGAAGTCTCCCAAAGAAAAACTCAAACATATTAACGTAAATAATTTTATTCTAAAAAAATACTAATGGTCTTTAAATATTTAATTATTTTCATTACTGGTTAGCATATACGCAATCCTATGTGTCTTGTTTAGCATATGTTTCGCCTCAATAACTTTGAAACACGGTAAGTATTAGGTTACTTACAACCCAAAAATAATTAAGCTAAAAAGCAGTTTTTAAATAAAAACGGAATTTTAACTTAAATGTAACATTTTGAAGTGAAACTGAAACATTTTAAAGAGAACTTTTTTAATGAAACTGAAACATCTTACAGTCTATTAAAAGTGATATAATTAAATAATTAATTTTTTGTATTCAGGGAAATACCCTGGTTTACCTTTAATATTTTCCCATGTACACCTTGTTAATTTAGTTATACTATCTTGATTGTAATACGCTGCAAGAATTTTAAAATCGATTAAACCCGATTTTTCTATATAATAAGTTGAATCTTCCTTTCCTTTTCCAACAAAATTTTTTCTCAAACGCTTTTTGCTAGATATGCTTTCTAATCAAAAAGAAATTTTAAAAAAAACTTTACAAATTTTCCAGCACTTTGGGGCAGTTGTACAAAAACCAGATTAGTCTGTTCAGAGAATAGTGTTTATGATCATTATTCTGTAAGTATACAAATTTTTCGCACTATTTCAAGATTTCGAACACTATCTTCTAATATCTTTACAGAGTGTGCACACATGTGCACACACACATACGTATATACATATACAGTAGACGCTCGTTATAACGACCGGCCATTATATATAACGATCGGCATTTTTCTATATAATAAGTTGAATTTTCCTTCACTTTTCCAACAAAATTTTTTTTCAAACGCTTTTTGCTAGATATGCTTTCTAATCAAAAAGAAATTAAAAAAAAAAAAACCTTACAAATTTTCCAGCACTTTGGGGCAGTTGTACAAAAACCAGATTAGTCTGTTCAGAGAATACTGTTTATGATCATTATTCTGTAAGTATACAAATTTTTCGCACTATTTCAAGATTTCGAACACTATCTTCTAATATCTTTACAGAGTGTGCACACATGTACACACACACACACATACGTATATACATATACAGTAGACACTCGTTATAACGACCGGCCATTATAACGACTATTCCAGTACAACGACCGGTGCAAAAATTCTCAAATGGAATGCCTTTTATGATATTTTTATTTAATTTTCAATACAACGATCCCTTATTATAATGATTTTTTTCTTTAGGACGTAGGGGGTCTTTATAAAGGGCGTGGATGATATATATATATATATATATATACATTCGCAATTTGAAGGGAACAGATTTAATTTGTGTGAAAAAACGTGAGCAATTTAGCTTGGCAACGTAGTCATTTTGAACATATTTCTCTTGTTATTGCGTAAAATAAATCTATGTGATCTAGATTTTTTTAGGGAGGTGTGTGTTAATACACAAATCAGCAAGTAATCAACCTACGTAGCGAAACTTGATATTTTGTAGTATATGTGTCTTGTTTAGCATAATTTACATACTTGTCAGCCTGCATGTAATTCTACTGGTGTACTAGTTTCACCCTGACTCACTGTAACTCGCTCCATCAAAATCAAGGAGGGTTTTTTTTTGTTTACTTCCACTACGTTGACATGATCACATAAATATAAGTAAAATAATGTTATATTTTACAATATTATAAACAATTTTTCATATCCAGATTTAATAGGGTCTGGTGAATTATCGAAAAACAAGGTTTGAAATGAATGGAATTCTGGAAACAAACGAGATGATAACAGCCATTCTTGCACCACAATCTCGGTAACTGATCTATCATCATAACTTCCCAGGGATGAGTTCCAGAAAAAGCGGAAAAGAGAAAATTTTTTCCGCTGCCTCGTCAGCATCATTGGGAGAGAGGGGGTTTATTTTTGGGACGGGATGACCTCGCACTAGCTTATAACTTCCCGCCCCCTCTCTATCTTCAGCATTCGAGCTTTCCTAAAGGGGACTTTGCATGGAGTTACACCGGTTTAGGTGAAGGTCTAACAGTGCAGATTCATTTATCCATCACTTGTTAATATTTCGATAGCGTATCAAACGAAAAAGCAGAAAATTTGACTCTGGGTTTTTAATTTATTGAGAATTTCTTGAACCATTCAGAGCCAATCGAGAGTATCCCTAATTCAAATTTTTAATTTCTCTTATTGACACAACAATGTCGTCAAAATAAAATATCCAGACGTATTACGGCATTTTCGCATGTATAGCTGATGGAAAATTATATACTTATTTTTTAACTAAAGTAAAGTATCATACTTTGAGGTGGGTTGTATAGACCGCGTTCTACACAACCTACCTCACATTTTATATGCCTCTACAATATTATTTCAAATGTGTTGTTTTAATATAGATGAAAAAATTGTAACCATAATATAAACTTTATTATGTATTTAAGTGAATCAATGCGAACCTCTATTTTATATGGAGATAAGTTTAATTTTACCTCTCTCTCTCTCTCTCTCTCTATATATATATATATATATATATATATATATAGTAAATCCACAGTACGCGCTATATATGCAGTTACAACAGCGCCCTCACTTGCGCATACATGATGCGCAGCGTACACAATTTGCATAGGCTTTGATATCCCTAATTCAGTGGCACTTCAGTATATATATATATATATATATATATATATATATATATATATATATATATATATATATATATATATATATATATATATATATATACACTCTGTCACAAACAGATATATGCACCCAGAAGAAATCGAGCTACTATCACGAAACTTGGCAGGAATGTAGTCAGGTAAGAGATATGCAAATAATTAAAATTTCGACGCCAACGAGACAAGGGTAAGCACGCTATGCGTATATGAGATACGTTGCTGGGAGAGTTTAAAAGCATGATTGCTCGTGCCATAGGGTTATTCAAACAAATCTGTCGACTTGGATGGACGGTATTGTGACTAGAGATGCCTCTGAGACGTAACCAGCGACAGTACGAACAACTGTCGGACTTTGAGAGGGGGCGTATAGTAGGCCTCAGAGAAGCAGGTTGGTCGAACAGGCGTATCGGCAGCCACCTCGGTCGGAGCGATATGGTAGTTGCTCGGTGTTGGCAACAATGGATAACGGAAGGGATAGTCTAACGTCGCGGAAGGTCAGGGCGTCCCAGGAACACAAATGCGCGCGAGGATCGCGCAATCATAAGAGCGGCCACATCCGCACCAACAACGTCTCTAGAATCGGTTCGACGCCATTTACCGCTTTCCAGACATCCGGTGGTATCAAGGGAAACCATTCGGAGACGACTGGACGACGCAGGTATAAGGAGCCGACGTCCATTAAGACGCCTACCACTGGCCCCACATCATAGGCAGTGACGATTGGATTTTTGCCGACCTCAGGCAAGCTGGAGTGTGACCGACTGGAGGCGTGTCATCTTCAGCGATGAATCCCGATTCAGTCTCAGTGCTGATGACTAGCGCATACTCGTGTGGAGGCGGCCAGGCCACCGGTCCGATCCGGCATTTGTTGTCGAGAGGCATACGGTGATTACACAAGGTGTGACAGTGTGGGGAGCAATTTGTTGGGACACACTATCACCTCTAGTCGTCCTTCAACGAACTTTGACGGCGCGAAGTTATGTGGACGAGATTTTAACGCCAGTTGTACTGCTTATGCTATCAAGTCGCGAAGGTACCATTTATCAGCAACACAACGCTCGTCCACATACTGCGCGACTCTCCCAACAATTTCTTCAAGGATATGACGTACTCCCATGGCCTGCCAAGTCAGCAGACCTCTCACCAATAGAGCACGTATGGGACGTGCTTGGAAGTCAACTGCAGCCATCCCGAAATACTAGTGAATTAACTGCCCAGTTGCAAAGATTATGGCATGATCTTCCACAGGAGGTCATAGGTGACACGGCTTGGCATCATCATCATTGATTCGATGCCAAGCCGTGTTTCAGCTTGTATAGCTGTCAGAGGTGGATTTACTACTTACTGATTTGTAACCTTTTTCATGCCATATATTGTTATTAAAACGGTCTGTTCTTCTGAATTTGTAATCATTTGCTTATCTCCTCATACATTCCATATATGTTAAGTTTCGTGATAGTAGCTCGTTTCCTTCTGGGTGTATATATTTTTTTGTGACAGAATATATATATATATATTTATAGGTGGTTATCAAAATAATGGAATCAGAATAATACCTATCAATATTAGTGGTGTTTATGAATGTGCTTCGTGTTCCTTAAAAAGCAAGTCTGGCCACCGGTATTTTTTTATATAATATAGTGTATGTACTATTGTACTGTCAGGTAGCAGTAATGAAGCTAAGGGCACCGTGCTTTTGGGGGAACAGCGTAAAATGTCAAACCTTGCAGACCTTGTGAAAAAGGGCAAATTGTTGGAGCGCGTTTAAATTGGAGTATCTGTTAATGCAACCCCCAGGCTAATGGGTGCTTTTCACGCTATGGTATCGAAAGTCATGACAGCATACAGAGTACACGGAAAAGCATCCTTTGCCAAGCAGAATAGTGGACGAAATGGAGAGCTGAGTGAAAGAGACGGACGAGGTATTGAAGCGGATTGTGACACGAAAAAAGAAAACAACTGCAACCAAAATGACCGAAAAGCTCAATCGGTATCTGCATGTTCTGGTATCAACTATTAGAGGTAGAAGGGAACTTCACAAACAAAGCATTTACGGAAGAGTAGTTATTCCCAAGCTACTTGTAATAGATGGCAGTACAAAATATCGTCCCCAATGGTGCCACGAGCGCGAATCCTGGTCGAGTAATGTGTCGAAAAACGGTATTTGGTCCGACGAATCATTGTTAACATTGTTTCTTGCAACAGGACGTGCGTATGTCTGGCGAACACGTCCACAAGAGTAAAATTCTGGCTGTCTCATCTCAACTGCCAATCATGTAGGTAGATTTATCAGGGTTTGGGACAGCATTTCATGGTTTTCTTCAGGCCCTATTGTAACCCTAAAAGGGAGATTGAATGAGAAGGACTATGTCGAAATTTTAGCTCACTAGTCCATCCTATGGTGCAAACATTGTTTCTTGCAGGAGATGGCGTTCTCCGGTATGATAATCCCCCTATATATGCAGCTAAATCTATAAAGTATTAGTTTGAAGAGCATAAAAAAGAAGTCAAATGTCCTATCTTGCCCTGTACAATCTTCCCGATTATAAATCATCCTACCATTGTGATCTGTATAAGTGGATAGATAAAGGTATCGATGTCCACCACAGCATCTCTAGAGGAACATTCATGATTTTTTCCTGAAGAATGGTATAATATATTCCAAACCACTATTTCTGATTTGTATAATTCAATTCCAAGGTGAATCAGGTGGTATTTCCTGACAAAGGTGATCCTGCCCCGTATTAATACAAGGTTTTCATGTTATTTCTTAGTGTTTCCACTATTTTGATAACCACCTGTATTTATATATATTAGATAGTTGAAAAATAACAAACAATTGGGGATGATATGACATAATATTACAGTAAACCCAGATATCAATAAGGTAAAATAGAAAAGTACTAAAACAGAAAGGAAATGGAGGTGTTATAGTTGATGACTGGAGGGAGTTGTGACCCCCCATCCCCGGTTAAACATGTTTTTCTATCCGGATAACACTCCCGGTGGTCGGCTACAACACCAAAACCTTATAGATAAAAAAAGTGAAAACAATTAAAGTGAGACAAACAAATGAAACCAGAGGTTATCATTAAATAATATTAATTAAAACGCTAAGAAACTAAATAAATAAAAATAATAAAAATAGAAATAAAAATAAAAATAAAATAAAAATAAACATAAAATACATCAATACATTTAAGGGCATACCACCTCACCAAGCCAGCTTCACGACTCACCAACACACACACTTTTATAGCCAAAAATAGGGTATTAATGTTGCCAACTATAAGATGAAATATGTATATATTTCATCCCTTTTCATTACATTTGTAAGCTATATATATATATATATATATATATACAGTACCCACATTTATATATATATATATATATATATATATATATATACTGCTCAAAAAAATTAGGGGAGCAAGCAAAGAAGTTAAGAAAACCGAGCGAGACAGCCACGTATTGGAATAAAATGGATAGTACACGCGTATCAATGCGCAATACAGAAAAAAAGACGTAAAATAATTTGTAATTAAGCTTTAATTCTTTGAAAATATGGAAAAACATGAAAAGATGATTTAGGGCAACAATTTGGTTACATGTAAACAATAAAAAAAGTATTGTTTAGAAATGATGCAAGATTTTTAATATCGCGTGTGGTCTCCTCGAACAGCTAAGACAGCTGCACACGTGTTTTCCATGGATGCGATGATGTTATCGATAAGACTTTGGGGAATACTGTTCCACTCCTCAAGAAATGCAATCTCCAAGTCTCGGAGAGTAAAAGGAGGCCTTGGTCTCGCAGCAATGCGTCGTCGAGCATGTCCCAAACATGTTCGATTGGATTCAGGTCAGG